>JANZLC010000202.1:15309797-15325653 GCA_026413385.1 Erythroxylum gracilipes | reverse complement strand
AATTTCATTACTCATGAATAATCATCAAAAATTCTCATTTAATAGCCTTAGCTTGTAAAAAGGTTCGGGGTCCAACACCTATCTTTCTGCAATATCGTTGTTTCTTGCGCAGAAACTATAAGCCACCGTTTAAGTTTGAGAACTCTTGGGTTCGAGAATCAGGCTGTCGTGAATTGATTGTTGATTGTTGGGCAGTGCATGGTAACTGTCATTTGATGGACAAATTGGGTAAACGTGAGGAGGCGTTATTTTGGTGGGGTCAAGAGTTAAAAGATCTCTATAAAGCTGAAATAAGGTCTTGTAAGTGACTCATGAAGGAATTAAGGGGTTCGAGAGTCTCTTCAGATGTGCAGTAGTTTATTCAAGCTAGGACGAGGTACCATGAATTGTCAGAAGCTAGAGAGACCTTCTGGAAGCAGCATGCTAAAGAATATTGGCTTCAGGGTGGTGATCACAATACTCGGTTCTTTCATCGTGTTGCTACTGCTCGTAGGAATAAGAATAAAATTGAGAGGCTATGGGATGACTTTGGCAATTGGTTTACATGGGATACTGGTCTGGATCATCTCATGCATGATTATTTTACTTAGTTGTTTTCTTCCTAACATTGTGAGATTACTCCAGTGGTGAATCTACTTGACTTGGTGGTGTCTCCAGAACATAATGAGTTGTTGATGGCTGAATATTCGTTAAAAGATGTTCATTATGAGGTCTTTCAATGAAGCCGGATAAATCTCCAGGTATGGATGGCTTTAACCCGGGTTTCTTTCATGCTTATTGGGACTTGATCAGGAGAGATGTTGCTGATTTTTGTATCTCTATTTTACATGTCAGACTTATTCCTGCAAGCCTTAGTGATACTACTATTGTGCTAGTCCCTAAGGTAAATTCACCGGAATTGATGGCAAAATTCAGACCTATTGCGCTTTGTAATATGGTGATGAAGATTATTACAAAGATGATTGCTAATCGGCTTCAGCATATTTTACCATTGATTATCTCAGAAAGCCAGAGTGCTTTTGTTCCAGGGAGATTAATACAAGATAATTGTATCCTGGCTTATGAGATGATGCATACTTTTCATCGACGCAGCAGGGGTTCTGATTATTCTACTGCTCTCAAGATGGACATTAGCAAGGCGTATGATCGGATGGAATGGAAATTTGTTCGGGATGTTTTGACTGCTATGGGGTTCGACCATCATTGGGTACAACTTATTTTTGAATGTAACTCCACTTTTCAATACTGGGTTTTACAAAATGGTTCTGCAATTGTCCTGATATTTCCGACTTGTGGACTTCGACAAGGTGACCCCTTATCCCTTATTTATTTATATTATGTGTCAAGGGTCTTTCGAAATTAATTCAAATGGGTGTTCAGAATGGTCAATTGCATGCTGGTAAGGTTTGTAGAGGTGGTCCAGCTATCTTGCATTTGTTCTTTGTGGATGATAGTCTAGTGTTCTTTCAGGCTAGCACAATAGAAGCTGGGGTTTTGAAGCAGATTCTTAATACTTATGAATCAGCTTCAGGACAAAAAATAAATTTCAACAAGTCCTTAGTTTCTTTTTCGAAGAATATACCTAGAGGAACTCGAGATGCTGTTTGTAGTGTGTTGGAAGTTGAAGAAAAGGATACTCTTGGCACTTATTTGGGTATTTCGTCTCATGTGGGGAGTAATAAGAAGGCAGTTTTTGCATATATTAAAGATAGAGTTTGGCGACAATTGAATTCATGGAAGAGAAGACCTCTTTCTAGGACCGACAAATCGGTTCTATTGAAAACAGTGTTGCAAGCTATCTCGAATTATGTTATGGGGTTGTTCTTACTCTCTAAAACATTATGCCAAGAAATTGAGAGGGTGATGTCAGGTTTTTGGTGGGGTAATGGGGTTAATCATGAGAAAGGAATAAGGTGGATGGCTTGGGATAGGATGGCTAGAGTTAAGGAAGTTGGAGGGCTTGGATTCAAGCATTTAAGAGAGTTCAATCTAGCTCTCTTAGGGAAACAAGGTTGGAAAATTCTTACCAATCCAGGTTCTTTAGTTGCCCGTGTTTTAAAAGCGAGATACTTCCCAACGACTTCGTTTCTTTCTTCTTCTTTGGGATCGAATCCAAGCTATATATGGCAAAGTATTTAGGAATCACGAGCTCTTCTTTAAGAGGGTGTGTATTGGAGAGTGGGATGTGGTAATAGTATTGTTATTTGGGATACTCCTTGGTTGCCTAATAGTGATAATATGAAAATTGCTTCTACTCGGCCATCGAATTGTTCTTCCTACTTGGTGTCAGATTTAATCCAAAGTAGGCAATAGGATAAAGGCAAATTACATGAACTTTTTAGTGAAGACAAGCAACAACAGATATTTTCCATTACATTATCGTTGAGAGCAGCCCCTGAACGGCTATGTTGGAGATTTGAACAATAAGGTGAATATTTAGTAAAAACGGCTTATGCTTTTGCTGTGGGTCAATTTACAACAAACAATCAAATGGAGGCAGCAGTCTGGAAAAATCTTTGGAAATTGCGTGTGCTGCTGAAAGTTCATAACATTATTTGGTGAGCTCTATCTGGTGTTCTTCCTTGTCGTTCTGTCCTTATGCAATGAAGAGTCCAGGTAATTGACTCCTATCCTTTCTGTTGTGGTTCTAATGAAATGGTAATGCATGTGTTGGTGGAGTGTCCATTTGTTGTTAATATATGGAGACTTGCTGGATTTTCTACTACTTTGTTTCCTGTTGATTCGTTTATGGACTGGTGTGGACAAGTTAGGTTAGTAATGTCTGATGTACAAGCCAATGTTGTGTTAATGTTGCTACGGGCTATTTGGACTTTTCGAAATCAAGTGGTATGGCAGGGAAAGAGGTGTAATGCGTGGCCTGTAATTCATATGGTTAGAAACTATTTTGATGAATGGTCTACTGCTAATATTTAGCCTGTACCGACTGCTAATTCTCGAGTAATTCATCAATGGAAGCCACCACATACTGGCTATCTGAAAATCAATGTAGATGCCTCAATAGGAACGAGTACTGGATATGTGGGTATTAGGGTAGTGGTTCTTGGAGCGGATGGAGGTTTTATTGCTGCTAAAGCTTGGCATATGGTTGGATTCTTTTCAACTAAGGCAACAGAGACAGTAGCGATTCGTGAGGTGTTAAGCTAGATAAAAAAGCTTCAATGGAGAAATGTGGTTGAACAGATGCAAAGTTAGTGGTTCAGGCTATTGATGGTTCTCCAAATACGGATGTTTCTTCGTTTGGTCTTCTTATTCAAAATTGTATCTCTCTCATTAGTGAGTTAAAGTCAATTTCTTGTTTTTTTTTACTTATAGTTCTACGAATGTAGCCACACAAACTATTGCTATGGGTGCTCATTCCGAGTTATGTTTAGGAGAGTGGCTTCATATACCACCTTCTTGCATTATGAACATGGTTTGATTATTAATAAAATCTCACAAATTTTTTCCAAAAAAAAATCCTTCAAGGTTGTATCCAATAAGAATGATAGCATTTGTGTTCGCCATATTGGATAATTAAAACCATATAGTTTAGAATCTATTGTAAATCCAGGATTGAAAACATCCAAGTGTGTGGAAGAATTAAAGGCAAGGGTTGAAAAAGAAGAGTTATCGGGGTTGGCCATGACAGGATCGTTGGAATTTGCTATTAAGCTATTAGTCTGATACCAAATTAAATCTATGAAATAGAGATTTTGTAAATAACTGGTACTTGTATATTTATGAGAAGTGACGTTTAATGTTGGTTTACAATCAATAAATAGAATGAAAAACAACTGTAAATAACTGCCTAGCCTTATCATTTATTTGTCTCTATTATAACTTTCATTTATGGCGCACAGTCAGAATTTCATAGTCATCGGACCTAAGTCCGGCATTCAACTTTTGTTGAGCATTCAAATATCATTCATAATTGTCAAAGCAATTAGAACACTTCCAATACATTCTCAAATATTAAACTTCTCGAACCTTAAGTCCAGAATTAATAAACAAATCACAAACAGTTCAATAATTGGAAGTCAAACAAATTAAATCAATCCTAGGAAAATCATCTAGCTTAACTCACAGTACGCTCCACTATACTATTGCCTAGATAGTCCAACAATGTCTGACTGGCATCCAATGTGCTCCTCTATATCATACAAAACACATTTTCAAATATCACACTTTTGCACAAATGTATAAGTATTCCTTTATGCACATCTATGTATAGAAAATATGCACAATGCATGTTCAATGACAATCTTAGGTATCTTATTGTGATCCTTATCACCATATCATTCATATATCAAAACTCTCATAATTATCGTTGTACTTAGGGTTTGGACTATAATAAAACAATGTGAAACTAATTTCGTAACCTAATTGATCATTTCATAATTTTCTAATAATATGCTTTCGGGTCAATTTTGCATGATCGATAATATCAAGAAAATGATATATTTCTGTAAAAATTTCTTCTAGACAATTATTCCTCTGTGTCTTAAGTTTCTAATGACACCAAAATCATTCAATTTGGTTCATTATTCTATGAGTTATACTCATAATACCACAGACTATGTACATTTGAAATTTTGGCTAATGCATGATCATGCATTCAAGTTGTACACCTTATAACTCTCAATTCCAATATCCAAAAATTACAAAATTTATACCAATCGAAAGCTAAGAGAATAAGCTATAACTTTTGTGAAGACATCTTTTTCTGATTCGGCCTACATTAATACAGTTTATTCAATAACAATAGGACATGATTTCTGTCCCTGGTAGTGCTACAGCTAAAGCTAAGACTCACTTTCAAGATCTTTAAGGATAGAATTCAAATCCAATTTCTCTTAACATTTGTAGAAAAATGTTTCTAGTTTATTTTTAATAAAAAATCATCTCATTTAGAGCTTTACGGATCAAGTTATAATCAAAATACCGAAACATGTTCACCATAATATCTCCAGTTTATAATATTCCAGTACATACCCTCACTTTGAGTCAATCAATCTTTTTCCAATCAATATTTTTCCAATCAATTATGAAGAGAATGAAACATGTCTTAGGAGTCTATTGGTTCAAGTTTCATGTCATTTGAATGTCAGGAGAAAAAGCTATAACAAAAAGAACAAAGGATGTTCAGAGAAAACACTATATCTAACATATTCCAGCAATTCTTCTTCACCAATTTCACATGCATTTCAGTCCAATTCAAACATTATTCTTATGCTAATAGACATACCATAAAGATCAGGTTTGCTACCTCCTTTTAAGCTTGCAATTTCAGCTCACAACTTCAGATTTTTGAAGCCTCCATTCATGCATGATTCATCACAAACTCAAGGTGGACAGCAATATGAAAACCACGTTGGATTAGTTTTTTTGACTATTTTGTGAGGATTTAAAATCTAGCTTTTCTGTAGTAATTTGGGCTAGAGTTTAACCACAGTTTCAAAGAGAAGAAGGATGCAATTTTGATGAAGAAGGTGAAGAACAAAAGAGAAGATTGCAGAACTATCCTTGCTGTAACTTTCTTTACTAGATGCTAGGTGTCATAATTTGGCCAAGACACTTGTCATAAGGCAATTATGCCATGTATCAACCTCATATGCTGCCATTTATCCACACTTTAAGTTGCTATATGTCACCAGTTAATCAGTCCATATGTCTCCTAGTTATTGGTCCACTTGTCCCTTAATTAACTATGCCATTTGTCACACAATGATTGATCATTTGTCAATTAATTACTAGTCCAAATGTATCCCAAAATTTCAGAAATTTCCTAAAATTCACCAAAATTTTCAAAATAATACTAATAGTCTCTAAATAAATTTTCAACGTAAATAATTCATAATTCACATTTTAATCATATTTAATAATCAATTATACCCAGAAAATGTCAATGAATGCATGTACAATCATATTAATGTGCAAAACTCATTATTATCGTGTATATGTATGCCATATCATGCATAAGCATGAGTTGTACGTTCTACTGTCTCAGTAATTTCTCATGTTCACTATTCAAGCCTTATCATGGGTAACGAGATGTTACATTTATGTATTAAATGATGATGCATGATTAAGTTAGTGTCGTGATTGCTCCAGCATCCCACCCTTGTGGGGTACGTACTCAGATATCATTCAGGATGTCGGGTACATGTCCTGTGAAAGTGGGGTGCTGTAATTGTTTGGTATCAGAGGGTGGTTTGGCATCCATAGGGACAAATTAAGCATATAGACATGTTATATAGTGAGAAATGTGAATAGTAATTAAAGTTATTGTCTATTATAGGTCATCTGACATAGGTGATCAAATAGGACACTTATTTGAACTAGAATCAATAGGAGCCAATAAAGAGTCTTCTGTACCTCAATCTGAGAGAATGCCTCCGAGAATTCTCAAGAGAAGAAAAAAGAGGTATGATAAACTAAGAGAGCAGGGGGTTGTGAACTTCTGCAGAAGTACAGACCCTGCAGAGGTTGAAGGATGGCTAGAGAGAACAGAGAGAATCTTTGCTCAAATGGACTGTAAGCCAAACGAGAAGTTCGACTATGCAGTTTCTTTATTGCAAGGCCCAGTATACCAATGTTAGAAAACTGTTTCAGGCAGTACCACCAAACCTTTTAACTTAAAGTGAGAAGACTTTTTGAAAGTCTTCAAGGAGAATTACATGCCCAAGATCTACCTGGATAGAAAGATGAAGGAATTTCTGGATTTGAAGTAGGGCAGATTATCGGTGGTAGAGTATGAGATAAAGTTTAATGAATTGATGGGGTATGCTACTGCCTTGATTCCTACAGAGGAAGATAAGTGTAGGAGATTCGAAGATGGGCTGAATATGGAAATTTGGACAACTATTACTAACTTGACCAGTTTCACTGAGCTCAGAACAGCCTCGATCTGAATGGAGCAATTGTTGAAAAATGATCAGGGGGAATATAAACAGGAGTCTAGAATGAAGAGACCTGGTGAATTTCAAGTTGAATCTAGCAAGAGAATCGAAAACGCCAGAGTAGATCATCCCGATCACAGTTAAGATCGAGATAGTCTGGGTTTTGGCCGAGAGGCAGCTTTGGTTACTCTGGCAGAGGTCAAGCGTCTGGAGGCCGCACTTTTAGTAGGCAACCACTGCAGATGCCTGACTATGAGCATTGTGTAAAGAGACATGGTGGTGAATGGTGGACATTATCAGGAGCTTGTTTTCGATGTGGCTCTCTTGAGCACCGAATCAGAGATTGTCCTGTCATTGTTGGAGCTCAGTCTGGTGTGGGAGGGGGATCAGTAATTAAAATAACTGTTCAGTAGAGCCAAGCTAGTGTCTGGACAGAGAGGCCATAGTAGAGGCAGGATGAGTTCTGGGAGTCCTACTATCAGGACTGAGGTGCGGAGTAACCGACCGCTATCTCAAGCTAGAGTTTATGCAATGACCAAATAGGAAGCTTAGGATTCTCTGGATGTCGTTATAGGTATTTTTGCTTATGAAGCATTTGCATTACTAGATCCTAGATCTACGCACTCTTTTATCGCACCGCATCTGGCATCTAGGTTTCATTGTGATAGAGAACTGTTGAAACATGTATTAGAGGTGAGTACACTAATAGGTAGCACTACAGTAATAGGAGAAGTTTGCAAGAAGTGTTTGATTCGAATTAATAAGGCATATTTGATTATACTATAGATAAAGGAGATAGATAGTATCTTAGGAATGGATTGGCTCACTGCTCATAGGGTTATCATGAACTGCTATATTAAGGAGGTGATATTAGAATCTCCTAATCAGTCGAGAGCAATTTTTTGAGGTATTAGTCAAGCAGTGCTAGCCAGGTTAATCTCATTCGTGAGTGCTTTAAAGTTGATGGAAGGAGGATGTGAGGCTTATTTGGCCCACGTCATCGATACTCAAACTGAGCAGAATGTGTAGGACATTCTTTAGGGAATTACTGGATGTGTTTCTCGCTGAGTTATCTGGCTTACCTCCAGATCGAAAAATTAAGTTCACGATTGATCTGGTTCCAGATGTTGTTCTTATATTTATTCCTCCATATAGGATGACACCAATGGAACTAAAGGAATTGAAGGCTTAGTTACAGGAGTTATTGGAAAAGGGTTTCATTAGACCCAGTGTATCACCATGGAGAGCTCCAGTCTTATTTGTGAAAAAGAAAGACAGTACTCTGAGACTGTGCATCGATTATAGGCAACTGAATTGGGTAACAGTGAAGAACAAGTACCCGTTGCCTAAAATTAATGATTTTTTTGATCAGTTGCAAGAAGCTCAGGTGTTCACTAAGTTGGATTTGAGATCTGGGTACTATCAGTTGAAGATAGCAGAGGCTGATGTACTGAAAAGTTCATTCGGGAGTAGGTATGGGCAATTTAAATTCTTATTAATGCCGTTTGGGTTAACTAATGCCCCTATTACATTTATGGCTTTGATGAATAAGGTGTTTCAGCCCTACCTAGATCATTTTGTAATTGTGTTTATCGATGATATCTTAGTGTACTCAAAGAGTAGAGAAGAGTATGTTGAGCATTTGAGAGTAATCTTACAAATTATGAGGGAGAAACAATTATGTGCCAAATTTAGTAAATGTGAATTTTGGTTGGACCAAGTAGTATTTCTGGGTCATATAGTGACTAGACAAGGCATACAAGTAGATTCAAAGAAGATAGAGGCAGTAATGTAGTGGGAGGCTCCAAAGAATGTATCAGAAATTCAGGGTTTCCTAGGATTGGCCGAATATTATCGGAGGTTTGTTGAAGGATTCTCATTGATCTTAACCCCTCTAACTAAACTTTTGAGGAAGAATGTAATATTTAGATAGAATGATGAATGTCAGAAGAGTTTTGAAGAGCTGAAGTATCGGTTGACACATCATCGGTGTTAATTATTCCATCAGGAACTGGAGGATATGTAGTATACAATGATGCTTCGCATCAAGGATTGAGATGTGTGTTGATGTAGTATGGCAAGGTGATAGCCTACGCATCGAGACAATTAATATCTCACGAGATAAGTTATCCGATACATGATTTAGAGCTTGCTGCAGTTGTTTTTGCTCTAAAGATATGGAAACACTATCTGTATGGAGAGACATTTCAGATATAAAACGATCATAAGAGCTTAAGGTATCTATTGAGTCATAAGGAATTAAATATGAGACAGAGGAGATGGATAGAGTTGTCAAAAGACTATGACTGTACAATTGAGTATCATGTGGAAAAAGCTAATATGGTGGCAGATGCATTGAGTAGAAAGTCGAATAACAATGTAGCTCATATTCAATTATCGAGGTTACCGAGCTTAGTTCAATTGAAAGCTCTAAATATGGAGTTGAATCTAGAGTAGAATGAGGCATTGATAGCCACACTAAGACTGAGGCTGATGTTGCATGACAGAATCCAAAAAGTTCAGAGTAAAGATCCTGAAATGGTGAAGCTTATTAAGAAATTGAAAATGAATCCAGATTCTGAGTTTGAACTGAGAGATGAGACACTGTGGTTGAAACAAAGGTTATGTGTGCCTTGTGCCTAATGTGAATGAATTGAGAAAGGAAATTCTAGAGGAAGCTCATGAAGCCACTTATGTTATGCATCCTGGTACTACCAAGATGTATAATACGTTAAAGTAGCATTTCTGGTGGCCAGGAATGAAGAAGCAAGTAGCAGAGTGTGCTGCCAAGTATTTAACATGTTAACAGATTAAGGCTGAGCATCAGGCTTTGGTTGGGAAGCTACATTTGTTACGTATTCCAGAATGGAAATGAGAATGAATTACCATAGATTTCATAATGAGATTGCCAAAGACTCCGAGGCAAAATGACGCTATATAGGTTGTGGTGGATTGATTGACTAAGTCGGCTCATTTCTTACCAGTGAGAAAGAATAACTCACTAAATTAGTTGGTCAGATTTATGTGAATGAGGTAGTTAGACTGGACGAGAGTCCGGTGTCCATTGTATCAAACAGGGATCTCAGATTTACTTCAAGATTTTGGAATAGCTTACAGTAAGTTATGGGTACAAAGTTAAACTTCAGTACTGCATTTCATCCTCAAACAGATGAACAGAGCGAGAGGACAATCAAGACTGTTGAGGATATGCTCAAGGCATATGTATTGGAGTTTCAAGGAGCTTGGGATCATTACATAGCTTTAATTGAGTTTGCTTATAACAATCATTATCACAGTAGTATCGAAATGGCACCATATGAGGCATTGTATGGTAGAAAATGTCGATCGCCTCTATATTGAGATAAAGAGGGCTTAAGAATGGTAGAAGGCCCAGAATTGATACAAGATACTGTGGATAAGGTGACATTGATGCGAAGTCAAATTAAAGCAGCTCAAGATAGACAGAAGAGCTATGTGAATAAGCACCGAAGAAATATAGAATACAGTGTAGGAGACAAAGTGTTTCTGAGGGTATTGCCTTAGTGAGGAGTATTGAGATTCAATAAAAAGGGCAAGTTGAGTCCTAGATATATTGTTCCTTATGAGATCATTGAGAGGATAAGATCATTAACATACAAGTTAGCTTTACCGAATGAAATGTTTCAATTACACAATGTATTTCATGTGAGTATGCTCAGAAGGTACCGATCCAATCTAATGCATGTGTTACCGGCTCAAGAGATCGAAATAGCTAGTAATCTGAGTTCTGTTGAGGAGTTGATTAAGATAGTGGCTTATCAGACAAAACAGTTGAGAAATCAAGTAATTTCATTGGTGAAAGGCCTTTGGAATAATCACTCGAGTGAGGAAGCAACTTGGAAAATGAAGGAACATATAAAGAGACAATATCCACACCTGTTCAAAAAATCATGTAAGAATTTCAAGGACGAAATTTCTTAAAGAGGGGATAATTGTAACATCTCGTTATCCCATGTTAAGGGTTAGAACCCTAGAATAATATACATAAGAGATTATTGAGAAGTTAGAAAGTGCATTTCATGCTCAAGCATAATATAGCATACACACACACACGTGAATATTGATTTTTGCACATTAAAATAATTGTACATGCATTCATTAATATTTTTCAGGTATAATTGATTTATAAATGTGATTATATTTAGAATTGTGGTTTATATGTGTTAAAAATTAATTTGGTCATAATAATTGTTGATCTAGAATTTTTGGTAAAATTTAGGAAATTTCTAAAATTTTGGGTATTTTTAGACTAGAAAAAATGCCAAGTGACAAGATAATTGATAAATGGTAGTAGAAATAAGAGTCAAATGATAGTGGAAATTTTTATAAATGACATTAGGATTTAATGACATTTGTCATAGAAAACTGGGAAACAATTGGAGTTTATTGGACTAGTTAAATAAGAGAACCTAGTTTAAACCCATAGAAATTGGACATGTGGTAAGTGACAAGTGTCACTTTCTAAGCTATGTCTTTATCCCATGATTATTTTGGAAGACCAAGTTAATTGTTTTGTTCTTGCTTTCTTCTTCTTCTTCATGACTTTCTTCATCTTTTTCAAGCTTCTTCACCTTCTTTATGAATTTTCTCACCAACTTCCACCAATGTTAAACCTAGCTCTCTCATCTTTCACTTGCTACTCTCACGTTGTTATCTTCTTCATTTTCTACAAGAAAACCTAAACCTCCTAACCTTCATGATGATGTAAGTAGGTTGCATGAGAAATTAGGGCTTCTTGGTGGTTTGAAGAACTTGGAGTTTTAGCAAGTAAGTAACATGTTAATTTTCATGAGTAGTATAAATATGAAAAAACTATGGTGATTAATTGATATTACATAGTCATAAGAATAGTGGTCATTACATATGCATCATGGATGAAGAATGAGAATATTGGTGTCTTGTTTTTGTGTTTATGATGATTAAAATTGTATGAGTTATTGTAAAGATAAGTATGAAATAGAAAAATCATTGATAATGGTGTAGGAAAAAGGTGCAAAAATTTAGCGATGAATATATATATGATATGTTCTTATTTCGAGTTTAATGATCAAATATGGAATATGATTTGTTTTTGTTTGAAATTGAGCTGAAATGGAAGTAGGAATGAAGAGGAAATGATGAGGATATAAGTTAGAAATGATGGACTAAACAAAAGAGATGAATTAGGATGAAAATGGTGATGAAGTGTGCTGGAGTATACTAAATGAGTGTTTTCACTAAATATATATATATGTATTTTAGCCATATCTTGATTTTTAGACATTCAAATAGGATAAATTTTAATTTACATTAAACTAGAGACATATTGCTACAATTTTCGTGAAGAAATTGAATTTAAATTCTTTCTTTAAGAGTTTCAAAATTTGGTTTGAAGTTGAGAATTGGGTGCTGTTGTAGTTAAGAACAGCCGGTAGTATTTTTGTGTATAACTTGTAGAATACTGAACCAAATTGTATGAAATTGGTGTCATTAGAAACTTAAGACTTATGGGAACAATTGTTTAGAGAGTGTTTTGCCTAAATCCTTCTTTTTCCTTGTCAAAATGGCTATGAAAAATTGATCATTAGGTAGTGCATGATCGTGCATAAGCACGATCGTGACAGAAAGGAACCACTTGGGTTAGTGTGACAAAGAGGGAAACTTGGGGGAGTTGTATGATCGTGCACAAGCACGATTGTGAGAGAGAGGAGGTATTCAGAAGTGCACGATTATGCCCAAGCACGATCGTGATAGAGAGGAACAACAGGGAGTTGCACGATCGTGACCATAAGGAACTAACAGGAAGTGCACAAACGTGCACAAGCATGATCGTGATAGTGAAGAACTAACAGGAAGTGTACGAACATGCACAAGCACGATCGTGACAGTGAAGGTGCAATGATTTTTGAAAGTTTTGAACACCCTTCACTCTTTTGACCATAACTTCTTCACCGGATCTCCGATCGACTTGAAATTTGAACCACAAACTCCTCATAAATTATTCTTCCTCTCCATAAAATTTCATAGCCATCTGAATTCATTAAAAAGGATCGTTGAATGTGGATTGAGGAGCTTAGGATGATTAAGTCTTACAAGATATGATTAAGTGATGAACTTGGAATAAGTTTGTATTATTGAGGTGTAAACCTAAGTTCAAATTAGACATATATGAGTTTTGAACTGTAAATGATCATGAGATGAAAAATTAAAGAAATATACCCAGGATTGTCATTGAGCATATAAAAGAGTACTTATATAATTGTGCAATGTTATAATGTGTGTAAATGTGTATTGTATGATATAAAAGAGCGAATTGAGTAACAACATCTAGACATTGCTGGGACTTCGAGGCAATAGCTATCTGGAGCATCCTGTGAGTAACCTAGATGGTCTCATTTAATAAATTGTTTGTTCTAAATTATGTATTAAATTATTATGTGAATGTGATTGAGTTGATTCCAGACATTGAATATCTGAGGCATTTGATGCATGAATAATATATTGGAAGTGTTCTTTGTATGTGAATTTGAAGAAATAAGTGATTCTCAATGTATATGTTAAATGCCGGACCAAGGTTCGATGATAAATGTGAATGTGAATGTGAAACTCAATCAAGTGACAAATTGAAAATATGTGAATGTGACACATTTCTTTATATGGATGCATGACAACATAAAGGCTGTCACGACTGGAGTAGCCACCGAAAAAGAGCTTAAAGCTCAGAATATGATAAGAGCCTTTGGCTCAGTTGCTATTGAACTCGGTATCCACTAAGGGATATGGGACAATATCTGAGCATGCCTGGTATCCACAAGGGATATGGGCTAGTAAAAAAACACTCAGCCACAACAAAGTAATAATTTAAAATAAGTCTCATATGCATTGTATTTATAATTGATATGTATATTTTAAATTATCAAAATGATTTGTTTGATTGCTCTGAATGTGATATGTGAAGTAAGTGATATGTAATGCTACATGATAAATGAAATGATGTGAATTATGTGATTATGTGAATTGATGTATTATATGATTTGAGTGAACCATTGAGGATGGTTAACTCACTGAGTTTGCAAAACTCACCAAAATTGCAACATTGACATTTTAGGGTTGAGAGAGGATACTAGTGATAGAGAGACTTCAGAAGAAGTATAGATTTTGAACTTTTGGAAAGAAGAAAATGTCTCAAAGGTCGGTCAGTTGAGATTGAAGGGTTTAGATAAAGTTTTTGTATAATTTCTCATGTATATAGCATGTTATGTAATAAAGTTGTAGACTCAAATAACTCTTTGATGTTGTATATATGGATGATATTGTTAAGTCACAATGTACATATTATTTAAGAAATGAAATGATGAATTTGTTCTTTTAAATATTGTGACATTTACTGTAGCAACCCACTCTCGCAGGACATGTACCCGACATCTTGAGTGATATTCGAGTATGTATCCCACAAGGGTGGCATGCTAGAACAGTCATTCAGTCAAAATTTGTTAAATTTTTTTTTGTTAAAACAATGTACACGTATGTAGAAATTATTAATCAAGGGCCCACTTTATTTAAAAACATTTCCATTCATAAGTGTTACAATAGTCACTTGGGCCTATTTCAAATACAAAATACTTGCAATCATAATGTCCTTTCATTACTAACTCATTCACATACACTTTGTACAATTCTTACGGAACATAATTCAAAAACACAAAATCATTGAAGCAGGTGCAAACTGATCCCGACCCTTAATCCATATTTGATCTCAGTGGCTATACTCCACTTAGCGTAACTGAATAATTCCTCGAAACCTGAAAAGCCCCGTTGTATTTTTTATGAATTTTGCGAACTCAATGAGTGAACCATCATTGATAATTTCACCCAGGTCAAATACACAAAATCACATATTTTACATATATTCATTCAGAACATGTATATTCCAAATACTCACATTAACATGGCACATCATATAATCATTGCGAATCAGAACATATATATATAATTATAGATACATATGAGACTCCAGATTCGTTATTATTGTTATGACCAAAGTTCCATTCATATGGATACAAATACTGACCCATTGGGCTCAGTTAGAATAGAATTCACAGAGCAAAGCTCTACATGTCACGGAGCAAAGCTCTACGTCCAGAATACTGAGCTTAAACTCTATCAAACTGGCTACTCTGATCACAATGTCTTTATCTGAGCATGCATTTGATGAAATGCATCAAATACAGAATATGCCATGTATAAAATTCATTTATGGTGTACAGTCAGAATCTCATAGTCATCGGACCTAAGTTCGGCATTCAACTTCCATTGAGCATTCAAATATCATTCGGAATTGTCAAAGCAATCAGAACACTTCCAATACATTCCAAAATATTAAACTCCTTAGACCTTAAATCCGGAATTCATAAACAAATCACAAACAGTTCAATAATTGTTTTGACAATATTAATTATAAATCAATTACTAATTAGCAATAATGAATATGATTGGATGCAAAAAAGTAGACACTATATTCTTACACTGTCCAATTGAAATATTAGATGACAAAATTATTAAATTATACATTATATATCTAAACTTAATATATCAGAAATTTTATTATAACATACCACACAGAAGTAAGTATCATAACTTCATAATAAACATTAAACTTAGCTTAAACAAGGAAACAAGTGAAAAAAATAAGTCTTAAAATGTGATTATGCAACCAAAAACTTAGAAACACACAAGTCACTTCCTGACTATTCGGAGACAAAAGAAAAGCAAAAACCTAGTTCTGTGCATGCAGCTGACTCGTCGTACAGTGTGAGTCACGTGACTGGGTCCTCAGCCATTGGCCAATGTTTTTTTGCCCAACCCCACTCCCATTCGTCGATGAGACTGTCGGGCTTCAGTGGCGAGTTCTTATTGGCCCTCTCCGCACTTCATCGTAC
>JANZLC010000202.1:15291493-15304550 GCA_026413385.1 Erythroxylum gracilipes | reverse complement strand
AGATAAATGATTACTCACTAAGCTATAAGCTTAGCACGGTGGATTTGCCCCGTGTAGGTTCAGAGCGAGGAGATTAAGGACTGGGACGAGTCAACCGCAATGACCAAAGGAGTCTGTTTTTGTATTGTTGAACATATTTTTTTTAATTAACACTTTTGGGCCTGTAATAACTTCGAATTTTTATTTCTGACAGTATGATGTGATGTATTGTAAGCACTATTTGAGATGTTATGTATGAACTAGTCTGATTTGATTGTACTGTCTTGGGTGGCATCCACTTATCCTCCCAGGGGGTACTTGGGTGTTACAGCCTATAGATTTATAGTTAAGGAAGAGGGATCTAACACTTATGGACCAATTATGGAATCAAGAGATGCAGTATTCTTTGAGGATATATTTCCTATGAAATTGAGTATGCAAGTTCCTGGAGAGTCTGTCCCTAGTTCTTCTACTAATGATGATATAAAGAAAGAGGAAAATATTGAACTAAGGAGAAGCAAATGAGCTAGAGTACCCACTAGTTTTGGTTCTGACTTTATTACTTCCTTTATGGTGAAAAACTGAGGAGATAGATGACAGTTTTTTGGTGACTTATATTATTGAGGAAGATCCCAAAACTTATGAGGAAGCAATAAGATTTGTGGATGCTACTTTTTGGAAGGAATCCTAGATAGTGAGTTAGATAGTTGATCTACTTTGAGGTTATAAGCCTTTGGAGTGTAAGTGGATTTTCAAAAAGAAATTAAGACCTAAAGGAACCATTGAGGGTTTTAAGACAAGACTTGTGATTAAAGGCTTTAAACAAAATAAATGATTGGAATTTTTTATACTTACTCTCCTGTTACTAAAATTGCATCTATAAGGATGTTGTTTGCTATTACCTCGGTATTTAAGCTTCATGTGCACCAAATGGATGTTAAGATAACTTTCTTGAATGGTGATCTTGATGAGGAAATTTATATGGTCCAGCCCTAAGGGTTTAGAGTACTTGATTAAGAACAAAAGGTGTGTAAGTTGGTTAAGTCTTTGTATGGACTTAAACAAGCTCCCAAACAGTGGCATAAGAAATTTGAAAGTGAGATTTTCAAATATGGTTTCACCTCTTGTGATGCTAATTCTTACATTTACGTGAGATCTGACATCAATGATTGTGTGATTATAACTCTTTATATAGATGATATATTTATTTTTGGTACTAGTTTATCTGTCATTGATACTACTAAGAGTTCTTCCTTTGAAATGAAAGATCTTAGACCTGTGGACTTTATTTTGGGAGTTAAAGTTGATAGGACTAACTTTGATTTTAGGTTGAATCAAACTCATTATGTTGAGAAAATTTTAAAGAAGTTTGGTTACTATTATGTTGATCTAGTCAGCTTTAAAAAAAAATCTTGGTGACAGTATAAACCAAGCTATGTATTCTAAAATTCTTGGTAGTGTGATGTTCTTAATGAACTATTCTCGTTCTGATATTGCATACTGTGTAAGTAAACTTAGTAGGTATACTCATAATCCTAATCAAGTGCATTGGAATGCATTGATTCGTTTGTTGAGATATTTAAAAGGTACTATGTACTATGTATGATGAATTATCTTTTGGGAGTCATCCTCCTGTATTGAAGGGGTAGTCTGATGCTAACTGGGTTATGCAAAGTGATGATATACACTCTATCAGTGGTTATGTTTTTACCTTAGGAGCTGCAGTGTCTTGGAAATCATCCAAGCAAACATATATTGCGAGATCAATAATGGAGACTGAGTTTCTGGCTTTGGAGCTAGCAAAACAAGAAGCTTAGTGGCTAAGGAATCTCTTAACAGATGTCCCGTTTTGAGAAAAGTCAATTCCCTCTGTGTTTCTTCATTGTGATTCGTAGGTTGTCATTCATGTTGCCAAGAATAAAGGCATATAATGGCAAAAGTAGACATACCAGATTAAGACATAAAATTGTATGTACTTTAATTAGACATGGTGTAATGTCTCTGGCCTATGTCAAGTTAAAGAGAAACTTAGCGGATCCGTTTACAAAAGCTTTTATTAGGAAACTAGTTTCGGAACATGCCAAAGGGATAAGGTTGAGCCCAGTTTTATAGTAATCTCGTAATGGACACCCGTCTTGGGAAACTAATATTAATAGGTTAAACGAAGTTATGTGGTGACTACTTACTTATACCTTGTTTGTGGAATAATACTAAGATATATTCAGTTGTTAAATATCGTCCATAGCATGACTTTATTGCATTTGATAAGGTTGGACTGTTTAATCCTTAATGAATTTCATAGCCCAAGTTTGGGTGGTATGGGTAGTATATACTTAATGGACTCGCTTACGTGATTGTGGGGATAAGCTACCCTCTTATGAGAGCATTTGGGCTATCTCTCTAGAGAGATGAGACTAGGGCAATTTAAGACTATTTATTTCTTTAGTAGGTTCTGTCTCTAGTTTTCTTAAATAACAGTTTCAAAACTTAGTTCATCTGGTTATTCGCTTATTTTTCTAAACTGTTATAGTTTGTTTCTCAAATTTTGGACCAAGTAGGAGATTGTTAATGTCGTTGTTCCAAAATTTGATTCATTCATATATTTTCAGTTACTAATAACATTTATAATGTTATCAACTTTATTATCCTAATAACTCTAATAATTTTATTACGTTATTATGCTCCAACGTTCCATTTTGCTTTAATAGCTCTTAATTCCTATTGCCAACGTATTCTGTTATATATAGGTGTCACGCATATGCTCGATTTTACTACTGCGACTGTAACACATCTACTCATTTCTCAGCTTCTAGCCTTCTCCTATGCTCATTTTCTTTGCTTTTCCATCCCTCACATATCTTTTATTTGCTCCACCCAACGCAACATTTTCTTCTATATATAAACACCTTACGCACATATTTTTTCTTACGTACTTTATCTCACACAAATTCTGCATTTATTTGTCTTTTCTTTTTATTCCCGAGGACAGTACCTATTCTATAATTTGGAGTGCACAAAAACTGGTGAAGAAGGTATTAACATCAAGATTAGAATCTATTCTTCTGTTACAGCGTAGAGAGGGAATTTCTGATTTAAGGTAGTAATTTTCACGAAGTCCTAAATTCAGATAAGCCGTAAATTCAGATAATCCGTTCTAATTTAAATCTTACAGGCATTTTCGATAACAGGAGATAAGGGTAAGTTAGTAATAATTACAATTTTCGATTTAATCCTAAATTAATAATTTCACCTGATATTTTCGATACAATAGTCTTAGTTTGGGTGCGGTTTTTGGGTCTAGACAATACGTTCTAACCGGATTTAACCAGTACGGTATAAGAATCCAACCGTTGCTATAAAGCCTTAACACCCGAGTTGTTTTATACTTTTTATTTTAATTTTGACTTTTCATTTTCCACAATAAACAAAGTGAAGTCGAGGCCAAACGTGGCAAATTAACCGCGGGTTCGATAAGATGACGTGGCAAATTTCTTAAATTCAAGAATGAACTGCTTAAACGGACGGCAGCTTTAACAATATGTCACAACTTACAAGCCCTTCCGTCTCTTCTTTCCGTTACAAGCGATTCTTGTAATTTGCTCGAACGTTAACCCAACAGAACTGGGTAGCACCTTTTGTTCAATTAAATAAAATATGTAAATACTTTTCTACTATCAATCCAAATAAAAGATCGCCGTCTGTTTTGTAGGATTCAAGGCTTCATTCTAATATCTTCCCAAGGCAATTGATTCAGGTTGCATCTTTTTGTTTTTCACTTGTTAGCTTGTTGTATTCTTTTCTTTTTGTGTTAGTTTGTTGTATTCTTTTCTTTTTGTGCTTACTTCTTGCTTGCCGACCCAAGTTTCTATTCAAGATTAAATTTAAGAACTGGGTTTCTTTGCATCATTGTTTCTGGAAAATTTTGGGCGACAAAGATTGATTCTTGTGTTTGAAATTCGTTTGATGCCGCTGATTGTTTTGTTTTTCTCTATTTTGCTTGGTGGGCTTCCTCGCGAATGTTCGTCTTAAACCGAGAAAGTTGCAATTTTTTGATGATCTGAAGAACTTGTTTTCTTCTTTATATAGATAGATTAGCTGTACTTCTTTAGGTTTTACAAGTTGGTAAATACCCTTGTTGGTTGTACTAGCTATGCAACTTGAGTTTGGTGTATTAAACTATTAATAAGGCCTTGTTGATTCCCAGGATGCAAATACACTCTTTCTTGTCTTTTTTTTTTATATATATATTTCTTCTATTTTAAATTTTAATTGCGTTGTGGTATCTTACAGGTTTGTTTTGTGCAAAGCTGAAGAGAGCATACCAGGTGTAAGAGAATCTACGAATTTCATGTCATCATGATTGTCTATGATCAAGACCCTGATGTTGTTCGGTGGGGTCTCCATAATCTAATAGATGTTTGTTCTCTCTCCAACGCCGGCTCACGGAGCATTACACAGTATGACAGGGACACATCTGAAGTTGGGTATGTTGCAGAAGGTTTTAATCAAACGGGTACTATAAATGATGTGGAGAACGATGCTGTTATTGCACATGCTTTGCAGGAAGAACTTTCTCGGATTGCTTCTGCTCAAGCAGATGGGGTACATGATCCTGCTCAAGAATTGGTTCTTGGACAGTGTTGGCTTGGTCCTTCTGGAGCATGTCATGATTCCGGTGATTTGTTATGCAGCTGCCTTTTAATGTATTGCTTATGGTGGCTTTCTATTTATCTGCTGATTTGGTAGTTTTTCGTGGTTTCTAGATAATGGGAATGTTCAGAAAGTCTTCAGTAATAGTGATCATTGGTCAAACAACGTAAACGATGATGCTTGCTGCCAAGAGGAGGCAGATAATTCTGGTGTGACGAATAATGAGGAGATGCTGATTCCTATTGCAGAAGAAAAGTCATGGTTCGAAGAGTTGGGATATACTTTAGATATAACTGATGAGTCTGCTCTTGATGGTGAAGTGGGAAAGAGGTTAAATCAGATGGTGCCGGTTCCTGTAAGTATTGTTTATGAGAGGATTTTATTTTCCTTTA
Source organism: Erythroxylum gracilipes (assembly GCA_026413385.1). Lineage (NCBI taxonomy): Eukaryota > Viridiplantae > Streptophyta > Magnoliopsida > Malpighiales > Erythroxylaceae > Erythroxylum > Erythroxylum gracilipes. Next base: position 15,299,529 of record JANZLC010000202.1, on the reverse strand, counting down.
GTCCCTAGATTGTTCAATTAAATGAATTTTACTTAATTGCAGACTAGAAGTGTGTTCCTTGTGATTTAAAGTTTATTCCTTTTCATGTCTTCTTCTTTTCCAAGTTATCAACTATGTATTAAGTGTATAGGCTAGGTAGATGTTTATCCCATTAATTTTTGCAACACTTAAACAAGTAGGATTCACCGCTCCAATGTGTTTTGGAGAAGGATAGGTTTTATAGTAACTCCAAGAGAAGTACTTTAAAATCTGCTAATTGACTCCCTTATTTTGTTCCGCACAGCATGTTCCTAGAATAAATGGGCAAATACCATCAGAAGATGAGGAGCTCTCTTCTCATCAAAGGCTCCTGGACAGGTCTGGTTCCTCCTTTGCATGTTTTCTTGTAATTACATAATTGATCCACTATCATAAGAATTTATCATCAAGGGAAGTCTGGAATGATAGCAGGTCATTGTTATTACAAGCTCTCATATTGGCAATGTTTAGGCAAAGTTTTATAGACTGCAGGGCATACATTGTGGACCTTAATTTTTATTTTGATGTTCTACATTTGTATGGTTTACTCTACAAATTATAGTGCCAATATATGCAGTATTCTGGATTACACCAAGAGTCACCTGTTTGCACGGTCTAGTTTTGTATTTCTTGATTGCAGCAACCTAAAGTCAATAATCACTTGCTTGAAGAAATGCATAGGATTCAAAGTACTTGTACCATTACATTAGTGGTAAACTAGAAATGTATTTAGGTTTTAAGGGATACTTCAAACAATGATATGCTTCTCAGGTTAAAAGTATACGATCTGGTTGAGAACAAAGTTCAAGGAGATGGCAACTGTCAGGTTTATTTCCTCTGAATTTAACAACCTATTTTGGTACGATTAGCTAAGATCTTTTTGTTGCTCCTAAATGTTATTTACCCTGTTTCTCTGCATTTCAGTTCCGTGCTTTATCAGATCAACTATATCGTTCTCCTCATCACCACAAACATGTTAGAGAACAAGTAGTTATTCAGGTTTGTTGAGATGATCCTGTCGCTGTATATATTGCTAAAAAGTGCAATATTCTAATCTTTATCCACATTGTTTCAGCTCAAAGCTCAACCACAAATGTATGAAGGTTATGTTCCCATGGCTTTCAGTGAATATTTGAAGAAAATGAGCAAGTTTGTTGCTCTTCTCCATTCCTCTTTATTTCTTTTTTTATTCTAAAAACTTTATGAAGTTTATACTTATATTGTTTATGTCCTGGTTGGAGTCAGGACTGGTGAGTGGGGTGATCATGTCACACTACAAGCTGCTGCAGATTCTGTATGGATAACTCCAAATCCTCAATGTTTCTTTTTGTTTTATCAGCTAGAACTCTTTATTTTTAATGTGCATTGGAATTCTAAAATGAAATCTTATGGTAATTCAATAGTGTTATGCACATGAAGAGACATGTTAGAATATAATTATATTTGTAAACAACAACAATAATAACAATAATCCCAATGCACAAGGCTACTCGCTTTGCGACGGTTAAAGGAGGGACATCAATTGTACACAATCTTCCCTTTGTATTTTACAAAGAAGTTGTTTTTGTGACTCCAACTCGTGACCTTTCAGTCACAAAGGAGTAACCTTACCGGTTGCCGATTGCTCCAAATATAATTATATTTGTGAGATTATAATGAATATGCAGCTGATAAACTCAACCAAGTTTTAAAATCTGAGGGTAGAATTTGATTTTACCTTTGCATGTTGTGATGCCAGATGAAACTAGATTTTGGTTTTATTTCAGCTAGTTCACCTTCTACCTATTTAGTTGCTCTTCTTTTTTGTCCTTGATGTACTGCCTTATGTGGGAGTATCTTAAGTTGAGAACTAAACTTCCTCGTGTCACATAACTGCAGTATGGTGTAAAGATATTTGTTTTAACATCATTCAAGGATACATGCTACATTGAAATCTTGCCACGCATTCAAAAGTCTGAACGGGGTAAGTCATTCCTTTCTTAAGATCTAAAACAAATTAAGTAATAAATAGTAAACTTTGACAAATCTTCAGCTATGCTGAATGCCTTTACTCCTTATCTTCTCTTGTCTTGTACTATTAACACTTTAGGTTTCTTTATATGCAGTTATTTTCTTGAGCTTTTGGGCAGAGGTGCACTACAATTCAATATATCCAGAAGGAGGTAAATTCAATTAAAAGGATGGAGTACATATGTACACCGTTGGTTTTGAAATAAATGGCAGAACCAAATCTCTCTTTAATCACATATTATGTCTCCTTGAAGCTTTCGTTATGTTATTATGGGGGATGTAGTTCCAAATCTATTTTTTGTTTTCTTTGTCAATCTCACTACTTTTATTGTCCATATATCTCTGAGTGCTGTTAGTTTTTGGCTCATTCGTATTCTAGATCTACAATTGGAGAATAAAAGAAAGAAGAAATGGTGGATGCTTGGAAGCTAAGCCTAAGATGCAGTGGTAATTCTCACATTCAAGAGGCTCACAATGCATTCGGATGAATTGAAATGGAGAACAATCTGAGTGTCTTTGGTTTTCCAATTTCTCTTTTTTGTGTATCCTTGTGGTCTGTTTATGTACATATTCCGCACTCATTTCTTAATTCTTTTGCCTTTTTCCGATTCTAGAGCTTGTAGTTTATACCTATAGCTCTTACATTTAGAATGAAACTATACTTCATACCTTTGTTTCTATCAAGAGCTGAAGTCATAACAATTGGTAAAATTGAAATCTAGAAGGGAGCCACCCTGTGCTGGTGCCATGTTGTTTGGAGCAGAGCACAAAAGGTAAAGGGGATGAGTTAGCAACGAGAAGAATAAAAAGTAAAATAAGAAAATGCTGTAACTTGAATTATTCGCCGTATCAATCCCATGTTCTCCTAAATTTTCGTACTCTTTTTGGTACCATTTTTACCGGTGCGGCCGTGGATGGTGTCGTCGTGTGGATAATTTAGAAGTTGAATTCAATTGATTAGCATAGCCAAAAAAACTAATAATTTTAAAATTTGAATCGAAGAAGAGATTTAAGAGTTAAAGATTAATTTAAAGGTTCAATGGTATTACCATCATAAATTTGATATTAAATAAAAATAATAAGAAAAGATAAAATATAATTATAAATAGAATTCATATAAGTAATCAATAAATATAATAATTCAAACTAAAATTTTGAATTTAACATAAATTTTAAAATAATAATAGTAATAATTAAAATTGTATTTTTAAATGAGGTAATCCTAAATTGTTGAATAATATTTAAAAATTTATAGGCCACATTAATTTAAAATTTTTGTATCAATATCGTCTATTATATTTAAATAAATTATACATTAGTAATATATGAAATTATTTTTATTGTAACATATTATATTTTTAACTTTTAGATATATTTAAAATAAGACATCAACTAACTATCAATACATATTTATAATTTATTTGTCGTGATAAATGTATTTTTTATAAATCTGTCTTTTAAGTTAACTATAATTAAAATCCAATGATAATTATTCTTATTCAATTTAAAAATCAGTATTATTAATACAATCAATATCAACTGAGCCAAATGATCTCTTTTTACTTAGCTTTGACTATATACTAGATAAATTCTAAAATTAATAATAAAAATAATAATCACTATAGAATTCAATTAATAAAATAAATATTTTTCATCATTATATTATAAATAATGTAAACAAGGTTATTGACTCTTTAATGTTCCAAATAATTTCATTTTTTCGTATGAGTAAATTTATAAACACTCAACTTACGTTCATAACTTGATGTAGAATATGTTTAACTAAATAATTTAATGACAAGTTTTCTTAACATTAGGGTACTTTTACTAAATAATTTTCACCACTCATCTATATTTTAAATTAATAGTTATAAAAAATATTTTATTATCAAGTACAGGATGAAATTAGAAGAATGAAAAGTTACCATCATAAATTCTCTATTTGCAAATAATCAGTAAAGGATGAAATTAGAAGAATGTTACCATCATAAGTTCTCTTTTTGTAGATAATCTTACAAAACTTACTAAAACTTGACGTTATAATTAAATGTCATTTATTGCCTTTGATTGCTCTTCATTAAATAAAAATATATTTACATTCAATCACATCAAAAAGAGTACTCATAATATTAACACATGTATTTGCATATCCATTATATAAGCAATAAGTATTGAAAAAGTAAGATGCTAAGTTGAACGTTTGAGTAAGTCACTGATAACATTGCTAATCAAGAATTTATGTATATGGCTTGTACAATTTCTTATTCCAATTAAAAAAGATTAATAATTGTTTTGAAAACTTTTTATATGCCATCGTATATATACTCTAAAGATGAATTCTCATCTTAGTTAACTTTTCTCAACAACCTTATAAAAGGAACCACAATCTTCCCAATAATCAAACAAGCTTTCCCAAATTTATTATCTATAATAATAGCATAAATAACTTTTCCTTTCATAGCCTTTGATAACCTATAACTAGAAAAGTGTTTACTTGTCGCTAGATTATGAAACATTTTCCATTTATAATTGTAACTGTAAACTTAATAGCAGTAGAACACACAATCTCAACCTCTTCTTCTTAATTTCTTAACCAACATAAAAAATATAAGATAATTATATGCAAATATTGTGATTTTAGATATGTGAAGAAAGATTAGAAATATGATTCATATCATCAATATCTTTTAAAAAGATATTTATAAAATAAGAAGCACATGAAGACCAATAAATATGTTCTTATTTTGATTGTAACAAGTACCTAACTTATCAATAATTAGTTGCATTATTTATAACAAAGTACATAATATTTTTTGGTTCAATCCACTTACTAATTTCATAAAATGATTCAAATAAAGTGTGAATAATGTTTACCGTATCATAAGCCTTAATAGACTTGATAAAATTGTTCTAGCATTATAATAAATCAAAAAATTAATCAAGGTTCTTTGTCTTTGATTAGTCTACTCATCTTTTATAATGGTACTTCTTATTATACTTATTTAAACTTATATGTATCCATAATTAACTAACATTCTTTTTTTAAATCTTGAACTAAAGGTACTCAAATTTTATACTAAGAAAGTGCCTTAAATCTTGGACCTATCATTGTTATAACATCTATTTCTTCTTAAAATAAGGCAAATTAAAAGCATTTAAAGGAATACATTAATAATAAAACCATCTAACCTAGGCTCTTTTACATTACAAAACAACATCCTTAATACCAGTAAGATTTTTTTTTCATTACATTGATTCCCCTTTAAACATTTTATCATAAAACATGTAATTATATTAAATATTTTCAAAGATTTTTTATAAGAAGAAAAATAATTTTATATTGGATCAACCTTATCATGAGTAGAATATGTTAAGTTCATCGAATCTTTTTATAATGATTTCATATTTTTCATTATAATTTTAGCCTATAAATATGATAAAATAGTTTATAATATGATTACCGAAATAGTCAAATATTCTTTTATAATAAAAGTTTTCATTCGTCAAAGCTCAATGGTTGTTGTTGGTCATCTTTAGAAAATGGTTTTTCAAGTGGGATATATACCATTGATTAAAGTTTTAGTACTTATGATCCTAGACTAAAGTGTTAAATGGATATATCTTTAAAATGCAAACAGAGAAAAAGTCGGTAATTATATATTTAATAATAAAAGTATGATAGAAGAATTCCAAATGTTAAAGAATTAACTGAAATAGAAGAAGATATAGACTATATAGTTTCTTAAATAAAATATGAAATAATAGGCCGCCATATATGTCCTCAATGAAAAGGATTGCCTTCCACCTTTGTTTCAAAAGACCATAACAAAATCTGTTAGACTAGGACAAATAGGAATGTAATCCCCAGTTGAAAGTTGAAAACTAAGAGCTAGAGAGCTAATATATTCAATTACATTTGACCCAAAAAATCAATTAAGTCACATTTTGCATATCTATACACTAAAAGTGACATATTAATATATTAGACCAAAATTTTCTTACATTAATAATAATCCTATAATGCTTGGAAGGTTAACTACTACTTAGTTTAAGCACAAAAGTTACTTTAGTCAAAACTTTGCACCCATCTCTACCCTCCTCCTCCTCTCCCATAATCATATGTAAATTGTACCAATTAAAAGCTAAAGAAGTATTAATTGAGAATCTAAGCTCACAAGACAATATCTCTCTAAATCATCTCATCAAATACAATGATAACATCCCCTATAAACCAAAATTTACTATACATATAAACCAAAGATGACCTAATAGTAGAACTTCCCTAAAAAAGGTATGGACTTTACAACTAACCCATGAACACACTTCCCTTGATTCACCTATGAAAGCTCATCGTAATTATCACCAGCTATAGGGAATATAAACTGATTAATCAGGGTGTTAAACAATCGTATCCTAACATAAAAAATTAAAAAAAAACATAAAATTATATCCCCCAAATAAAAAAAACCTAGTTTACCTCATTCAAAAGCCAACTGTCCCACTTCAAACTCCCAAATGTGTCTTTATAAGATGAAATCTTGCTTGAAGGAGTGTAAGATATTTAGACTATCTTTTTGGGTTTTACATCAATGATGCTTCTATAATAGCATATATAATATAAAAACAAAAGATTGAAAGTAAAAATAAAAACTAATTGAAGAGGTTAAAGTATCATCAAAGAAGGGAGCTTAAAGAACTTGGTAAATTCAAACACGTTCTTACTAGTTTAAAAACCATTATTTACAGTTTAGAAGTTCGACTAATTAATCAATTAACTAATTTATTTTTATATAAATAGGCTCTTAAATCAAACTAAGTCAATTGAACCTATTGATTTAATTCAATTGAACCTATTGGTCATTTCCGTTCTATCTTCCTTCCATGTCTATTGGTCCTCCCTTTTTCTCCTCCCTTCTTCCGTCCTTAAAGAAATAGAGGCAAAACTTAGGAACTTTCTGTGGGCAGGTAGAGCAGTTACCAATATCCCGACTAAGGTGAAATGGAATGACATTTGTCGTCCTAAGAAGGAAGGGGGTTTAGGTGTCAAACCTTTGACTACTTGGAACCAAGTGTTGTTAAGGAAACGGATTTGGATCTTGTTTGTAGATACGGAGGCCCTTTGGGTTAAATGGGTCCATACTATTATCTTGCGTAGGACAAATTTTTGGAGTGCTCAACCTTCTTATAATAGTTCGTGGAGTTAGAGAAAGATATTATTAGTGAGGGACCGGTTGTGCCATCAATTCAGATTTAGGATTGGGAACGGTATTCCACTCTTTTTTGGTAAGATCTATGGCATCCACGAGGTATTTTGCGGACCTTGGCCACCCCGAGAGACATCAATGGATCGGAGCTACCACTCAAAGCACGAGTCTCTGATGTTATTTTGAATGATGCTTGGTACTGGGGGGAGGTTTCCTTGGACCTGCTCAGACACCTGGAGCCACTAGTGTACTCTCCCAATAGCTCCTTACCAGACAGCTTGGAATGGCTAGCAAGCCCTACCAAGCGATATACCAATCAATCAGCCTATCATATCTTGCGACCTCCATTACCGATAGTATCTTGGTACAACTTGGTATGGTCCAAATATAATACTCCTTGTTGCTCCTTTATTTTATGGCTTGCTTACCGGCAAAAGCTTCAAACTAGGGATAAATTGTCGTACCTTTATACCCCTAGCCATTGTTCCCTGTGCCTTTCAGCCAATGAATCCATTGACCACTTATTCTTCGAATGTCCCTTCTCCCATATAATTTGGACCCAATGCCTCAACCGTTTCAACTTACCCCCCTTCACCCATTCCACCCTTGCAACTCTCCTCTCCTGGTATAGCAATGCTTCCTGTACCAGTATACTAGGCCTTAATTACTTTCCCATTCTTCTTTCCACTACAGTTTACAGTATATGGACTGAGCGCAATGCTCGCATCTTTAAGAATGAAGCCATGGAGGAGGAGCGAGTGTATCTCGGAGTCATCTCCCACGTTAGGGAACTTCTTAGCCAAC
>JANZLC010000202.1:15265528-15291393 GCA_026413385.1 Erythroxylum gracilipes | reverse complement strand
CTTTGTGCCTTTCGTGGCACTTGTACTGAACGCTATGTACATATTCTATTCTATTAATTTATTCTTCTGATTTAACCAATTTTTTTTTAAATACTGGTAAAACTACTACATATTAACATAAAATTGTCATGTATGTCAATCATAATTGATAATGCTATATAGAAATTTAAATTGTCTTATACATCTATCATTATTTTTTTGGTAACTAATACATCTATCATTATTGATAACACTAAATAGAAATTTCTTATTAGATATTTACTTTATTTAAATTGCTAAAGGGATAACAATTGATATAACTAAATAGAAATTTCTAACTTAAATATCTACTTTATTTGAAATACTAAATGTAACATTTTTAACTTAGATATTTACTTTATTAAGGATAACTAATTAAAAATATAATTTTTAAAATTTTTATTTAGATGTTCAATTTTTTAATTTTTTAATTAATCATCTAAATTTTAAAATCAAATAACTTAATTCAAAAGATTAAATTTATTAACATTTCATTAATGTGATTGATAGAAGAATATATAATTGATATTTAAGGCAACAACGTGACTTTTGGTATTCGTCAATAATATTTTTTGATCTCTTATGAAAAAGATATTAGTGATAATGTATTTCAAATACAATCACTTAGTTAATGCTGAAAAAATACGAGAAAAAATATTTCATAATTTCTATAAGTATTGTTTTTTAAGTTGTTGTGTTAGTTTTATCAACAAAATGTGAATAAATGATCTTAAAAATTTTATAATTTATTAAAAATAAATAATTTTGATCCTCAAGCTTATCCCAAAAGCAACCTTATAAGTTGTAAATACTAGATTTTTCATATACCTCTCCTCTTTCCGAACCAAAGAACAACAATCATTAAAATATAAAATGAAAAAAGAATAGGTTAATTACCAAAAAAAAAATCTAAACTTTAATGAAGTTTACAATTATAGCCTGAACTTTAAAATTAACAATAAAATACTTAAACTTTCAACTTTTTATAAAAATAGCTTGACGCTAGATTCTCCACTAGCGACATTGATATGGCAAGCCACGTCAACTGTTATAAATTTCATATGGATGCCAAGTGTGCATAGTTTTCTACATTAGATATTAATCTATTTAATATTTAAAAGACATAACTTAACCTAATCTTCCTTTTTCCCCTATTTTCTTTTATTTGGTTGTCCTCTATTTGTCTTACTTGTCTGCACTTCTTCTCCAGTATCAAGGTTTGTCTCTCTTTTTATCCCCCTTCTTGTCTTTCTTCTTATTTCTCTTCTTAACTTCTCCGGTGACCTCACATTGTCTAGTTTCATTCTATCATTTTTGTTTCTATATTTGCAATTTAACAGATGTTGATTCTAATAACCTCTCTTTTTCTTGATTTTTGTTACCCCGCCTGGCTACACTTCTTCTTTGGTAATGATTTTGTCTTTCACTCTGCTCTCTCTCTTGTCTCTCTTCTACAAGTGATAGCTCTTCTTTAGCGACGTCACTTATTTGAATATTAATGAAATAGTAGTCTTCACTTTTTTGCTTCATCTTTTTTTAAGATGATTACAATTATAGTATTTACTTTGATTGTATAGTATAAACATTATTTATTTAAGTTTACTTTGTTTGTATAGTCTAAACACTCTTTATTTATGTTCTAAATGCTAAGTTAATTAACTTGTGCTTTGGTCTCTACATGTTGATGGTTATATTTTCTTTAGATCATTTTGACACCGATAGTTTTTCCAAACTTTTTTTGGGATTTGTTCTACGGACAACAACTGAAGTTGATGTAAATAATTTATCTGATATGCAATAAGAAACAATTAATGTTTGAGATGTGTAACTTTCATGCACACCTTATATGTAACTATCTTGCGTTCTGATCACTATATGTTGATTCCAATAATTGAATATTAAACAACAAGAATATTTCTCGGCAACCGTAGTTTGTTTGATAACCTCACTTTGTCCAATGATTATGATTATCTAACAACCTCACTTTGTTCAATGTCAAGGCTTGCCTATGATTCATAGCTTTTTATGTGTAGATTTATATTTTGTATATTTAATTTTTTTGGTATAAATCCTTTAGTACTCTCATTTATATGTTCTTAGACTTCATAATGCGAGTGATTTTAGTTGTGTTAAAAGCTTCACTTTCAATTTGTTTTGCTAATAGATAATGTAAAAAGCTTTGCTTATTTCATATTCTTTCTTTCTTCCTATTTCCTTTTGTCTTGTGGCCTATTAAAGAGGCTTGTCGTAATATGTTGGGTAGGTCTTGTGACTAAAAATAAACTCACAATCACCCCATAGATGGTATTACAAATAAAGATGCTTACGTAGATTTATTATTAAAAATTACATTAACTTTCTTCATTACAAGAATACATTTGACATGCTTATAAAATAAGTTTGGAAAATATTATATCAAATTTTGACACGCTTATAACATACATTTGGAAAATAAAATGATTAGGACTTGCTAGTTTTTATTGCATAATCTTTCCATTTATGCATGAAATCAATAACTGGTTCTAGTTTATATGGGGTCCTAGTGTCTATTGCTATGTTTTTTTATGCAATTTTGCTTGGTAGTCCTCTACTAATATTTTTCATTTTATAGGCAGTCATTGTTTGGACATGTTCACTTTTAATGCTAATGTTGTCCTCTGTAAAAAGTTCTTCCTAGTGGTCCTCTCTTAGAATTTGATGTATTGATGATTCACTATTGATTTTTGTTGTATATTTCCACTTGTAGACTTTTGATCTTTTTCATCTTTTACCAATTATTTTTAAAGATTCAAGTTATTTCCTATACAACTAGTTTTGCAAGTCACAATGTTGAAATCTTTTGTTAGTGTCTTTGAATATGCTTGTTTATATTTTTAAAGCATATCTTGTCTAATTTTTATTGTTCAGTTTCTACCCTTTGTACCTATTTAGATTTATGTTTCCATACTTATATTGCTAACATGTTTTATTGAAAACTAATGATATAGTTATTTGTAATGTAGACATTGATAAATTTTGAATTTTACAATGGTGGGGTGTTGGAAAGACATGACAACAATAAATATGTTGATGGCAAGATTAAAACGAAGAAGGATATGAGTGTTGATGAACTTAGCATGCTAGTTTTAAAAAATCATTAGAAGATAAAGGATGTAGAGTAGTATGTATGTTTTACAAATTTCCTAATAAGTCCATGAGATGTTTAAAGGAGTGAAGCTTACATCATGATAAAGACATATTGGCAATGTTCAACCATATGGAATAATTGAACTGCCATAATGTTAAAGTCTACTCTAAGCATGATAAGGACATAATGGCAAGATTAAAACGAAGAAGAATATGAGTGTTGATGAACTTAGCATGCTAGTTTTAAAAAATCATTAGAAGATAAAGGATGTAGAGTAGTATGTATGCTTTACAAATTTCCTAATAAGTCCATGAGATGCCTAAAGGAGTGAAGCTTACATCATGATAAGGACATATTAGCAATGTTCAACCATATGGAAGAATTGAACTTCCATAATGTTAAAGTCTACTACAAGCATGGTTATAAGCATCTTACAATAGATGGTGAAAGTTTGGTTTTGATATTGGCAATGAATTTGAAGCTAATAGATAACATAATATGAGTATGAATGATGAAGAGTTTTTCTAAGTTCAAGTGGAATAAGATGGTGAAGATTTGAATGTGATAATGTTATAGATTTGAATGCAACATAGTTGGTTTGAATGCAATAATGTTCTGATTAGGTTGGAAGTAGTGGAAAGGATTGCAATGACGGTGGTGATTATTCCAATAATTCCCAAAGCCAATAAATAAGTTATGTAAAATAAAAAACTCTTATGTACAAAATCAAAGATTCCTCCAATAATATTGCTATCTCTGATATAACCTCAAAGGTTCTTCCAAAGTGTCATAATCTATATACAAATTCAGCCAACCCAACTCCAAAAACCTATTGGATATACGAAAATGTGTCAATACTAAAGCTAGGTACATCAGACATCCAAGAAATTTAATCACATAAGACCTACAAAAAAAACAAAAAAAAAACAAATTATATTTATGTTAAAATTTGCATTATGTAAATGAATCAATATATATACTTAAATCTTGTGAGCAACAATGAACCTTGTAAACAAGACTCTTACCCCAACACATAGAAGATGTTTGACATAATTTTTTACAATTACAAACCTTTAACTTATTTACCAATACTAAATATCTATAAGAAACATAAAATTTAAATGTTGATTAAAATTTGTATAATAATGGCATTGTTAAAACTATAATTGAAATATTTACTTTTATATTAATGCATTAATAAAAATGTTGACTCATATTAGGTTTCATATTTGATATCAATAGCTTCATCTTCTCATTGTAATTGGGGCAATTAATATTAGGAATTTGAAATAACATACAAATTACGAAAATTAAAATGAAATAAAATCAATATACCACATATAATAAATATTAATATTGTTTTACTCGTGAACATAATGTTTTCTTTCAATAAAATTGAGAGTATATCCTTTCAGCTCCTGTTAAATTGTCAAAACAACATTCTTTAATTCATTAACGACACCTTTACTCTTCCCATTTTAGGTATATACAAGTTACATAAGCATCGAAAGCTACATATAATTTGTTTTCGACTATATTTATTTTAATCCTATTACAATATCATCATATGAATGATATATTAATACAAGATATCATATATGAGTAAATAGAAGATATCCAGTACTTAAAATTTTAAGAAAATTTTGTGGCCTAATTAAACTACCTCCTAAGGGCTATTTTGACATGCTTTACAAAGCATATTTTGCTTTGGAAAGCATATTCGTTAGCAGAATATAAAACAGTCAAGTTTGATATTGTGCAAAATAAACTTAGAAAGGTAAACAAAAAGAAGAATATACATCAAAGCAGAATGAGAAGACAAAAACAAATTGGAACAAATATTACCATTCACACACTCCATCAATCATAGGAATAAGCATAGAGTGGTATTATTTTAAAACTATAGTTTACTAATGCACCAAAGATAAAGATCTATCCATGTTTGAGCTATGCATGAAAGTTACAAATTTCAAGCATCAATTTTTTCTTATTGCATAACACTTGCATTACGTACATTAACTTCAGTTGACATCCTTGGAACAAATCTAACAAAAAGTTTGGCAAAACTACTAGTGTTAAAACAATTTGAAGAAAATAAATCATCAACATGCAATGACCAAAGCAATAGACAATTAACTTTAGAACCAAATCAATTTAGTAGTCAAAACTTAAACAAAGAGTCTCTATACAAACAAAGTAAAGATTGCAATTACATTCATATCATGAAACAAACAAAGTGAAGATTGAAATTGTATTCATATTCAAACAAGTGAAGTCACCGAAGAAGAGACAAGAAGAGAGAGTTTAAAGAAAGACAAAATTATTATCGGAGAAGGAGTGTAAGGAAGCAGAGCAATAAAAATCAAGGAGATGAGAGAAACTGAGGACCACCAGATGGGAGAAAATTAGGGAAAAAGGAAGATTAGATTAGGTTTTTTTCCTTTAATATTAATTAAATTAATATATGACATAAAAAACTATGTAGACTTGACATCCTTGTGAAATTTATAATAGTTGACATGACTTATCACATTAGAAGGATGAAATAAGTGCACCAAAAGCTAGTTAACAAGAAAAAGGACCTTCCCTCTCATTTTTCTATTTTAGAGTCTTGGTTCAATTCATTCGTTTCTCGCCCTATCTTACTTCACCAATAATAATAAATAATAAAGGAGTTGATCCTATATTTCGTATAGCAAAAAAATGTCTGAGAGCATAGAGAACCTTAATAGGGATTTCTTTAAGGACAAGAAGCTCCAATTCAATTCAAGTTAGCGAGTGAGCCAAGATAGTCAGCCACTGAGCTAATTCTGCTGCGTCGATTTTTATAACACCAACTCATTCAAGGACCCCGAAGGGCACACAGGAAAACTATGACACCAAACTAGTCACCACACAGGTGAAAACAACTCGCTTAGACTAGACTATCGATAATACAGAGTCGAATTGGAAGTATGTATACCTTAAGTAAGGTCCAGGTATGATGACGAGATAATAAAGCTCTCTCTAGCTCTCCTGTCTCATGGGCACAACTCTCATCTTTCCTCTTAAGAACCCTTACTTCTCTCACATACTCTTACTCGTCATAGCGGAAATTGTTTAGATACAGTACCAGACTGTCATAGATTTTCTGATACACAAGATCCTCAGAAGAGGCAAGTGTAGAGTATACTCATCCTACACCTAGACAAAATAGGAAATATGACTCAGGTCTTTGAAGCTTTCAGGAAGGAGAAGAGGCTTAGAAAACAAACTTCATTAAACTTCAAACTTTTTACAAAAGACTTCACCAAAATAAAGCAGAGGATGAAGCGTCGTAGGGGGTGAAGCGTGTTTACAACAAAAGGAAAACCTTGCTTTTATAGGTGAAGAAAAGGTCAGAAATTTAAATCTATGTAAAGACATAATCATGACAACTTTTGAAAAGAAAGCTAAAGTACAATGATGACTACTTTAGAAAAGAAGACTAATAATGCTACCTAATCTTATCAAAAGAAATCTACTTTTACAAAGTTAAAAGGTGAATAGTACCCTACTTTGCAAAAGTATAAAAGTGAATGATGAGAAGATGAAATCTTGAATAGTGAGTTGATGTGACTTGTGGGACCATCTTTCATCAAAAGTACCTTAAAAGATGTGCTTTTAAAGTCTTCAGTGGAATGATTGTCTTATTAGGATTCAAAGTATCCAATAAATTATTTGTCACGAATTGATTCATGTCATGATTGAAGATTGGATGGAGAGTCTGAATCATCTGAGCTGTCAGTATCTTGTTAATGTGTTTTACGATTTTTGCTGGGACTAAGCTCACATGTATGAAGGTGATGTAGGAATTGATTTAACTCACCTTCATTAGGACTATAAGGATCATCATTTAGGTCTTGAGCATCCTAAAAAGCTGAGATAGATAGTTGTGAAGATCCTACAATATCTGAGACTATATCTTCAGTGTCATATTGAGGACTATTGGAACCAGGAATATCAACTTCTGGTGCTTCTGGTTCATCAGGAATAAATTCACCTGGATATGGTCCAATAGAAGTAGAAATAATTGGTGTATCTGAAAAGTGATTAATCTCCTCAAGAAAATCGCTCAGAGATTGAAGCACATTGTTCTTATGTCGTGGCCAATATAAAGATGTGCGATAACGTTGGACACGTTGTTCTGTGTAAAGAACACCAGTATGTGTTTCTTTGTATAGACGATGGAGAATGAAGAAGCAATGCGTTGATTGTCGTCTAGCTGAAGCAGTCCATAAACGATGTTGTTGAATAATTACATAACATTGATGCTTCCATTGATCTAACGGTTGAAACCATTCTAGAAATTTCCATAGTAAAGAAATTTCATTGTTCATATCACAGAGATTTTGGTACAGCTGAAGAGGTGATATGGTAATAGCACAAGCATAAAGGGCAAAGAGTGCCCACATATACCTTAATGTGTTTTCAGATATAGGATCTTGAAGAAAAGTCACATTAAGGTATGGTGCTTTGAGGTTGAACATAGTGGAATTTCCAAGAGAATTATGTTCACTCAAAAAACTGATGCAAGTAATAGAACAAGCCCAAATGAGGCAACTTTAGACACACTAGTAAGATTACTAGCTATGGAAGGGAAAGATTTCTTTGTAAAAGCAAAGAGAGGTTGGTTTGCCATCTTTTTTGTATTTTTGTGACAAAATTGTGAAAAAACAAAAATCTCTATAAAGCTATTAGGTCGAAGAGAAAGAGGATACTTATAGTAAGAAAAAGTATCTGGTGACCATGGAGGATATTGTCGGAGTAGTGTAGATAAAGCTGTAAGGTTAGCACCAGTCTATAAGACACGTGGTCTATTATCAGGAATCTTTAATGGTGGAAGATCCTGACAAGTTTTCTTTAGATTCTTGATAGCTTCTGTTTGTTCCTTTGTCCAAGATGGTGGATTTTTTTTTCAAAAGCTTAGATAAGCTTGAAGTATAAGCAGCCATGTGTGGTATGAAATCTCGAATATAATTAACAATTCCAAAGAATTGTTGTATTTGTTTAACTGCGAGATATTCATCTGAAAATTGCAATAGTTCTTTTGCAATATGTGGACCTGGCTTGTAGAATCCATATTTAAATTGCATACCCAAGAATTCAATTGTTGTAGCGCTAATAATCCTTTTTTAGGTCGAAAGAATAATGTCATAATGTTGAGTGAGATCTAAAAATCTTTTCAGAAGGGTTGTATGTTCCTCATGGGTCTTTGAGAAGAGTAAGATGTCATCAATGTAAATCAGTGCACTGTTAAGGATATGCTCATACATCTTTGTAATGGATTTTTGAAACAGTGATGGAGCAACTTTAAGTCCAAATGGCATAACAGTCTATTGGTACTATGCAATGGGAATGCAGAATGCAGTCTTATGTCATTCTTCTGGGTGAATACTCAATTTCCAAAATCTTACTTTAAGATCAAACTTTGAGAAGATAACAACTTCTTTAAGGAATAGTACTTGAGTTCTTATCTTTGGTAAAAGAAACTTGTTATCTTACAGGAAAGCATTTAGAGGTTTATAGTCAATGGCTAATCTCTATTTTCCACATTTCTGCTTTGAATGTTTGTTGATAGAACACTTGACAAGCCCAATCCGACTTTGTAGGCTTGATAAGTCCTTGCTTCAAAAGGATTGCACACTCGTCTAGTGTGAGCTTTAGATCATCAGGATTCATTCCTGGATGTGTGACTTTTGTAAAATTGATATCCTCGTTCTTCTTGAAAGGTAAATTTATGAAAAAGTCAGCATTTTTTCACAGAGGATATGGGTGAGTAAACTGTGCATAAGATTCTGGACAGTATTCTAACAGTTTATCTCGAAGTGCAGTGTAATGTGCATGAACCTAGGTTAGTTCGAACACATTTTTTATTTCAGTGTATAGACTGAATAATGATCAATACCTGAGTCCTGTGGGTAGGATCTGCAAAGATGATGCTTTACTATATGTATCCATACTAATTAGAATGTCTGGGCCTAGTAGATTGCTTCCAAGAACTTTAGTCCAAACTGTACATTGAGGAAATAAGCAAAAGTCAATTCGTCTTCTTGTAATCAACCTAATCTTAAAAGAATTACCATCAGCAGCAGTAAAATATTCTTCATAAGAAGTCCATGCGTCAGATGATAAGATATTGGGCTTTATGATCGTACGACTGGATCTAGTATCCATAAATCCAATAGCCTTGATGGGCTTATCATATTTGTCCTGTCGAAAGAGTTGGATCTGGACGTAAGGTCTTTGTATTGGTGTAGGATCTAGTTTCAGACAAGTCCGCTGTAGCATGTATAGTGAATCATCATCTACAGAGGCAGATGAAAGAGATGATTCTTCTTTAGATGTAGATATAGAGATAGAAAACTTGGTATCTTTGTCCTCTTGAGATTTCTCCTCAATTAATTCCTCAAAGTCGTTGTTAGAATGGATTGGCAGAACATATTTGAGCTGTTCAACAACTTGAGATCTTTCTTTGTATTGTGAGAACATTTATTTGCAAAGTGTCCATGCTGTCCACAGAGAAAACATCGAGTAGGCTTCTGTCAATGTGAGGACTTTTTGAAGAACTGGACAAATCTTCTTTTTGTACTGCCGTTATTCCTTTCATAGGATTTCTTCCAAGGCTTATAACCTTCTTTCTTTATGTGGATCTTTCTCTTAAGGTAGACTTGATGAAGATGAGCTTTCTTCTTGCTATGACACTCATAAGTCTTTTTATCTTTGCATTTGATCTGGAGATAAGGCTTCTTACAAGTCTGTTTGAGAACTGGATCGTCTTTTATGATATTCTTAAACAAGATATGTTGATCACATAACTTATCAAGAGAAGCTAATGCAAGCTGATAGATTTCTCCAAGAGATCTTGTTGACATGTCTCGTTGTAGAGAAACTATGGTCCTTTGTAGTTCTAATTGTAATTCATCTGGAAGGGATGATATAAAAGTATATCGCAGATTAACATCATTCCATCCATTAAAGAGATAATACCTTTCCGTCATTCGTTGGTAATGCTTTTGGATATCACGCTTATCAAGAGAACATCATTTCATAGAGAAGTATTCTTGACGGATTTGTTTGTCAATGAGCTGAAAATCACCAATGAATTCTTTGTGAATTGTGCCAAGTAGTGCTCCAGCTATAGTGACTTGAATGTACTGAAGGCGTTGATAATCATTAATACTTTGCCACCATTCTCGCAAAGTATCAGTGAAACAAGATGTGAATTCAGACAAAATATCTAACAAGTGATAATTTGGTCTGGTCATTTGAAGATCAATCCATGCACCGAATTCATGTATTCTATCCCTCCATTTTTTCGGGGGTAGATCATCGAATGTAAACCAAGGTCCTGAAGTAGGTTTGGTTGTAGTAGGCTGCCCAGGCTCAGTTGATGTAGCTCAAGGTGCTGGTTCAAGTCTGAAAGGTTCAGTACTTGTGGATTCTGCTTCACTAATTTCAGGATCAACTTCAGTATATTAAGGCATAGTCATCAGCACATTGGATAATTCTGAAAGGTCAGCAAACTGTGCTAAAGAATCAGATGATGGTTCTGAAATGTGTTCAGATGATGACTTAGAAACTAGTAACTCAGAGACTAGTTCAGATGGTGTTGCAGAAATTTCAGATGTATTGACAGATGCGTTAGAACTAGCTTTTGTATGATCTAATTGAGAACTTGAATCTTCTGCAAGAGATTTAGAGGTTAGAGTTGCAAGGAACTTTGTTTGTTTACCTTTGTCCTTCCCAGTAGAAGAGGTGGAAGGTTGAACTTTTGGTGGAGACATTGGAGGTGTATGTATCTGTAACGGTTTACTCCACTGATTGACTAGTTCAAATGGTGTATATGAGGTTGATGGCTCAAAAACCTCTGAAGACTCAGAAACTCTTTGTTTAGGCAAATGATCATACTTTTTCCTTGGTTTTGACTTCTTTGGTTTCTCTGGAGTTGTCTGAGGATGTTGTACTGTCTAATCAAAGGATAATTGAATTTAAATACCTTTAAGTAGTCATCTTCTTCTGGATACTTTTGATACTGAGGAGTCGGATACGTTGGTTGTTTATTTGGAAAGTCTGTTGAGGATGAGCCATAGATTATCCTTGACTGTGCAGAATGCATGTCAGCTTCCATTTGTTGTACAATTCCTTGTATCTTTTGTATATCACGAACTTTAAAGTTAAAATTCGGCCCCATATAATGGGTAAAGATTTATTGTTGAAATTCAGCATCAAGATGCTGAATTTGAGCTTTGTATGATTGATACATCTGTTGGATCTGTTTAGAAACTGCATCGACTTTAGTATGAGTAGCATGGTTTTGTTGACTGATTCTATCCAGCTTAGAATCAATTCTTCTCAGAACTTTGTTTTGTGCTACTGAGTTGGATATTTTCCAATTGAGAACTTCATCAGATGGATTTGAAACAAGTGTTCCTTGTTAAGTAATTCCTGTAGCTCGGATGTAAGGGTTATAGACAACCCACTGTGAATTGTCAGTACTCCTGGTTAATAAAGGAAAGTCTTCCTAGTATGGCTTTGCCATCATACAGGGTATAGGAGTAGGAGTCATAACAGGAACTTCTGGCTTAGATCTGTATGTAAATCTACATGTAGACGACTTCAACATCTCTCATAGAGATTTAGGTCTGGATTGTTTTATCAGTAGACCTATACAAGGGCTATAATTGTCTAGATCTGGATCATCTCTAAGGGGATGATATTCACGAGGAGGCATACAACGAGGTTTTGGCTTTTTCTTTTTTTTCTCCTTTTTGAATAGCGATCATCATCATCATCACTATCTGACTCAGGATTGAGATAGATCTCACAGTCTGGTTCACACATGGATGGGTCGACGTCTCATACAAAATGTCCACGATGATGACTGATATAGACTGGATCTCCATTAGGTTTAAAGTAATGAACAGGAAGACCAGATTTACCATCCGTATGAGAATATACGGGCTGGATCATAAGGATTGTCCCAGATGTTGAAGGTCTAGTTGGATCTTCATTGAGCCTAGCATAGATGGACTTAACAGTTCCATCTCTCAATGTCTTCAGAATCGGAGGAGTGGTCGTATGAAAAGAGTGTCGATGAGGCGCGTGGAACACTTTTTGGTAGTTAGTGATCCATTCAGTAGGCATCAACTTTTCAAGCTCCTATGCTGGTAGTTGCTTCAGAATCTGAATGATAGTGGTTTGATCATTAGAACGATCAACAACCATGTATAGTGCATTCGAAGTGGAATTCGGGAAGTTAAGGTCTAAAGTATGATTCTGTAGATGATAGATCATCTAGTAATGTAGAGTAGCCATGAGGGCTGTAGGATCTTGATCTGCTTCAGTGATCTGGATCTGAACTTGTAGTCGTTCAGACAAGGTAGTATCATCCAACCTGATGTTGAAATCAGGTGCTATGGTCAAGATGACACTTCCATTATAGAGCGTTGTCAGCAAGGTACCAATAAGGGCATTTTGGTATGGTGTGTAGACACTGTCTAGAAGAGATATCCTAGCTATCGCAGGTATTCCCTTTCTTCCATAAACTATAAGAACAAGTCATATAACTCCAATATGAAGATGTGTATGATTTTGCTCCCTCCATAAAGAGATCAGTTCTTTAGGGATTGGTAGATCTAAAACCACAATGTTCCAATCTGGAACTTTGGATGATTTCTTTCACATGAGATCTAGAAGTAGACAAAATACTACAAATACTTCTCGTCCAAGAACGGTCACGAGAATAAATACTATATGGACTCAACAAAAGTAAAGAAGACTCACAAATACGATTTTCTATAGGCACATGAGTAATTTCTACAAGATTTTCGATTTTGTTTGATAACACACGCTTTACGCTATAGGGTAAAGAAGACTTAGACAAAGTTGAAGATAAATGAACAGGGTCGGAAGCCAGTGTTTTCATACTTTCTTATAAGCTTTCTCCTTACTCACTTCTTTGAACAAGATTCAATATTACCCTCCTGACAAGATGTGAAGGTTGGCTATGTTTCCAAAGTTAAACCACACACTGTGGAGTAACTCTCTGTAGCAAAGTTACTAACAGGATCATGGTTTAGAAAACCAAGGGGCACAATATACCGAAATATACCGGGCAAGAACAAAAGTTCTGGCTCTGATACCACTCAGGGTATCACTCCTGGGATCCAGTGAGAAAGGTCTTAATCCTACCAAACGAGTCAAAATAAAAAAAATCTTTATATTTTGGTAATTATCTAAGAGTCATGTTTATCCTTGGATGCTATTAATAAATTATTAAACAATAGTTTCTCGCTCAGAAAGTAATAAAGAAAATGGCTAGCTCAACTATTAGCAAAGAATTTAATATTGGATTATTTTTGTGAAAAATTAAAAATTAAAAATTTGAATATTTTATTATATTATTTTTGAATTTAAGATATAATTTAAAAATTCAGTAAATTTTGGTTTTTGGTAGTTAGGGGTAAAAGAATTGGTTTCCAGATGAACCACGTAGCAACACAAAATTGGGGCTTACTACTGGAATCTTTGCTCAAACTCAATCCATGTCATTTTCCGTTAAACCCTAAACCCCATGCTCCTCAGAAACCCTAAATTGTCAAATTATCTAGTCACAATCTCGCAAAATCCGTTCTTTTTTCTCTTACACAATGAACCGAGATGCTCTCCGTACACTTATGTCCAGACACAGAACTATGTGAACGTCTACATGAAATGGAAGAAAGACTCCTATTATGACTCCATAGAGCACATACACAAGTCTACAGAACTCAAAAAGATCGTATCTTTTAAAAATGTTATAGCCGGAGAACCAGATGGTTGCATCCCAATCTCTTTTGTTTCAAAAAGGGGATCGGAGTTCGACCTTAAGATTAAGGTTGCTAGATTTTTGAGGCTGTACCCATCAATCTTTGAGGAGTTTACTGGTCCCCAATACAATTTGCCTTGGTTCAGACTGACCCACGAAGCTGCTGATATCGATAGCCAGGAGAGAAAAATATTCGAGGAATGCAAAGAGGATTTGAAGGAAAGATTGAAGAAGTTTATATTAATGAGTAAAGGAAAAGTCTTGCCTTTGAAGATCATAGAAGAGATGCTATGGTATCTGGGTTTGCCTGATGATTTTCTGCAACACCCAGATAAGAATTTCGATGAATCATTTAGATTAGTGGAGCTGAAGAGTGGTTTAAAGGGTTTAGCTGTGGAAATCAACGAAAGGTGCTTGTCAGTGTTGCAGAGAAATGCAATAAAACAAGGGGTATATTCTGGAGAAGCGACAGAGGCAATTACATTTCCTTTGTTTCCATCAAAAGGGGTGAGATTGAAAAGGAAGATTGGTGATTGGCTAAAGGACTTTCAAAAGGTTCCATACGTATCACCATATGAGGATTATTCACGTTTGGATCCTACCAGCGATGTTGCAGAGAAAAGGGTAGTGGGATTTCTTCATGAGCTACTTTGTTTGTTTGTTGAGCATTCTGCGGAAAGAAAGAAACTTTTATGCCTGAAGAAGTACTTTGGGTTGCCTCAGAAAGTTCACAAGGCTTTTGAAAGGCATCCGCATATGTTTTATTTGTCATACAGGAACAAAACTCGCACAGCTATACTTAAGGAGGCCTATTGCGATGAAGCGGCTGTGGAGAGACATCCCATGCTGGAGGTCAGGAAGAGGTATATTGATTTGATAAAAGCTTCTGAAAAAATTCGCAGAAGTGGAGGGGTCAACTGCTCATAGGTCGGCGCAAGATTTGGATTTTAATTATATTATTGAGCAAAGAAGACTTAATGCTAAAATGCTGTTACACAAGTGGGCTTGTTAAAACAGAAGATAAATTTAGGTACTCACTCTTATCAAGGATGTTCTCATTAAAGCCTACACAAATTCATGAGCATTTGAGTATGTAAGCAATCAAGTTTATGAGGCTGTTACGTTTCTTCTTTCTTAAATTTGCACGAAATTGTATTGAATGCATTAAATCGTATAATAAAGAAAGAAACTTGGATGGAATAAATTGAGATATAACTATATGTTTGGTAAAATGAGGATATAATTAAGTTCGGGTATGCTAATTTTTCAAAATTACCCTTTTTCCAACCTCATCTGAAACCAACTTAGTTCTCACAAATCAACCACAAACCATTGCAGTTGGCCTATATGAAAATCTCAGGACTCCTTTTTCCGTAATTTTTAAGGATATTTAACTATTAATAAATAATTTAAAGATAAAACAACGACACTAACTTTAAAGATATAAATATATATATACAAATATATAGGTAGATAGATATATTATTATGGATAGTTGTAAAGAACATAGAGCTCTTTTAGCCTACTCCATGTACTCTTTTTTGGTGCTATATGCAACAAAAAAGAAGAAGAGAGTATTGGGCAATGCCAAAACTATAGAGAACAGGAAAACAGGCTTCCCAAATCTTTGACCTTTCACTGTTGGTTTGTTATACAGTCCGTAAACACTATAAATGTGTACTTTGTACCTAAGGAAGTGACAAGTAATTTGAAATGATTGAACTAATGTCAATAAAAGTATAGCTTGCCTTGCCAAGAATGTCCTGTTAGTTCTGTCAAATGATGCTAACACTAAACCGTTTGAAACGCCTGGTCTGAGCTCCTTTTCTTTCACACAGAGGACAGGACAGAGATTTTTTACAACCAGATCAGATCTATACATGATGTACAAGAACAGATTGAGCAACGAAATTCCGCTACTTATAGGAAAAGAAAGTGCTACTTTGATTTATTAGATGTCGCCAGACTCCAGAAATGGAATTGCCATGTAAAAATACATGAAGGTTAGGTGGGGGTCACAAGAATCACATGCAACTATCGTCTTTGCTGTAAATTAACTTGCATCTCGATTTCTTTGTTCAAATGACATCCAAATAGAACAAGATGCAACTTTTTCCCAGTAACATTACGTTTATTTCCTCTTTACATACTATAGACAATTTTCTAGTATTTCCTGAAAGACTAAATAAGCCAATACAAACTGTCTCTATGATCTACCCACACTTGCCTTTCCCATGGAGTCTATTGAATTACATAAGATCGTATTTACACATATCAGAGATGAAATCATCTTATTCGGTAGGCCCGTTAATTTCATGTTTATTTACATCTAAGATCTCCGTAGAAAATAATTAACTGAGTTGATAGCTGATGAAAACCATCCTCTACGAATTAACACAGGAAAAAGAGAGTTACTCAGCATTTCCTGATTAAAATGTAATCTACGATCAGAATGATGATGATAATCCTATGCGCCTTTCTGCAAATCAAAGAAGATTGACGAGCAAATCAACTATAAATACTCTAGGAAAGACAAGCAGCAAGAAATATCTACTATAAAATTAATTCTTTGTGCACAAGCAAGGAACTCTAACCTCCAGTAACGATGAGCTTCTCTACACGCGAAACAATATGTTTACTGTAAGTGAACCTCTTTAGTGAATTCAAATGAACCTTGATACGAGAAAGAATTATCTCCAGATTCTGGTCATCACAGGTTTCCATAACCTTTTGCACAACGTAATTTCCAAAAGGATCTTTCATCATGGCCTGCAGTTTCAAGTTTGAAAGGAACAAGTTAATTTGTCAAGTTTCAAACTCACAAGAAAAAAGCACCAAAGGTGAAATTGTTCCCATTAATCAGAAACTCACAAGAAAAAAGCACCAAAGGTGAAATTGTTCCCATTAATCAGAACACAGAATAGTTCAAAAACTGTGCTGACATCTATGTTTCAAACTCAATTATCTATTTAATTATAATACACAGGATTACTGGACAATAGATGATGAAACATATGCATTAACTAAGCTGTTGAACTTATGGCTAGTTGTTTGAACGAGGTTGAATTTTTAAGTGGTGGAAGAACAGTTAGAGTTTATGGTTAATGGAAGAATGATTTTATTGGGTGACGAAAAAATTTCGGAAGTCAGAAATTACAGATTGTACTATCTCGTATTATTGATTGAATATAGATTCACTGCTGTACTCTATTTTTGTTGGGTTACTGCACAGTAGAACAAGGCCAATTAAGTGTCCTGATTTCTTTTTCTTATGCAGTTTAAATGTATACTAAGAATCTATACTCAACATGGTGGCCCCAACCTGCAAGGGCTCATTTTCATCAGTGGAACCAAGCATCTTGTTCACCAGGAGTTGACGCTCCTCAGCACTACCAAAAGTCAAGCACTTCTCAACAACGTTGGAAGCAAATTTCTGCTGACTCATATTTACTATTTGTCCTGCAAGCTTTCTAATAATAGCAGACCGCTGATTTTGGTTACCATGTTCCAGAACATGCTATCAAGCAAAAGATAGAAGGTCAGTCTCATGTGCATGTACAGGGTAGAACAAGTATGGTTGAACATGAGCATTCAAAAAAGCAAAGAGCAACGTAAGAAAAATCATGCCCATATTATTTTGAGATAAACTCAATATGCCAAAACCAATCAACTGTATAAAGGACTTCTGTCCACTCAAGTCAATACTAGGACAAGAAAAAAAGAGTCCTACCTGAATAACATAATTACCGTACTGGTCTTGTGCCAGAGCACAAACAGATTGCATAATTTCATCCATAATAATTTGCTGGGTCTTTAAATTTTTACAATGTTCTAGGACCCTCTGTGTCAGAAGAAACAATAAATAATTAAATACTTTTTTGAAATAAATAAATAAATAAATAATTGATAAACCTGAAACAGTAAATCTGCACAAAGCCCAGAGATTCCTAACCTGAATGACACGACAGCCATAAGGATGGGTGGAAAGTGTCACAACTTGTTCATAAAAGGATGAGATGATAAACTCAATTCGATCTTCAGGAACACACTCTATACATTTCTGAATAACATGATTACCATTCTGATCACGAACACATTTCATAATAGAACCATCAAGCTCTTCCACGATTTGAGTTTGGTGATTTACATCAATCACCTCCAATGCCTATGGTAAAAATAAAATCACCGAAAACAGGTTCAGATTCAAAACATTAAAGCAGTTAACAAGTTCAGAAGACATTAGGTGAAACAAAAACCAAAAGAGCTAGCACTACGAGTGAAATGACTATTTTCTTATTGCACTTGCATTGACTGATTTCAAGGACATAGCACCTGTCTTATATGTAACATATCAAAGGTAACTTTTTTTTTTTTTTTACTTAATACAACAGAGCAGCATATTTTGTGTTCAATCACGTGAAATCAACCCTCAACAAATTGTGATCAGATGCAAGCACAGGGGTACATAAAATTATGATTAAGTGGCTCTAGAAGGAACCTTTTGGATTACTCTGCACCCATACATTTGAAGGCTGAGTGGCAAGACATGACCAGTAAGTTGGCTGGCTAGCTCCAATCTTTGATATTCTGTACTATGCTCAAAAAACTGCACATTCAAGAACATGAATGTAACTATGAGATAAATGATAGCTACTTGGCTGCTATATTTCCAATTAAGAAGAACATGCCTTCTGTATGACGTAATTTCCAAACACATCAGTCATCAAGACATGGGCATGAAGAATAATCTCTGGGAATATCTTGTCCTTTTCTTCAACTGTGGCAAGTTCTAATTTCTGTTGAATAAAGCGACTACCATACTGGTCCATGCTGCATTTTCAATATCATGAAAGAAAATATGTTAAACTTAGTACATAAATGCCTCAGGAGTGAAATAAAAGTTAAATCAAGTGATGGCATTACCTGAATTTAGCTACATGGTTAACAATGTCTGAGAGTTCAAAGGACCTTGTCTTGTTGGTCTTAAACTCATCTAATAAAGAGGACACATATTTCTTTTCCACATTGATGCGAGTATCAGAGTTCAATGAACCAGTGGATAGTGCCTTTGAGTTTCTCATCGTGGAATTAAATCGTGCAATTTGCTCATTCTGAAAACTTCCAGATCTGGCAGAAGGATGTGCAAAACTTGTCACAGAGTTTCCTGGATATGACATTTGGAGATCATAGGATGGATTCTTATAGTAACCTTGATTCAAACTGCCAGAGTCAAAAAATGGTCCCTCAAATTGTTGCTTCTTTTGAGCAAGTAATGACTCGAGATATGCATTCTGAATCCCCTCTATACCTCTACTTGAGATGCCTAAGTAATTTCTAATCTGAGGATCACTTGAAGTACTCTCGTTGCAAGTTGCATTATCAGAAGTCCTTTGCAAATATTGACAATAGTGTGGCTCCATATCTGAAGAATGAATGCCACGATCACCTTGATTTCCAAGTTTATTCAAAGATTTTCCGACTCCAGCACCACCTAAAGTAGAACCAGAAGAAAAACAGAAGTTCAGAACAGTGTGCAGACAAGTTTTAGAAGTTCAATAAAACTATCGATATAACCTGAATCAAGATCACTCTTGATTACTGTGTCCAGCTTTTGATTGACAGAATAGGCACTATGCATATACCCACCGAACTCCTTACTTGAGATGTTTGTATTTTGTTGATGGGCATTTGCTCCTTCCGAACTTTCAAAGCCTAAGGAATTCATTTTTGAGTGAAGATTGACAGAGGATAAAGTTCTTCTTGGGATAAGAATTTCCCTATTAGAACCTAATCTAGAAGAAATAAGGTTTTGAATGGCCCTGTTTCTCCTTGATACATCAGTGGAGTTGGTGGAAGATGTAAAACATTGAGCATTCGACTGGCCAATGAGTTGCTGTGGAAGACTTTGGTTATGACCATTGGGAATGTTAAAAAGATAATCTGGCTGATTATTTATATCTGGTTGAACCTGACCTTGGATATGACTATACTCATCGGCATGTCTGACATTTGTGAGGCTTAAAGCAGACAATGTACCAGCAATTTCATCAAGCCCAGCCAAGCCAGAGGAAAGAGTCTCTTGGACAGTTGTGCCAACTACACTCCTATTCTCAATGAAGCCACTTCTGCTTCCCACAGGAGGAAGACCAGAGTTAGACAACCTTGCAACTAGCAACTGTTCTGATGCTCTGCTTCTTGACAGTGATGAACCCTGAGCATATGCCAAAGAATGAGAAACAGTAGAACCTTGAACTCCCACCAAGCCAGAAGAAGCTGCTCTGGAGTGCAAGCTCTCCACTGATCCCCCCTCATGTATGCCAACAAGACAGGGATCAGACGTATCCATGATATTACCAAAGGAATTATGACTTGCTGCCCGTGAGAAGTGAGCTGATATTGGAACAGGAGGTTCAATTCCATCCTACAAGAAATAAAATACTCCACTGAATACTCACACTTTCAAGAATTGACTCTTAAGGATTAGTAGTAAACTGTATTCTCAGACATCAGAACAATAAAAAAGCTACAATATTAACATGAAAAACCACCTGCACAATGACAATATATAAACCCTATGGTATTTCTACAAAGATATAACCCCAAATGTCAAAAAAAAGAAAAACCTTTTGGAGATTTTCTGATAATTAGAGCAGACCCTAAATGGGAGATAGCTAATTACAAGAAGTGTCAACTAACTTGGTTCATATTTTTCAAGAAAGGTTTGCAAGTGTGATCATATTAGAGCTCACCAAGAAGTCTGCATATTATAATCCCGTGGACAGATGTCAACAACTTTTTTAACACAAGATCACTTCCTAAAGATGTTTCTGCAAAAAATTCGGTGTCATCCAATAAAGGAGAAAAACTAAAGATGGAAAGAGACAGAGAGATGCATCCGTACATCCCCAAAGATTAGCATCTAATTACTTACACTTCATGCAGATGGTCCCAATATACTTTGGAAGGTGAATAATGGTTTTCTTGAATTAAAAGAAATAGCAAGTCAATTAAGCAAGTCTTATCATGGACTCATAAGTTCACCGAAATGATAGACTTCCCTAACTAGGACAACTGGTAAAAGTTTGCCTTCCAAATGAAAGCAAAGAAGCTAACTGTTTCACTTTCTCATAACCAAAAAAATATATTTAATCCATGGAATCCTTATCAATGAATTAACAAACATTTTATGCACAATATAGAAGAACTTCCTGGTAATTCAAAAGGTGATGCAATTGTTAACATGCCAAAATATGCAAAAGATGATGATGCCCGTGATCCTAGGGTCAACAATCACCTTGAAAATAATTCCCGTAACGTTCAGACAAAAGAAGAATATGAATTAACATCTCCAGCCATTAAAATGCAGGAAGTTATCTGAGCACAATAATGGCTAGGTGGACTACCTGGAGAATGTCAGCAAAACTCTTCCTCCTTGGACCAGGCCCAGTACCCTGCAATCCAATTACGCAATCTGAACCTCTATCCAGCCACTCAGTAGACCGACCAGAGAGATTGCTTCTGTTGGGATTCCTCACTTCCATTAAATCATTCTCCATATTCTGAACAGAACATCTTGGCTCTATTGTGAACAATGATGAATTTTGACGATTATCAACTAACTTATTTCTGAAATCTCCTATACTGCCAACCGATGACCCAACACCCTGAAACTTCTGCGCAACACGCCAATCCTCCTTTGATATCAAAGGTGGAGGTAGCCTCGGGTTTGTGTTATCCTGCGAATAATAATAGGAAAGATACGCTGGATGCAACCGAATCTCATCCTCCGTCAAACCTAGATTACTAACTCTATCACTAATGTTGTTATTATTAATGAAACTGCAGTTCCCGAAAAGACTACCCACAGCACTTAATGATCCTTCAACCGTGGGTGGAGCACTACCACTCCTATAAATATTAAGATTCCTGTCTTGACCCAATATGCGCTGACTTCTTCGTGCTTGCAGAATCAATTCCAGATCATTTTGCAAACTTTCCTCCAAACTAGCACTGCTCCCTTGCAGATGATCACCTAGGGCTGACATCATGCCAGGGTTGCTCCCAGTGACCATCTCCCAAAACTGTAAATCCCCCTAAAAAGGAAAACTGATACAAATGAAAAGAGCAGATACTGTCAAGAAACAGACTGAAATGAAAAGGATGAAGTTAAAATGTCATTCATAAGGATGTAATTTCTCCATCATAAACACCCTAAAACAGAAGAACCAATCAAACAATGGCGATTGACTGCACAACTCAAAATCTCTAGATTCCTAAGAGGACCATTAACCCAACATATAACAATTTACGTCCACTCACTTAGATGAAAACAACTCAAAATCTCTACATTCCTAAGAGGACCATTAACCCAACATACACCAATTTCCATGCCACTCACTTAGATGAAAACACATACACTTGATAAAGAATACACATTTCCAAACGAATTTACAAAAACTCGAGGCAATTGATTAAAACATAGATTCTGAAGGGAGAACTAGGATATTTTCATATCAACCGGAAGCCGAATAAAGATGGTTCAATCAGAACAAAATCAAGAATTTATTATTCTATTCACACGCTCGAAATTGAAGGTAGGAAACTACACAGAATTCATCACTTCCATTTCAACAAATTTTGCGGCACTGGGACAAACTTATGAGAATCAATCACCGAATACCTTTTAGGATACCCTCCGCATCAATTCGATCAAACCATAAATTACCAACAAACTAATATACCCATCAGCGAATCCTTATCAAGAACGAAAAGGAAGAAGAAAAGTGGGGAATTTACGTGAAAAGATGAAAAAAAAAAAATCTTATAAAAGTAAGAGAGAGTTTATTTGAAAATGAAATGAAGAATCCACAGCCAAACGATGTCGTAGTGGAAAAAAAAATTTAGGCTGTTAGTATCTTTGGGCAAGACACACTTCATTTTTTTCTATTCCAAACTAATGAATGTTGGACGATATAAAATACAATAATTAGAGATCACAAGGCTTTGTCCAACTCCAGACCCATCAACTAGTTATAATTTCATTAATTTATACAATAAGTATTTAGTCTTGTGGAAGCATGATTTGTTATTTTTAAATAATATAATTTAGAAAAAAATTAGGTTATATTTTAATATACAAAATAATAAAATATATTAATTATAGTCAAATAATTAAATTACTACATATTTACCAATAAATATATTCTTTAAAGACTTAAATGAAAGTTAATTTCATTTAAAATAAATAGAAATATACCAAATAGTTTTATATGTTTTAGATAAAATTTTAATTTTTCGAACCATTTGAACTTTTGTAGGTAACTTACGCATCAAAATTTTTTTATTTTGGCTAATTTAATAATAATAATAAAAACAAGATTTTAAGCATATCTCGAAAATATGATTATTTTTTAAATTATATTAATTATTTTATTTATATATATTTATCAATAAATATTTAATCTTAATATATTTTTTTATTAAAAGTACGTAAAAAGATGTTAAATTTCATTTTAGATAGTAAGTTTAACAAATATTTTTAAGATCGATAAAGCATCTGTCTCATATATTTATTGTTAAAATAATTTGTTTTAAAATAACTTATATATTTCAAATACTTTTGTTACATTATTAATATATTAATTAAATAATATTTATCTAACTAATATTAAAGAAACATAACATTTTTGCGTCATATAAAATAAAAACAAAATCTTAATCATATCTTGAAAACAAAATTTAAAATAGAAAAAACTACTCAAACAAATTCATAAAAACTATTTAATATGTTTCAAATGGCAGATTATATAACTACAACAGTAGTCATGAACAGAGTTCAAATTTTAAATCAAAAAGATAATGATAAGCAAGTAGGATTGCCCAATCTATCCACTAGGAAAATGATAACCAGCAGACAATGGAATTCATGCTGCTCAATCTTAAGTTACAATTCTGAGGCCAATTAAATTCTCAAAGAGCACTGTATCCATATCAACCCCGAGGCCATTCAGCTATTGGGTGTTGGAATTTACATGGTGCCAGACATGAAAGATTCATTGGCAGATGCATCATATGGAACAGTCAAGGACGATGTCACAGTTAACCCTTCAGGAAATTCTCTATACATCCACCAACTGCCAAACCAAGATACATTTTTCAGAGGAACAAAATGTTACGGTTAGATCTTTCTTAGTTGCCCAATTAGTAATAAACTCAGTAAATTAAGTTGGAAAATACAGCATTCATGCGTTAAAAAAAAGGACAGGATATATGACAAATACTTCTCACTTAATGAGGTATATACAGTAGTTTTTCAAGAAATTCATGCGCTCACACACACCAATCATCAAATAAGACCTATATGTCACAAGGAGGAAGGGTTGATGTAGTGTCAGGTGAAGTCTAGCAGTCATACATCAGAATAACAAATGACACCGTGAAAATTTTGATCACTATATTTTAAGATCAAAATGAGAGATCGATCACCAAAGAACAGTAAATCTAATGTTATAATGATATGAAATTCAACTACCAAGATATATCAACTGGGCATTCATAGGCCACTTCAATTATGTAAATAGAGGAGTATTTTATTTTTAGTAGAAGTCTATTATTTTCCTATTATTTCTGCACTAGTTTATGTTATAATTATATTAATAAAAACAACATGAATAGGAGTTTTTCTAAAAATCCTAAAACAACTTGAATAGGAGTCTTTCTAGGAGTTCTAGTTTAGTTGAAACTTTTGTGTTTCTTTGCCTATATAAGGCTATTAGGTTATGCAATAAAGTAAGTAAGAAGTTATCATAAAAATTAGCTTAGAAGTATAATAACTTAGTCTAATCTAGGTAGACCTTATCCTTAACAAGTGCGGTCCGTTTTTATCAGCAAAAATAAGTTTTGTAAGAAGGGGTCCAACGTAAACAAGGGAAAAGAGGTTAACTTCTTGAGAATCGTCCTTGGACTTGATCCCAAGCACGAGCACATAACAATTTGGTATCAGAGCAGGAGTTCATAGACAAAACAGGTCATTCAGCTGAAGAGCGATCTTTGGTAGATTGGGAGATGGATTAGAGGATATGGGCATTAGAGATGGGGCAGCAAGAATTGAAGGCTCAATACACAAAGATTATCTGCATGCTTGCAAGTTTGGAAGGTGTAAACGCGAGCGAGTATCAGGCATCTTCACCACCACAACAGGAGGAGAGGACCGATGGGGGCAACGGGGCAAGAATGGTGCCTAAATATACTAAGATGGAATTTCCAACGTACGATGGCTCGATGGATCCATTCGTTTGGCTCCACAAGTGTGAGCAGTTTTTCCTAAGCCAACAAACAGCGGAGGAGGAGAACGTAAGATTGGTTGTCTTTTATTTAATGGGGGAGACCCAACTGTGGTTCTTTCAACTTGAATAAGAAGAACTAGGGATGCATTGGCACTCTTTCAAATGCCATTACAATATGAGATTCGTCCCTCAACTTATTAACAACCCTGTAGGAGAACTGATGAACCTCAAACAGATAGGGAGCATAGAAGAATATCAACGCCAATTCCAAACACTACTAGCTTGAACCATAAGGCTTCCGTAAGACCTATAAGTAAATCTATTCACGACTAGGTTGAGAGAAGGGCTGCGAATCGAGGTGGAGATGCAATATCCTGTTAATCTTAGAGCTGTAATGAACTTAGCAAGAGCATGTGAAAGAAAATTGCAATATATGAAGATGCAATAGACCTAAGGGGTAAGAGGTAGCCGAAACACCACCCTATGGCCATCTTCTGTAAGTGTACGTCGACCTGCACCATCTGTAAGTTGACTTATGCTTGCTCGGTACTGATAAGTCGACTTGTCCACTGGTGTAAGTCGACTTATGCGTGTACAGTACCGTGAG
>JANZLC010000202.1:15253547-15265428 GCA_026413385.1 Erythroxylum gracilipes | reverse complement strand
GTATGAGTGTTTTATTAGGAGTCTATTAGAGGAGTATTTTATTTTTAGTAGAAGTCTATTATTTCCCTATTATTTCTACACTAGTTTTTGTTATAGTTATGTTAATAAAAATAGTGTGAATAGGAGTTTTTCTAAGAGCCCTAAAACAGCTTGAATATGAGACTTTTTTAGAGTCCTAGTTTAGGTGGGAACTTTTATGTTTTTTTTCCTATATAAGGCTATTACATTATGTAATAAAGTAAGCAAGAAGTTATCATAAAAATTTTCTTAGAAGTAGAATAACTTAGTCTAATCTAGGTAGACCTTGTCCTCGACAAGTGTTGCCTATTTTCATCAGCAAAAATAGGTTGTGCAAGAAAGGGGTCTAACGTAAACAAGGAAAAATAGGTTAACTTACTTGAGAATCGTCTTTGGACTCGATCCCAAGCACGGGCACATAACATTGATGCATGAAATTAGATAGATGGTGAGAAAAATAAAATGCAACAATATGCGACAGAAATGTGTAGAAGACTATGGAATAACCACCCAAAAGAAAGACAACCATTTGAATAGAGGAGATAAGAATAATAAACAATGAAATTGGATCTTTTCATCTTTTATTCAATTTTTACATTTTTGACTTATTTGTTTAAGGTTAGCCATTTCTCTTGAAATGACTCTATTAAACATTTGAATAATCAACAAAAGCATAAACAGAGCATACTAGAATACTCATCAGTGCAGTTACTCGTGAAATAACTAGTGGTAACTTATTTAGCCGAAAGTTATGATGAATATTCTTCTTCCTAATGCTTGCTTGAATGTCTTCATATACCCTTTCAACCTTGAAATGAATTTGATAACCACAGAAAGCTTCTCATGCCCATACAATGATTCACATAGCAAGCAGGTGTGATATCGCTTAAAACATCACATACCACATCCTTCTTTCACTTCCCAATACTTCTGTCAATGTGAGTTTCAGGACACATTAGCACTCTTCAACATCACACTTCATATAGTCATCTCTTAAAATTCTCTGCCACAATTCATCCTATGAGTCTATTTTCTACAGCAACATCTTTAGCCAAAAATATCTGCACAACATGAAGAAAACCAAAAGAGAACTATAAGAACTATGATATCTAGAAAGATAGTCACATAAAAATTGCACTAAGAACCTCAAAATGACCTTACTAGCAAGAATTTTGGGCCACTGAACTAGGGGAAGCTTATTAGAATTTTTTGGCATCAGAAGCAACTCCATTTCCCTGATTTAAGAAAGAACAAAAAACCATTATTATGGTTCACACGCTATTGCTAGGGGAAGAAAAGGTGGTGATTACAATAAGCTACAGTTAGATTAAACATAATTTTTCTTAGAATTCTCTCCTATAAAACCAAATTTAGGAAGCAAAAGTTAAGGTCACAAAGGAATCAATCCATACTTTCCCAAGTACCCAGAAGAAGGGACTTAAGCTATGCACAATCTGAGTTCCTTAATATAACCTACATTATAAACTAAAAGTACTAAAATTCCACAAGACAACAGAATATACAGGAACTAGGATCATATTCACTTTGTTCTTAACTAAAGGATGGAGGCATGTTGTCAAGTCCCTAAAGGAATACAAGCCTTTGCACATGTTTATAATTGCCTTTTAAATTGAAATTTAAATCAATTAGGATAACAAATATTGTAAACTCACAAGTAGATATATAATCCTCTTCCCTATGATTCTTTATAATCACATTCCAAAAGGAAGAGAATCTAGCGGCATCGATCTTTTTGTTCTTCACAACCTACCACAGAGATGGTTAACCACGAAAATCAACATAATCAAAGAAGAATAAACAAAGAAGGAAAAGGTTAAAGCTACAAGACAACATATTACTTTTTCACCACCAAAAAAGTATAAGTATCAATGCAATCAGTGAATCAATTACAAACATGAATGACAGTTCTCAACATAGAAAAACATACTAAACCAAAGCAAAAACTCCTATAGGAATCAACCAAAAAAAAAGAAATGTTAAACTTATCAATTAACAAGAATTTAAGCATGACAATGAACAATGCAGGTTACTGACCTCATTAGAATAGCTGCCAGGGATCTTGCAAGACATACATTCTTTTTCAGATCCAATGTGACAACACAGTAGAAAAAAGACCAAGAGAAGTATGAGATTTGAAAGACCTAAACAGGATTGTCTATTAACCATTATAAACAGAGTTTGAAGAAGAAACCTACTTATTATTGAGTGGAACATGTAGAGTATTCATAAAAGACCCAAGAAACTCCTTGAAGATTTTGTGGATAGCCTCAAGAGATCGAATTTGCAATCATTACAAATAGTGACTCTCCATAGAACAACAAAACTGTGGGAATGATGTGAGCTCAAGAGAGAGTCGACATACAAGTCAACTATCGGATGACCCATTGACCATGCTAAAAGGACCGATTACTTGGGCTAATGTTAAGAGGCTTAGAGAAGCTTTTGGTGGGCTTATATGTACCATGGTTGATGAAGAAAAGACCTTTGGAGATCAAGTTACAAACAATAACATCAAGGCAATAACGTTATTCACGTGCTCTGACTTGGGACGAAATTCTGACATTGATTCAAACCAAATCTACCTAATTGATCACCATGAAAATTGTAGATTTTTGTTTTAGTTTTCCAATGGTATAAGATTTGTCTTAATCGTAGGTTCGTATCCCAAGATATGCTCGATTTACTAAAGGATGTTCTGTTAGAAAATTATTACGACTTCCTAATTGACTTTTCATTTTTTCTAGTTAGGCTTTTTATTTTTAAGCCTACTTTTTGAGACTTAAAAAGGTGATTTTCTGCACTTCCTATTTAGATTAGATTGAGAATAATTTTAGGTCACTTTGTGAGGGATTAAATCCTGAAATTCTCTACAAACTGATTTTACGAACTTATAAAGTAATTAGTCAAATTGCTTGTGGCGTTCTTTTGATATCTTTGTGTGTTTTAGTTTCTGATTGTATTGTTAATCTTAGGTTAAGGCGTCGAAGGATCTTCCGACAACTTTGAATTCTTGGGTTGGGGTTTTGATCCGATCGATCATGGGGTTCCTAATCGAGTCGATTCTAGGGGTTCCATGTCATTTGGTATCAGAGCTTTGGCTCGGTTTTAGGTTCCTATCCATTGTTCTTATCGTCTTCATTTATTTTTCTTGTTTCTTTACTTTTTAAATTTTCTATTTACTTTTATCCTTGTTTCCCTTCTACGGTTTATTTTGCTCCATGTTTTATCGTTATTGTTCCATTGTCGTTTGTTAACATCGTCTTCGTTGTTCTTGTTTCTTAATTTTATTTCAATTTATACTTTGTGTTGTGTTTGCAATTAGTTTTTGTTAAGATTGTTCTTGTGAAA
This sequence comes from Erythroxylum gracilipes, assembly GCA_026413385.1. Taxonomy (NCBI): domain Eukaryota; kingdom Viridiplantae; phylum Streptophyta; class Magnoliopsida; order Malpighiales; family Erythroxylaceae; genus Erythroxylum; species Erythroxylum gracilipes. The sequence continues at coordinate 15,262,041 of JANZLC010000202.1, read as the reverse complement.
AAAAAGTCAGAAAAAACTGAAAAAAGTTCGAAACAATTGAAAAAATCTGAAAAATCCAAAAAAAAAGGTTTGAAAAAAAGTGCTTTGTTGATTCGTTGATCGTAATTTGTTGAGATTGTGGATAGTTCATCTTGAAGTGTTGCTGCGATTGTAAGTTGTTAATGAAAGAAGTTTGTTGGAATTTGTGAAGTTTGGTGATTGATAGAAAAATTGTGTGGATTGCTAGAAGTTATATTGCATTATTGCTTGAATTGAAATTGAAATTCTCAAAACTTGAACAACGAAACTTTGAAAAGCTAATTCCTATTACAAAATTTCGCTTTCGATCCTTTGAATTTCTTTGGTTCTTGACCCGTACGTGTTACTTTTCATTGCTCTCTTGTTGCTTCCTTTTGATTTCTCCAATTTTTCTTTTGTAAGAGTGTCACTTTCAATTTGATTGTCCTTGATTTGTTTGGAATTTTGGTTGGTAAAGAATTTCGAGAAAGAATTAAGAGTGGTAAAAGGCAAGAGTGATTTACATCAAAAGAAAAAGCCCAAAAAAATGAGCGAAATACGAGTGAATTATCATCTATTCGAGTGAAACACATAAGGGAGTGAGTGAGGTTTCTTTTTAACTAACATTATTAAACTTGTTTTTCTTGTTACTCTGTAATGTCTAAGGCAGGTGACGAAAGGGATTCAAAAGACCTAGCCACAACTTTAAAGGCTTTATAAGAACAAATGACCCGAATGAATCTTGCATTTGAAAGCTATGGAGATGTTGGACAACACCACTATCGACCAACCAACCTGAATTTGAGGATGTTGAAACTGAAACAAACATGGAATAGTGGGATAGATATCAAACTAGGGAGTATACGATAAGAGGTTGAAGAAGGGGTGACATGCCTAGAAGAAAACCGAGAGCTAGGGAAGAAGTTGATAGAAACCTGAGCAGTATAAAAATGAAGATTCCTTCTTTTCAAGGTTGAAGTAATCCAGACCAATATTTGGAGTGGGAAAGAAAGGTGGAGCTTGTGTTTCACTGCCATCACTATTCAGAAAACAGAAGGTCAAATTAGTAGCTGTAGAATTTACAGACTATGCCATAGTTTGGTGGGATCAGGTTCAAATTAATAGAAGAAGAAATGGGGAGAGGCCTATCCAAACTTAGGATGAAATGAACGTTGTTATGAGAGCAAGATTTGTTCCTAGTCATTATTACAGGGAACTGCATCAAAGACTCCAAAACTTAAAACGAGGGTTTAAGTGTGTTGAAGAGTACCATAAAGAACTAGAAATGGCTATGATCAGGGCAGATGTTGTAGAAGACTGAGAGGCTACGATGGCTAGATTCTTGTGTGGGCTAAATAGAAAAATTGCCGACATAGTTGAGCTACAACATTATGTGGAGATTGAAGATATGGTTAGTGTTGCCATGAAAGTGAAGAAACAACTTAGTTACAAAAAATTAACTAGACAGCCTCAATTCAATAATAGCGGTGGATTGCCTTGGAAGTCAGGCTATAAGAGAAGTAGTGAAGAGAGGAATTCGTTTAAATTCAAAGATGATAGGTTTATGCCAAAATTTAAGGATGATAAGTACTCTCCTAAAGAAAAGAGTGGAATTTTTGAGAAGAACAAAGAAACCACTCCAGTGACCAGTAGTAGCAAAACTAAGTGTTTCAGATGTCAAAGGTATGGCCACATAGCTTCTCAATGTCCTAACAAGAGAGCTATGATCATAAAAGATGATGGGGTTGTTGAAACAGATAGAGAGGAGGCAGATCCAGAAATGCCACCGTTGAAAGATGCAAGTGATGTAGAATATCCAGAGTATAGAGACTTACTAGTTGCAAGGAGAGCTTTAAATTTGCAGGCTAAGTATGATGCTCCAAAAGAATAGCGGGAAAATATTTTTCACACTAGATGCAATGTAGGTAGGAAGGTATGCAGTCTAGTTATTGATGGAGGTAGCTGTACTAATGCTGTTAGCACTTACTTAGTGGAGAAGCTTGGATTGTCGTTATTGAAACACCCGACGCCGTATAGGCTACAGTGGCTGAATGATTATGGTGAGGTCAAAGTGACTAAAAAGGTGGTTGTGCCATTTACTATTGGCAAGTATTTTAATGAGGTTTTATGTGATGTGATTCCGATGCAAGTAAGCCAACATACTTTTGGGTTGGCCTTGGGAGTATGACCGTAAGATCTCATGTAATGATTATCTAAATACTTATTCTTTTTCTAAAGTGGAAGACTTGTCACCCTCAAGGCATTGTCTCTTAAAGAAGTATACGAAGATAAGCTGAAGCTTAGACAACGAGAGGAGTCAGAAAAAGCAAAGAGAGTTGAGCTGAACAAGCACAATAGGGAAAAGGGAAAAATGAGTGAGAGTGAGAATTTAAAAATTAAAGAGAGTGAGAGAGGAAAGGGAAACACTGAGTGCAAGAGAGATAAGAAAGTGAGCTTGTATGTAAGAGGGAGAGATTTTAGAGATGCTTATCATTAAAAAAAATCACTTGTAATGTTGATGTACAAGGAAACTTATTTTAGTGCTGCTGACCTTGATGATTCTTTGCCCTTTATTGGTAAATCTCTTTTGCAGGAATATAGTGATATTTTTCCAAAGGAACTTCCAAAAGGTTTGTCACTCATCAGAGGGATTGAGCATCAGATTGACTTGGTGCTTGGAGTTTTATTGCCTAATAGACCAGCATATCGTAGTAACCCTAAAGAGACTAAGGAATTACAAAGACAAGTGGAAGATCTAATAGCTAAAGGCCATGTCAGGGAGAGTATGAGTCCATATGTTGTTCCTGTGATACTAGTGCTAATGAAAGATGGCTCATTTCAAGTTCTCGAAAAGATAAATGACAATGCCTACAAATTGGATCTCCGAGTTGAGCATGGTGGCATTAGTGCTTCATTTAATGTTTCTGATTTATCTCCTTTTACTATTGCAGATTCGAGGACGAATCTTTTTTAAGAAGGGGAGGATGATGTGAGCTCAAGAGAGAGTCGAAAGACAAGTCAACTATCGAATGACCCATTGACCATACCGAGAGGACTGATTACTCATGCTAATGCTAAGAGGCTTAAAGAAGCTTTTGGTGGGCTTATATGTAACCATGGTTGATGAAGAAAAGAACTTTGGAGATCAAGTTACAAACAATAACATCGAGGCAATAACGTTATTCACGTGTTCTGACTTGGGCCTAAATTCTGACATTGATTCAGGCTGAATCAGCCTAACTGATCAACATGAAAGTTGTAGATTTTTGTCTTAGCTTTCCAACACAGAAGATTCGCCTTAATCGGAGGTCCGTAGCCCAAGCTATACTCGATTTACTAAAGGATGTTTTGTTAGAAAATTGTTACGACTTCCTAATTGACTTTTCATTTTTTCTAGTTAGGCTTTCGTTTTTAGGCCCACTTTTTGAGACTTAAAAAGGTGGTTTTTTGCACTTCCTATTCAGATTAGATTGAGAATAATTTTAGGTCACTTTGTGAGAGATTCAATCCTGAAATTCTCTACAAACCGATTTTACGAACTTATTAAGTGATTAGTCGGATTGCTCTTAGTGTTCTTTTGATATCTTTGTGTGTTTTGGTTTCTGATTGCATTGTTAATCTTGAGTCAAGACGTCAAAAGATTTTTTGAAAACTTTGAATTCTAGGGTTGGAGTTTTGATCTGATCGATCAAAGGGTTCCTAATCGAGTTGATTCTAAGGGTTCCGCGTTAGGGAATGTTAAGGAAAACAATAAATGTCCAAAGCCATATCAGTCTGAAGAAAGTTGAGGACATTTTGACCAGCTTTTGAAACCATGTTCATGCCCATTGCATCACTAGTACTGCACCTAAATCTCGTATAAAGATTTCTTCCAGCAATTAATTATTGAATGCTTTGGAGTCTGGCAAACCTACTCGACCTGACCACATCCCCTCGTACATTTAAGCCAAAGATCATAACAAGAAGCAAATTGGAAAATCCTAATTTTCTTTCATCAATAATAGAAACTAAACCTGTTAAAAATGACAGATAAGGCATCGAAATTGTCACGGTTCTCCAAGAAGAAATTCAATCCAACGGTTCTTTTTGTCGATCCAAATCTAACAACAGGCGCTCTTGTCATGCTGTCCCTCAACAACATGCTTGTAGCACCACTCGAGACGCATATCGCCTTACACGCTCTGTTCATGCTAGCGACCAAACAACCCTTCGTAGTTGCCATCGGAATCGAGTACTCGGACCTGTCAAGTAGCAACGGATTAGCGATGCCCATCAGAATCTACACATACTCGATCGGCATTTCACAACATTGTTCTAAAATAGAGTCGTAGTTAAATCCTTTGAGAGGTAGACACTCAAGTGACCTTCGGGTCATCCTCTAGATAGCCTCCCACCGTATAAGAGCTGCACGTTTGCAATCACCGAGCTTGGATTCTAGAGAATATGAAGGGATGGTACTAGAAACAACCGATTTGACGATCTCCTCATCTTCCTGGGAAGGTAAAGATGAAATTAGGGGAGGAGGAATAGAAATGGGAGGAGGACAAGTGATGAGGCGATGATCTTCTTTGAGGAGATAATTAGGATCGGTACCGTCGTCGAGGTCCCAAGCATCGTTGGAGGCTCGTGCAATGAAGGACTAAACAAAATCGATGCCAAAGAGTGACAACGTGGAGGGGAGTGGAATTACGGATCTTGGCATAAGAGGAGGTTCATAGGAGAAAAAAAAAAAAAGGAAAGACCATTGAAGAGGAAAACGTAACAGTTATTCAGGAGATTCCAGAGGGATCGAGAAATTAGGGAGAGTTTCATGGTTTCCAACAATATTTTAAAAACTTAACCGGACATTGAACCAGTTAAAGGAAAGGTTTAAGGTTTAGAGGTTCAACCGGTAGTGAACTGCTATAATACTACTATATAATAAATAAGAAGTAAAACTTATAAGAATAAGTAAAAATAAAATATTTTATTGAAATAAAAATACACCAATATCTATTATTATATAATTAATTAATAATAAATAAATATGAGTCTAAATATTATAAACAAAGCATTCAAAAAAAAATAAATATTATAAACTAATAATTTTGATAAATTTGGCTTATTAATTAAGTGAACGTGTTTTTCGCAACAATTTTATAAATGCGAAAGTTTTGATGAAAGAAAAGAAGGGGATTTTGCAAAGTTTAAAAAATCAGACCGGATCGAACCGGACCGTTCGGCCCGATCGAAAAAAGGTTGAACCGGTCGGTTTTTATGTTGAGAGATTATTAGGTAAAACCGAACTGGACCACTGAGCGGTTCAAACTTTTTCTGGTCAGATTGGACCGACCGGTCCAGTTTTTAAAACCTTGATCATTAGAATAAAATTAAATTCTCCTAACGTATGCTTTCAAACGCAACTTATTTCTTTTCTCTCTTTTTTTGCATTCTTTATCATCTAAACTTTCCTATTCTCTCTTTTTCTGCACGACTGCTTATCAACTTATTTCTTTGAGTTAGTTTTGATAGGATTGAACTTCTTATTATTGTTTTTAGTATTTAATATTATAATCCTTTTTAATCTTATTTTTAGCGATTAAATATCAAATATGTTTTTATTTTATTTATTTATTTTTCACGTAAATCTAGTAAAAACAAATTCTTTATCAACTAAGAATAAGATTATGTATTCCCAAATCTCCCAATATCTTGCATATCAACAAAATTTTTTACTGTGTTGTTACGTATTAGCATTGTTGTTATTATTGTTGTTTACATGTTCGATTAATAAGAAGTAAAATGAAACTAAAAGTTTAGTTAAATGGTTGATTCGTTGATTAATTTGCAGGTAAAACTAAAAGGAGCATATGGCGCGGTGGTAGTATTCCATCGAAGAAGAGGTCTTTAGTGGCTTATCGAGTTTCAATACTACTTTGTTCAGATTTGAGGCGGAGGGGAATTGCAATCTAAGGAATTACTCTACGGATCTATATGATTGTACTCAGGATGTTGAGCTAGTTGATCTAAAGTCTATAGGCTATGAATTTACATGGACCAACAAGCAGAGTTCTCATTGGAACATCGGGAAAAAATTGGACAGAATCATGATAAATGGGGATTGGCTCTCCTCTTTCCCTTTCAGCTATGCCAAATTCCTAGACCCAGGTATTTCGGATCATACTCTTATGAAGCTAACGGATCTATTCTCTTCCTACAAATCTCCACATCCCTTTAGATTTAACAACTTTCTGGCTGATTTGGAGGGCTTTCAAGAAGCAATACAGAAGGGTATGGAGTTTTGGTGTTATGGGACAAAGCAATACATATGTCTTCAGAAGCTTAAGGATATTAAGCAGGAATTGAAGCTTCTTAATGTGAAGAGAGGACAAAATCTGACAAAGGAGATAGACCTCTCCAGGGACAGGTTATTTGCCTTACAACAAGCATTGGCAATGAATCCCTCATATGATAATTTAGCTTCAGCTGAAAAAGAAGCGCTAAAAAGGTATTTGGAAGTTGTGGCTAATCAGCACTCACTGTTGAAACAAAGATCTAGGATTTCCTGGATCAAGGAGGGAGATAGGTGCTCTAAGTTCTTCTTCAAAACACTGTTAGCCCGCAAGCATACCAATAGAATTACCTCAATTAAATCTGAAGATGGGAGGGAAATTTTTGGCCAAGAAGAGGTAGCAAGGGATGCTTTATTGTTCTACAGTAAACTCTCAGACTCTCCCCTACCTCTGCAGGACCTCAAGCTTAGACAGTTTGTTACCTCTAAAATTCTAGATAAAGAAGTTCACAGGCTCACTAGCCCTGTTACGGATCAGGAAATAGATCAGGTGGTGTTCAACATGAATGGTTCTAAAGCCCCTGGGCCGGATGGACTTAATGGTTTCTTCTTCCAGAAAACTTGGACCAGCTTGGGTGGCATTGTCAAAGAAGCAGTGCAGGAGTTTTTCCTAAAAGGATTACTCCTAAAGGAAATCAATAAGACCTTCCTCTGCCTTATTCCTAAAAACCCCAGCCCGGTTTCATGGACTAACTACAGGCCTATATCATGCACCAACTTCCTCTATAAGATCATAGCCAAGATATTGGCTAATAAGTTGAAAGAGGTTCTAAAGTTTCTCATTAGTGAGAATCAAGGGGCTTTTTTGGCAGGAAGGGTGATATGTTCATATTTTCACATATGTTTAGGACTCAATTCATAGTCATTTATATTCATTTTATGTTCATCTATGGTTGGTTTATCATGTTTTAGCATTATTTGAGGTCCATTGATGTAAAATGCATAAATGAAACAAATGGACTTGAATTGCACTGTTTTTGAGTTTTTGGCAGACTTGACCTCTAGTCATTGTGGGATTTTTATCTCGATATTGGTTTAGCCAAAAATTCTGAAATTTTATACGTAAATTCTTGACTCATTGAAGGATTGTTTAGGTCCAATTGCAGATTTTTTGGAGCTGGAATTTAAGAGCAATAAATTAACGAAAATTCACGTCATATGTTGGAGCACTAGAATGACCTATCGACGATGTTTCAGCCATAACTTTTGACTCAGATGTCGAAATCCCGTGATTCAAGTCTCGTATCGAAGCTAACTCAAAGATGAAGATACTGATAAATTTTGAGCTCCTAAATCATTGCCATGTATTTTTTATGCACTGTCGAAATTTATCTTGAAAAGTCCATTCCACAGCTATTATCCAAGACAAAACAAAGGATTGCCTCATTTTATTCAAGACAATGCAGCTCTTATTGACCAGCACTCCATGCAACAGCCGAAAGCAGCCACTAAACTTCACATGACAAGCCTCCATTCAGCCTCTATTGTCCACAAAATACACACCACAAGACAGCCACCATTCTTGACTCCACACTTCCACTTTCCAGCCCACACACCCAGTACCAATGCTTCAGCCTTCAACCATGACAACTAACCTCCACATTCACGCAACTTGGAGAAAAAAATCAGGTCTCCACTCTTTTGATTCATCAAGCCTCCATTTTGGACTAAAAGAGCAGCACACACCCAGTCTTCTTGCAATCAATCACGGCATCTTCACCAACCAATTCAAGCCTCCATGATTTTTGTTATTTTTGGTGCACATTCATCTTTCCAGGAGGCGATACACTTCATACACTTCACGCACTTCACAAGGGCTCCAGCCAATATTTCCATTTCACTTAACCAAAGCAACACACATCCAAGCAACATAGGTAGCCCTCCATCCTCTCACTCATACAAGCCTTCATTCATCTTTCCAACAGCTCCAATCCTCATCAAGCTGAAACCAAGAGTCTTCACCAACGTTCCAGCCTCATTTCGCCCAACAACGCAGCATCTATTCATCGCCAAAGAAGCAACCACGCAAGGAGAGGGGAGAGTTCATTTTATTTTGCTGAATATTTGGAGCTTTGGTTCTTTATTTTTAAATTGATTTCGTCATGAGTTTATTTCAGCTGTATGCTTATGGATTATTTGGCATGATGATTTGTGGCTAAACCTTTA
>JANZLC010000202.1:15236665-15253447 GCA_026413385.1 Erythroxylum gracilipes | reverse complement strand
AACCTTGAGGTCTTGGGTTTGAGTGCTAGAAACTCCCCAAGACCAAAGAGGACAATACTGATTAAGGTTGGATGTCGTGGTATAACCCACAAACACACGCCGGGGTATAACCCCCAAACACCGAAAGGTGGGGTGTGGGGCCCAACATGAGTCTATTAGCTAGGACCTTTGCAATAATTTTGTAAGTCACAGTGCACAAAGCAATAGGCCTCATATCCTTCATATTACTCGTATTATCTTTTTTCGGAATACGAACAATAGTATTATTTAAAGAAACAGGAAACTCACAATTATTGAGCCAAGAACATTTGAGCAAAAATGTCTCCTCCAACAATATCCCAACACTTTTGAAAACATGTCGGATTCATGCCATCAGGACCAAGAGCTTTATCCGGATGCATATCAAAAGTTGCTTTCTTAAATTCTTTCATGTGAAAGGAGCAAGAAGATGAGCATTATCTCTAACAATAACAACAAAATTAATGCAAGAAAATTCTTCAAAAGTTTGATTTCCGATAGGAGCTGCAAATAATTTTAAAAAATAATCCAAAACAATAGCATTCATAGTATCACAACTCGAAAATGAATTACCAGAGTCATCCTCCAAGACAAAAATTTGATTAATCCTCCTGTGCTTCAAAGCTTGAGCATGAAAAAATTTAGAGTTAGCTTCACCATAATTAAGCCAAAAGATTTTTCATCTTTGCTTCCAATAAATTGCTTATTGGGCCAACAAATTAGAAAGCTTAGATTTAAGATTCAACAAATGCGGATCAACATGTTTGGCGCAACAAATCCATCTGCTTCTTAACGTCATCAATCTTGGTTTTGAAATTGCTCCCTAACGTTTTATTCCAAGAAATAATAGAGGTGTTGCACGTTGTAATTTTCTCCATAACTCCTGTGTTATTACAGCTGGTCCAAGCTGAGAAAACAACATCCATAAAACCATTTCAACTAACCACTTGTTCTCAAACTTAAACCTACTAACCTTCTTGACTGGAAAACTGGTATTCGCAAAAAGTTTAATGGGATTATGATTAGAATAAGAGTTTACTAGACTAAATAGCTTGTGGTAAGGGAAATGACAAACCCAATCAGTAGAAACAAATGCTCTATCCAAACGTTCCATAACCAAGTTATTAGAACCTCGCCCATACTCCCAAGTAAACCCGAAACCAGTTAGGGGAATTTCAACTAAGTTACAGTCTAAAATACATTCCCTAAACCCATCAAAGAGCACTGTAGGATACTCATTACCTCCAACCTTCTCATTAGCAGACATTAGATTATTAAAATCACCCAAACGAAGATGATAAAGGCAAGAGAGAGATTTCAACAACTCCTAACTTGCTCGTTTTCTATTATTTTCAAGGAAACCATAAAATCCAGTGAGTCTCCATTTAAAATTGTCCAAATTAACAATCTCCGCATCAATGTGATTATTGGAATAACCCAAAACAGAGACATTTTTATTAGAGTTCCAAAGGAGGGAAAGACCTCCACTACGACCAATCCGGTTTACAAAAAAGCAACAATAAAAGTTTAAAATAATGCGAATATCCTCCATTCTAGTAGAAGAAACAAGGGTCTCATTAAGAAAAATAAAATTAGGCTTATTTTGTCTAACAATGTCCTTCAACGCAGTGACTGCACATGAGTTGCCTAGGCCTCGACAGTTCCAAGCAATACAATCCATGATGCTTGGCGGGTCTCTTGCGAGAGACTGGCCGTTAGAGTTACAGTAGAATTTTGATGACTTGTCGAAGAGGAGGAAGCTCTACTACCATTCATCCCATCGACTTTATCGTTGTTGTCTGAAGAAACAAGAAGGCGCTTTTTCGTTTCATCAACTTCCACTGAGTTTCCTTAACTGTATGGGTTTCAACAAGTTGAGTGATATTGGGTTTCAACAGCTTTTTGAAATCCTTGATTCTTGGAGCTAAAATCACTATATCCTTGATTGGATGGGTCACGTCTCCATTGATTGGGGCGGGTTCTATTTTAAGATCGAATCTTTGACTAGATATCCTCCATCCATTCCCATTTAATCTCCAATTCCGGTAGCTCTGTGAGCTTTTTGTAGCTGGTTTCACTATGCCTAATAATACCACATAGATAACAAATAAGGGGAATTCTTTCATAGCTAAAAGAAACTTCAAAATGATTTCCCCCTTCTTTTCTAATTTTCTTGGTTCTCATTAAAGGTTTAGTAATATCTAATCGAGCCCAAATACGTATATAATTAATCAAAGAATTCCTAAGGTTATCAGTATTATAATCCAGGAACTTACCCATCAAGTTACCAATATGTAACACCCACATACCCCCTAGAAGGATATATAAATGTCACACAAAACAGTATAAACAAATCAAAGCATACGAAAACTTCTAGTAAACAATTCAGGCAAACATACATTAAATTACATAGTACTTAATACAAACTCGCTGAAAAATTCAAACCAAACTAAAGTATTGTTGTTACAAACTTACAAACAAATTCACATATACATATCGGTCCTGTTTGGCAATCAGCTGATTGCATTAGCTGTTAGCTAATTCTATCAGCTGTTAGCTAATAGCTGATTCTATTAGTTGATTTGACCAGCGAATTGTATTAGCTGTTTGTTAAAGATGTTTGATAAAATTAGCTGTTTAGTATTAACTGTTTATGTGTAAAATGACTTATAAGGACATGACTACAATTTATCATAGATCATTATTTAATTATATAATTATTTATTTATAATTAATAAATATTATTTTACTATACTTTATTATAATCAATAATATATTATTAGTTTTATATAATAATAAATTAAGTCTTTCGATAACTTTTTATTTATTATATAACAATATTAACAAATAATATGTTTATTTTTATATTTTGTTTATAATTCATATTTTGTAATAATAAATAATTAATTTGATTTAATAATTTTTATTATTAATATTAATTACTCTAGGTAAAGTAGTGTCTCCTTGCCAAAGGTTGAAAGCCAACAAACAAACAAAAACCGAAAATAAAACAATTAGATGGTACAAATCCTTAGGGATTTTAGGTGCAAGACCATTGGCTTTAAGGATGCGCAAGATCTTGCTTCCAGTGACGCTCTTAAGAAGTGATCTTAAGCCAACTTGGCATCTTGTAAGGAAGAGTTGAAGCTGAAATACCCTTCCTGTGACTGTGCATACGACCCATGATTCCGACGACGACGACTACGGCGAGAAGGCAAAGAGCTGGTTTGTAATCTGATAGCTTCCTCTGCTCCTGTGAGCCGCAAACCCCTTCTTTTGCCTGACCAGAAGCCTCCTCGTGTTCTCTCCCAAACGCCCACCTCTTTCGCTTAAATACTATCCCAGTTCAATCCGATCTACCGTCTTCATTTTTCTCTTGCCTTTTGTTTTAATTTTCTTGTCATTGGTGATTGAAGTTAGTAACAACAAATGGAGCTGTCGGACATCTCTCATCTTTCGAAACAAAGGGTATAATTGGCTTTGGGTAATTAAGACATGAGCGTTTTCATCTTTAGCAGTTTGTGTTTAATCAGATAAGGAAAAAGTTGTTAACCAAACAAGTTTTTTCAGCAGTTTGAAAAGTCAACCAGCTAAAACTCATCAATCAGCTGAAAAAATAGCTGATTAGAGTGCAACCAAACAGGGCCATAGTACTTAAAGAAGTTGCGACTGTTGGACCGAAGAAGGTGATTGATGGATTTCCAAGGAAGACATGCCTTTTTGTTTTATTTGCAATCGTAAATAACAAAAAGGACAATATCTTGTGTTTTATATATTACAAGTACATCAAACAGCATAGAACATTTATTAACCAGGATTAATTATAAAAATAATCTTAATTTTAATTAAATTTTTACAAACTAACCGTGGGATCAACTTAACAAGGAATCATTCCCTGCATGTGTACGTATCATTTTACTTTTAGGTCATAGATTTCAGAAACTGCTATATCAAAAGGGTACTGTTCATCATCGTCTTTGTGTGCTCTCCCTATTTTCTACGTACTCTACGTGGGTCTCATGGCATCACTCATGCATGAAGGCCATCTCCCCAAGAAGGTCGGGCTTCGCAAGCGGGAAGAGGACCTTCCGCCTGATCCCAAACCTTCTTATAGCACGGTCCTAGGTCACTCGATGGTGGAAGTGACAACTGTGTCCCGTGTTTGGCCGGTGGAGGAGCTGATTAAGCCTGAGGAAGGGGACATCACCCAGCTGACCGGGGAGGCCGGGAAGGGTGTGCTATTCTCCAAACCTTTTAAAGAGAAACTCGATAGGCAATGGGACAACTCGGTTGTCATCAAACTCCTGGGTCGACACATTGGTTATAAGGTCCTCTGCACTCGGTTGGCATTGCTTTGGCGTCCGAAAGGTCCAACGAAGGTCATCGACTTAGACTACAATTATTATCTCGTGAAATTCATGGATCATTCTGACTTCCTCAATGCCTTAACCAATGGCCTTTGGGTCATTTTCGGGTATGCTTTGTCTGTCCAACAATGGACGCCCGATTTTTGTCCCTCACAAGGCAAGGTCACCCAAGCAGTTACATGGGTTAGGTTTCCCGAATTGTCCATTGCGCGTTATCATCGTCTCATCCTTTCAGCATTGGGGAACCAAGTGGGACAAACGGTAAAAATTGACGACACCACTATGCAGACTCAAAGAGGGCGGTTCGCGAGCGTTGCCGTAGATATTGATCTTATAGTCCCCTTACACACTACGGTGGAACTTGATGGGGAGATGGTTATGGTGGTTTATGAAGGACTTCCGACAGTCTGCTTCACGTGTGGCATGGTAGGACATGATTCTACCAAATGTCCTTCGACTACGCTCACCACCACCACACAACCGTCGGAGACTCAACGACAACGAGCCGATGCCACTTCCCATCGGGTTTCGACGAAGACAGAGGTTGGGGTTCAGCCAGAATCTGGTGCTAAAGGCTACGGGCCTTGGATGGTGGTCCAAAGGCGCTCTCCTCCGATTACCGCTACACGTCCCCAACAACAACCATCTCGAAAACAATCGTTGGCTATAAAGGGGGGAGGCTCACGTTTTTCGGCATTGAAAGAGCTAGAGCCAGGAGACCAGGTCACTGCACGGAGATGGAGGTCACTGAGCCGAAAAGATTGACAGGGATAGGGAGCCGTTGGAATTTTAATGACTTGGTTAATATGAGTTTTTCCGCAGGTAAGGATGGGGCGTCTACTTCTCAGCACAGTAAACGTCTCCCAAAGGCTACTCACAAAGGTAAGGCTAAGGTTCATGCCTATTCTAAAATTACCCCTAGTCCAAAGGCCGATAGGAGTCCCCAGGTAGGAGCGACCAGCAATGCCGAGGTATCTCTAATTCCCACTGCTAACGATAATCATATTGCTATTACTCTTAATTCACATTCTGAGATGATTTGTGATCATAATTTATTATCTCCTCAAGATTACGGTACTCCGGATAATTGCCCCATGCAGGAAGTTACTATTCTGGAGAGGGTCGGGGGTGAGCAGGTGCCTGAAATACTACCTCCTTCCGAGCCTCCTGATGGACCGACGAGGTCACTAACGACAGATTTGCCTGATGCACATGCGATGGAGATTCTGGAGGGTGATGAGACGGGCATACCCACAGATCTCGTTACCGTTCAATCGGATGTTTTGTTGCCCACCCAAAGTCCTCATAATTGATGTCAATTCTCTTATGGAATTGTCAAGGAATGGGCGGGCCGAATATCCAGGCTATATTACGTAATTATATACGTATGTATCACCTGGGTATTTTGGTTTTGTTTGAACCTCGTATTAGCGGGCCTAGGGCTGATACAGTAATTAGGAAGCTGGGCTATGATTTCTCGTTTAGGGTCGAAGCTGTTGGTTTTTCCTGTGGCATTTGGTTACTTTGGAAAGAAGAAATTGAGGTCTCGATGGTCCTCGCTCATCGTCAATTCATTCACACGCAGGTCAAATATGGGGATATTTCCTTTGCTTTTACGCCCGTCTATGCCAGTCCCCAACGGACAACTCAAAAAGTCCTTTGAAGCCTCTTAGGTTGGATAGGTTCTCTTTCCTCGGAACCCTGGTTGGTAGGAGGCAATTTCAATGCTAAATTGGAGGCTTCTGACAAATGAGGGGGCGTGCCGCACACTCGTATTGTTAATCATCAATTTCAGGATTGGGTGCATCAGTGTGAACTCTATGATTTGGGTTTTCTAGGATCACAATTCACTTGGCGTCGATGCTTGACTCAAGCTAGGCTAGACAGGATGTTTGGCTCGAATGCTTGGCTGAGAGCCTTTCCTCTCACGGTCGCTCAACATCTCCCCTTCTTGGGCTCGGATCATCGTCCCTTATTGGTTCATCTTACGACCTCTCCTCCTCCAACTTCATATTCTCCTGGGTTTCGTTTTCAAAATGCATGGCTTACACATCCGGGTTTCACCGAGGTGGTGGCGGAGCATTGGCTTTTGGCGAACGAAACATTTTCCCAATCTCTCAACAGCTTCGCTCGCCATCTCTTGCGTTGAAATCATGAGGTTTTTGGAAATATCTTCCATCGTAAAAAACGTCTTATCGCCAGGTTAGAGGGCATTTAACACGCAATGCAAACTGACACTTCGGAACCGCTGTTTTATTTAGAACACAGGTTGAGTAATGAGCTTTTACAAGTGTTGTGTGAGGAAGAATTATTCTGGCACCAACGAGCCAAATGTGACTGGATTTCCAAGGACGACCGGAATACCAAATTTTATCATACCATCACTCTGGCTAAACGGAAAAAGTTGCAACTCGATCGTGTTTTGGATACCTCTGGGACAATAATGTCAAGTCACGCTCAAATCCGTACTCTAGTGAGGACTTTTTTCCTCCAGCTGTATCATCCAGACGACATGGTGGGCACTCCTCTTTCCTTTTCTGGCGGCTTTCCCCAGCTTTTTGAGGACCATCTCCACAATCTGGACCGTCCAATTCATATCACCGAAGTCCAACACACTATCTTTTCCCTCAACCCTAATAAAGCTATGGGTGTTGATGGTTTCAATGCTCTTTTTTTTTTCAAAACCAATGGCCATAGGTGGGACATACGGTGGTCAATTTGATTCAAGACATTTTTAGCCGGGATCACTGGGAACCGAAACTAAACCAAACTATCATGGTTTTAATTCCTAAAATCCCTAATCCTACTAACATCACGCAGTTTCAGCCCATAAGCCTCTGTACTGTTCTGTATAAAGTGATTGCTAAAATTATTGTCAATCGGTTAAAACCTCATATGGCCTGCCTTGTTAAGGAGACCTAATGTAGTTTTATTCCTGGCCGCCAAATCACGGACAACATTATCATTGCTCAGGAGTGATACATTCGATACGGAAGAAAAGAGGTCAAAAGGGTTACTTAGCGCTGAAGGTCGATCTGGAGAAAGCATACGACAG
This sequence comes from Erythroxylum gracilipes, assembly GCA_026413385.1. NCBI lineage: Eukaryota > Viridiplantae > Streptophyta > Magnoliopsida > Malpighiales > Erythroxylaceae > Erythroxylum > Erythroxylum gracilipes. The sequence goes on along the minus strand of JANZLC010000202.1, from coordinate 15,246,007 downwards.
GATTCGTTGGGAGTTCATCCAAAATACCCTATCGCAGATTAGGATCCCTTTTAATCTCATCAGGGTTATTATGAAGTGTGTGACAACGGTTTCTTTTTGTGCTTTGCATGGAACGATTAGGACATCTTATTTCCCAGGCAGTTACTAACGACCAGTGGAAACCTATTCGATTAGGATCTTTGGGCCCGACTTTATCTCACCTTTTTTTCGCCGATGACTTAGTTCTTTTTGGTGAAGCCACTGTAGCACAGACGCAAATAATCACTCATATTTTGGACACTTTTTGTTAGGCTTCTGGGCAATGCATAAACTTCACTAAAACCAGGATATTTTTCTCTAAGAATGTTCCGACCCATACTGCTCGTCACATTAGCCAAGCGCTTCAGGTTATGATGACCAACAATCTTGGGAAATATTTGGGTGTCCCGTTGATTCACGAGCGTATCAATTGGAATACTTACCAATATATTGTAGATAAAGCTCAACAGAAGTTAACTGGGTGGAAATCGAGGATGGTTTCTTTAGCAGGTCAGGTTACACTCACGCAATCTGTCATTGCTTCTTTTCCCATCTTCACTATACAAACGGTAAGGTTGCCTCGTCAACTGTGTGATGATCTGGAAAAAATCATGCGAGATTTCATCTGGGGGACCCAAGCGGGTCACAGGAAAATACATCTAGTGAGTTGGGAGGAAGTTTGTCAACCTAAGAAAGTGGGGGGGGATTAGGGCTTAAGCGTATTCGTTCGATGAATGACGCCCTCTTTATGAAACTTGGCTGGGATTTCCTTACTAAAGTCTAGGCTCTTTGGGTTCAGACTCTGCGGGAGAAATACAAGGCGGATATGGTGCATATCCCTTCGACTTTAGGGAGGCACGGTGCTTTGGGTGCTTGGAGCGGGATTGCAGTTGTTTGGCCTCTCATTCGTCAAGGCGCTAAATGGCAAGTAGGCAATGGACGACGCATTCTCTTCTGGCTGAACTATTGGTTAGATGATTGGGCCCCCCTTTATTTATTGACTCAGACAGAAATCCCTGAGAGCATTCTTTACGCTACTATTCATGATTTTCAGGAGGGTGATGGCCATTGGAAGTGGCAGGCTTTCCAAAGTTATCTCCCCGCTCCTGTTTGTAGGACTATTGCTTCCGCCAATTTTCGTGCTGGTGAGGAGAATCAATTGCTCTGGGGTCAAACCTTGAATCGGCGATTCACCGTTGCGTTTGCTTACAATCTTATCGAGCATTTAAATACTGATGAATTAAATAGCCACTGGGAGGCCATCTAGAAGTGGGCGGGCCCCCAACGCATCAGATCCTTTCTCTGGCTGGTGGCTAAGCGAAAATTGCTAACCAATAAGGAACGTGTAGCCCGACATCTGACCATGGAGGCAGGATGTCATTCATGTGGTCAGGAGGAAACGACTCTTCATGTTTTAAGAGATTATCCTCGAGTCAAATCCTTCTGGCAACAATTTCCTGACACCATGGTTGGGGGGAATTTTTTCAATCAGGAGGGAGGACACTGGATCCGATTTAATCTCCATCATCATGTGCAATTCCATAGGGCCGAATGGGCTACTATTTTTATGGTCGCCTGTTAGTTTCTTTGGCGATAGCGTAATAACATCATTTTTTAGCAGGGCTTCGTTTGGCCTATTAACGGTCATACTATTGTGATGGCATATACGCATTGGGTCGTTCAAGCCAACAAGATCGAACATCGAATTTTCCAGTCACAGGAACTGCCTTTGGGTTCTTTAGTCGGATGGACTCCACCGCTCGAAGGGTGGGTCAAGCTTAATACGGATGGGTCAGTAAAGCTAGGCTCTAATATTGCGTCTGCGGGCAGTCTCCTACGCAACTGGCAGGGGCACTGGTGTGGCGGCTTCTTACAGCAGTTAGGCGTCGGTCCTCCTATCATGGCCGAACTCTGTGGGGTGTACTTTGGGTTGCTTTTGACATGGGAGTGGGGTTATCGACGCGTGCAACTGAAAGTGGACTCCCTCGAGGTCATTAATATTCTTTCATCTTCATTTCAGGATCTGACTGAGTATTCTTTTTTTGTGGCAGGTATCTGAGAGTTACTTCATCGGGAGTGGACAGTTCACATTGAGCATATGCCTCGCGAAAGGAACCAATGTGCGAATCACCTGGCATATCTAGCTTCAGTCACAATGTTGGGCTTGCATATTCTTCGGGAGCAACCCTGGAGCCTTTTGGATGCACTCCACCGCGACGTGCAAGGAACCCTTTATCATCGATCCCTTCGTAGGGGATTCGCCTCTAGGAGCTAGTCTCTTTGTTTTCTTTCCCTTGTAAACAAAAATAAATAAATAAATAAATGTTTACAAAAGGAACATATCGTTAATTTCTCAATTAACGTCTTTAAATAATATCAAATAAAGTATTAAAAATACTAGAAATATGGGACCTTCCAAAGTCAATAGAAAACACATAACAACATTCAAATATCAATCAGGCCTTTGTATCTGTTGCTAGATTGCAGTGTGTTTGACAGCAGTAAGACAACTTGAGACATTATAAACAAGTAGACTATTAGTGGCGCTTATTTCTAGGGAAGATTTTAATTTTCCAATATTTTATTTGAGATATATTATCACGATTTTTTAAATTTTATAATTACCCCTACTTATTACAACAAAATCATCGGCTGTAGCCATGTTCTTTGGTACTGTCTCTCTTTCATTGAACTTGAAGAGTTCATTGTGTACATCCATCTTCAATCATTTCACGAACTTCATTGATAACAAAGTGTGCTTTGTGACCACCCACAACCTCGCCCTGCTTCTCGCAGTCCTTCCAGAGCTGGATCATATACTTGCAAGTCATTAGAATCACAGGGCACAGTCCCATAAGGAGCCCAAGACAGAGACAGAAGTTACCTGTATCGTTGGCATCTTCTGCAAAATTTCCGTGATAATCCCCACATACATAACATCAATCACAATTAGTTAGAGCTATCTTACTGACGCCATCGAGCAAGTGTTAGGCAGCAATATCAGAATTACATATTACTTCAGGCCACATTCCTTGACAAATGATATAACTTGCATTATATCAGCAAATATAGCGCCTAATGCATTAAGAAAGCCTAATGCACTAAGAAAGCCTACATAGTTCAAAACCAGCTCAGCAACTGTACCTTTTATACATTTCCCAACACTCATTTTGCGTGCATCATGATAGAAATGACTATTTATCTTAGAATAACAGACAGTTCTTGCCATGCCTTTCAACACTTAAAACTCGGAACTCAAATGCTAACAGTATTTTGATAACCCAAATACTAGTTTTGGCTGTAAATGACCAGGGTGTACCATCACTTGGAGAAATACTCAGTGACTTACAGTGACTCCTGCACGAGCAACAAGCTTGTGTGGAACGTTATTGACATCAACACAGTAAAACCGCAATCTGTTTCAAGTCGTTGAATGTGAAACAACATCAAAACATCAAGCACAGGTACACTAGCTCATTCTAAATCTTTCCTTAAATCTTTTTGCTTACTCCACTTCCACAAACATATAAACTTATATGGTCAGAAATTTATATAATTGGTACTTAGAATGGAATAACAGATCAGAGAATAAAACTATTTATTATAGTTATTATACACATTGGTATATTAAAGGTAAAATTGCAATTGAGATGGCTCTACATAGGAAAAGGATGAGAACTAAGCAACTTAATTTGAGTCAGGACCTACATTTATGATTAACAGAAACTCAAATCATACATCAAAATCAAATTGCCCAAACTATCTGACACCCTATATCTGCACAGTGTTCAATCGGATTGGTTGTTGAATCACATTGGTTGATGAGTCACAAGTAGTATAGTAAAAATGTTAGTCACATTGTTTTGGATGGTATGGTAAAAATGTTAGTCACATTGTTTGTTCAGCATCCAAACATACTTATTCTCCTGGTTGTCTCCGAAAGAAATAGGAAAGGAATATTAAGCAAACCTCAGGTAGTAATCAGCTGCTAACTTTTCCAACTTGGGTTTCAAAAATATACATTTTCTGCACCAGGTTGCAATCCTACAAATACAGATTGCTACTGTGAGCTTACTAGAAGAAAGAATCAGAATATGAACCCGATTAACTACAACTGCTCTAATATATGGAGAACAGCTAGGAAAGAGCACATATTGCGTAAGTCTTCTTCAATATCTTAATGCTGATGATATCTAGAACAAGACTTGGTACATGTAACAATATTGAAACCAAGAGTTCTAAACATTCAAAGACAAACATAGAAAGACATTGCAAATCCAGAAAATTCATCCTAATTAACTCCCAAACTTGAAATTGAGACTTAACTCCAAAGAGAGGTCTTGAACAAAGGCAAATTGAAATGATTATGAATCTCAAAAAGTTTTCAACATGAATTCTTTATACATTATAAGCTAAGCCCTCTTTGTTATTTCCAAAAGGCCGGGAAGGAGGAAGGGTCTATACTAATTTTACAATGATCCATTCAATATAAGAGGGAAAGCAGCATCTAAAACAAAACATCATAAATTGCTCCAACACACCAAATAATATTTCATCTGCAACTAAACTCAGCATCAAACAAGACTTTTAAAAGAAGTTTGAAGAAAGTAACAGCATGGATTTGAATGGAATAGCTACATGTTCTTACATTGAACTAAGTCACTTAGTCGATTTTAAGGACACGGGTGCATACTAGTGACGGTAAGAATTGAAAGTGCCATAAGAACCCATAAGCCTTCGTAATTTATGATTAAATAGTGTTTTTTTTTCTCTGAACTTAAAAAACATAAGTTATTCACATTACTGAGCAACAAAGAAAAAACAAATTTAATAAATGAATGCAGCGGAACCAAAAATCTGACTACAATGGGACTAAACATTGACTAAAATCGCACCTCATCAAGGCAGTTTCCTCGCTAAACCTCAAGAGCAACCTAGAAAGACATGAAATCACATACCAGACGATAACAACCGATTCCTCAAGTTGCTGTGCCTCGGCAATGACACGGTCGAATTGGCTCTCGGTACAAATGGGTTCCAGCTCAACAGATACAGGCGAGTCATCCACATCTTGCAAAGACCCCTCTTTGGCCCAAGCATTAAAGAACCTAACTTTCCCTCCAAAGACAATCAATTTCCCCTCAAAATGAGAACCCACTAATTTTTCAGGCGAAGAAAGCTTTTTTACAGCTGATATAAAGAGATTCCGACCAGTAGTAGTATTCAATATTGACCATTCATGCCGAGTTGCTCCTGACAGCAAAAGTCTATGAGATGGAGAGAAATGCAAGGCACCAGACATGATTGAAAAGAAAGGAAATAAACGAACTTTGATAAATGAATCGGCAGATGGATGATGAAAATCCGTGATGTTAATAGTGTTACAAAAAGAAAAAAGGAAAAAGTCGCCCTTCAAAGTTCAAATTGAATCCCGAAAGAGACAAAAGGAAATTCTTGAGATTGGTACAACAAGATTCCTGCTGATTGTTCTTCTTGTGGGGGCCAACTAGATAGTGGGTACTAGCAAATACCGAAGACCAACAAAAATCGCCTAATTGTCCGGGGGTTTCTGTGTCATACGGTACGAGAGTCAATTCCTAAAACATACGCTGTTCCAAACCAAAGCCATCTGCCGGAAGGAAGCTGCTCTAAACAGACCATTCAAGGCCCACCACTAAACTCGTAAATGACTGAATTTAAAGTTTAATTTAAAAAATTTTAGAATCTTTTAGTTTATATTTAATTTCAACTCATGAAATAAGTGAAATTTCTAAATTTTAAATTCAACTTATTATAAAATTTAAAATTTGAATTTGACCCATCAATTTATATCTTATAAAATTTTAATAATTATATAAACTATAATTGTCACATTAATATTAACCTATATTTTAGCATGTGAAATTACATTAAATTTGAATAAATATATTTAATAATTAGAAATAAATAATAAAAATTAAATTAATTAAATAAATGTAAAATATATAATTATGTTAAACTTTAAACAATAAAATATTTATTTAAACATTGACTATGTTATAATTATTTAATATTATCATCACCTTAGAAGAATTATCTTTTTTTCGTAATAAAATATAGATTATAATAAATAATTAAAAATATAAACAATTACTTATATAACTTTGTATCTTCTATTTTCTTTACAATGAGAATTATCAAATAATAGTTGTAAGATAACTTAAATTTAATATATTTATAAATAAAGGTTTTGAATGAATTTTTAATTTTTATGACCAAAATATAACCCATAAATTTTCTTGACTTAATTTTTTTCAACTTAAACTCCATTGGTGGGTTAATTCTAGGGAAAAAAAAGTTCTAATCATTTCACCAAAACATAAGTTGAATTATAACATTTCTAAGCATTTAAAATGAATCCTAAGATTACATAACATTCAAAATAAATCTCGAGTTGATAAAAAAATAGATAGAATTAAGTTTTTGTCTGCTATGTGTCACGTCACATATTATATACTTTATGTTGCATGCGCATGCCTTGGCCCCTCCAATAAGTCAAATATAATGACTATTGGTTGCATGCTTTGGCCTCTTCCATTTAAGTCAACAATAATGGCCACTGTTTAGAAATTTATCATAGATATAGATTGCAGAAATTTTGGACAGATGCTTGGGACTTCAGCTATAAATAGAAGGCATGGTTGGAGACTTAAACAAACACCCACTCCTTCCTACAAATCCTCTTGTCCTTTCTTTAGTTATTTTCTGTATATTTGATGAGTTTTGAAAGTCTTTTGTTCCAGCCTTTATACTTGTATACATTCTCCACATATTAGTAAAATTGCTCACCCTCCGGCTGTGGACATAGGTCATATTGATTAAATCACGTAAATCTTTGTGTTCTGTCCCATTTTATTTTGCCTATCTTTATTTTCGTTATTATTTTTCGAGCTATTAAATTCAACCAGTATCCGATCCAAGGGCATTTACCTTAACAAACTGTTATCAGAGCATCTCCCTTTTGGTCTAACTTAGCTATGCTCTGTAGTTGCCATTAACGTGGATCCTCCACATTAGAAAGTAACTTAGATTTTTTTTAAATTGTGTCTTGCAGGGCCCACTACTTCGATTTTATCTTGTAGGGCCCACTGCCATAGTTTGTAAACGAAGCTCAGCTTTGCTTGTGGGACCCATGTCATGGCTTTGCCTGTGCAACCCGCATTTATTGCTTTTATGGGGTCTACTGTCCCAATTTTATGTGTGGGACCAACCTGTAGAAAAATAGTCAGAATATCAATTTTTGGCCATCATGACGATAACAAAGACCTCTATTGAAAAGTTTAACCGGAGCATTAACTTTGGTATGTGGCAACTCAAGATGCAAGCCATTTTAATACAAGATGGGTGTGAGATTGCACTTGATAGAGTGGAGAAGACGCCAACAGATATGGCGTCAGATAAATTCACGAATCTAAATAAAAAGGCTAGATTAGCTATCATATTGAATCTCTCTGATAAGGTTTTGTAAGAGGTTGTTGGTGAAACCACAGCTAAAGGTATGTGGGATAAATTGAAAGCTATATATTTGAAGAAGACGGTGGAAAATCGGCTTTATTTCAAAAAAAAGTTGTATATGTTGAGGATGATAGAAGGTACATCTATTCTTTCACATCTGGATAAATTTGATTATCTTATTTTAGATTTGAAGAATGTAGATGTAAAAATTGAGGATGAAGATCAAGTATGTTCCCTTCCCCGGTCCTTTAAATATTTTCATCATACTATGATTTATGGGAAAGAGTTAGTCTCATATAATAGTATTAAGTCTGCATTAAAGTCAAAAGAGCAGATTGATAGGAACATCATTGGGGAGACTAGTGGAAGTCAGGCAGAGGGACTATTCATATGGGGTAGATCTGAAAATAGAGATTTTGAGAGAAGTAGATCCAAAGGCAGGTCAAAATCCAGACATAGAAATAAAATTTATAATTATTGCAAGAAAAAGGAGCATATAAAGGCTGACTGCTATAAATTGAAATATAAGGAAAAAATAAAGTTGAGCAGAATAACAATAACACCGTTGAGGCTAGTGTAGCAGTAGATGAGAATGAGAGAATTATCTTTGTAGCCACAGAAGATAAAGTTAGGTCTAATAAGGAGTGGATTTTAAATTCGGGTTATTCTTACCACATGAGTCCAGACAGAGAGTGTTTTTCCTCTTATGAGTTATTGAATGGTGGAATTGTTTTGATGGGTAATAATACTGCCTTTAAAGTTGTTGGTAAAGGTACAGTCTGGATCAAAATGTAGATGGTATCATTAGGACACTCACTGATGTTAGACATTCCTGATTTGAAGAAAAATCTCATCTCTTTGGGCACTCTTGATTCTTAAGGGTGCAAGTTCTCAGTTGAAGGTGGAGTTTTGAAAATTTCTAAAGGTGCTCTTGTATTGATGAAAGCTTGCAGGTCTGGTAGTTTATATGCTTTGCAGGGATCTATAGTAACAGTTGCTGCGGCAGTCTCTACTGATGGTGACATTACCAAATTGTGGCACATGCGTTTAGGACACTTGGGTGAGAAAGGTTTAACATTGTTAAGAAAGAGAGGCTACTTTTTGGTCAAAGTACTGGTAAGATGGACTTTTGTGAGCATTGTATCTTTAGGAAGCTAAAACGAGTCAGCTTCAGCTCTCCAGCTATTCACAAAACTAAAGGTATTTTGGATTATATTCATTCTGATTTTTAGGGGCCCTCTCGTGTTCCATCTAAAGGTAGTGCCCGGTTTATGTTGACTTTTTATTGATGATTATTCAAGGAAGGTTTAAGTGCATTTCTTGAAACATAAAAATGATGTTTTCTTAACCTGTATGCAATGGAAAGTTTTGAATGAAAAGCAAACAAGAAAACATGTTAAGCGGCTACGGACAGATAATGGTTTGGAATTTTATGGAGATGAATTCAATGAATTTTGCAAGAATGAAGGAATTGCTCGGCTTCACACTGTCAGAATGACTCCGCAATAAAATGGAGTTGCCAAGCGCATTAACCAGACTCTTTTGGAAGGGATCGGTGTATGATCTCTAATGTAGGGTTGACACTTGATTTTTAGGCAGAAGCCATTGCTACAGCTTGCTACATCATCAACCGCTCTCCTTGTGCTCCTCTTAATTTCAAGACTCCGGAGGAAGTTGGTTCAGGTACTCTTACTGATTACTCTACTTTAAGAATATTTGGGTGTCCAGCATATATGCATGTAAATGAGGGAATGTTAGAGCCTAGGGCTAAGAAATGTATTTTCCTTGGTTATGCTTCAGGGGTGAAAGGATATCGTTTGTGGTGTCCTA
>JANZLC010000202.1:15131474-15147472 GCA_026413385.1 Erythroxylum gracilipes | reverse complement strand
AAATATTTTGACTTTGCAAATCTTCTAAATTGATTTTGTAAAGATTGTTTCGTCTTTTGGCAGAAAAGAATATGGAACCATCCTTGTTTTTGACTACACAAGAATTTTGATTAAAGGATACTTCAAAACCAGAATCACATAATTGACTGACACTAATCAAATTATGTTTTAAACCATTAACTAGCAGAACATTATCGATAGATGAAAAGAATCTTTACTGATTTAACCAATTCCAATTATTTTGCCCTACTGGTTGTCTCCAAAAGTTACCGATCATCCCTTCTTATTTTGAAGATCTAGGTACATAGACCTTCTTCCCATCATATGTCGCGAGCATCCACTATCCAAATATGATTGGTGCTGGTTGCTTTTTCCAAGGAAGGAGATCTGCAGTAGATATTATATTTTTCTTAGGTTCCTAAATTTTCTCGGGTCCTTTGGGGTTAGTCTTATAATGATTCATGGAATGATAATAAGATGACTGATGAATTTTCTTCCTTTACGGAACGAAATTATTTTTGTACTGAGTATTGTTTTTGATAAACCCTAAACCACTCTTATCATTAGGTTGTCTGTATCTTCCTAACATGTCATTAATCTTTCTTGTACTTGCAGTGAATGTTGATAGATCTACTAAAAGGTTATTAATTCTTTGTTTCAGTTAACTGATTTCCTCAGATCTATCTATAGTTACCTTTTTCTTCATATTGTCTACTTGTTTCTTCAGGAAAATGTTTACTCTCTCTAACACTTGCGTGTTCTTTAAGTTTTCTACAAACTTTTTCTTTAATAATCTATATTGCTTAAGTATTGCATCTGAATCTTCTAACAGTTTCGAATATGCATCTTGTAATTCATTAAAGTTAGAGGTTCCCTCCTCATCACTTTCTCTTTTGGATACTAAGCAAATGTTTTCTTGAACTGATGCTTCTGAATCAGTATCAGATTCGGACGAATCTAAATCTTCCCATGCTGCCATCATGTTCTTCTTAATTTCTATTTTTCTTTGGTTTTATTCTCAGCAATGGACATTCAGACTTATAGTGTCCAGGTTTATTACATTCGTAGCAAATGACAGATGTTTTCTCATTTTTTCCTTCATCTTTGCTATTCTTCTTAGAAGAAAACTCTTTGTTTCCTCTTGCTTTCTTCTTCCTCATACGTCTGATCTTTCTTAAAGTAAAAGATAATTCATCATCTTCTACGCTTGAATCTTGTTCAGATTCACTAGTATCGTCATTCTTGCTTTCTTCAATTTTTAACACTTTTGATGATGAACTTCTCTTTTTTTGAGTCTTGTGATTCTTTTTTCCAGCTTTTAATGCTATAGATTTGTCCCGTCTAAGTTTGTCTTCTGCATCAAGCTCTACTTCATGTATCTTCAAGGAACTAAGCAATTCATCAAGCTTTAATACGCTCAAGTCCTTGGCTTCTTGTACCGCGGTGACCTTCAATCTCTATCTTTTTGGTAGGCTTTTGTGAATCTTCTGAACATGATCTTGATTATCATAGATTCATCCAAGAGCTTTAAGTCCATTGATGATAGTTTGAAATCATCCAAACATCTAATCGACAAACTTATCTTCCTTCATTTTGAACAACTCATACTGATGTACAAGAATACTTATCTTAGACTCTTTCACCTAGTTGGTGCCTTCATGTGCGATGGATAGAGTATCCCACATCTCCGCAGTGTCGCATCTATGAACTTTATCGTATTCACTTCTGCTCAGGGTACAACTTAGAAAGAACTTGGCTTTTGAATTAAGTTGGAATCTTGCTTTATGATCAGCCGACCATCTGGTATATGGAATGGCATTTCGTTCATCATCCATTAGTGTATATAGTCCATTCTCGATAATCTCCCAAAGATCAATATGTGTAGATTCAATGAAGAGCCGCATCCTGTCTTTCCAGTAATGGTAATCTTCACCATTAAATGCAGGAGGTCTTGCGACGGAGGCACCTTCAGCTATAAAAACGTGTGATTCCGCTATGGATCTTTATCCTCACTTTGTGATGGTGGTTCTTAGAAATTGAGCTCTGATACCCACTGAAGTAAATCACGCGTTAGTATAGACTTTACGTTCAATATACAAAATGCACAAGAAGGGCGGTTGAATTGTGTATCCTTTTTCTTGAATACAGTCCCCTTTTATATTTCTTTGAAAACTAACTGTTTCAAAGTTATTAAGTGAATATCACAACTGTTATATGAAAATAGCTTTGAGATTAAATCGCAGATAACTTCTATATACTTGTATGCGAGCAATAGAAACTAAACGTAAAGAATTTAGAAAGTAGACACAACGATTTTATCCTGGTTCACCCTAAACCATGGTCTACGTTCAGTCCTCAGAACTCTTCTGAGATTTCACTATTGTTCTCAAGAATGTACAAGTATTCTTTGTCTATAAAGCCTCTTCAGGTCTCTTACACCAAGTATTATTTTCGCTCACTTAGCCTCTTCAGGCTCTCAGCTTTTCTTCTCTCTTACAAGAAAGATATTGCGAGCTTTGTTATAGTAACGATAGCTCTAGTGTTTTGCACAACAAATATAGTGTTTTGCCAAAGTTTAAAAACTTAAAATCACTATCTCAAATCACTCACTTTTTCAGCCTTCGAATTCAACTTGTATTTATAGCCTTCGTCTTCAAATGCTTCTTGATAACTGCTTCTTTCTTCTTGTTTCTTGATTCTTGTAGAACCCGTTATTCAGTTGAGTTCTGTAACTAACTCAAACTGGTTAACTATTCGACCTAGTATCGGGTCTTCGTCTTCGTTTCTTCTTACTTTCTATGCTTCTTCCTTCTTAGTTTCTACCTTCTTACTTTTGCTTCCATCTTAGTTTTGCTTTTGTCTTAGTTTTGCTTCCATCTTAGTTTTGCTTTCGTCTTACTTTTGCTTTCGTCTTACTTTTGCTTTCGTTTTACTTTTGCTTCCGTCTTAGTTTCTTCCTTCTGATCAAAATGGTTCATTAATTTCTAATATTATGATTATTTGATTTTCACCAAAATTATTAGATGTGAAGTCATTTTGACTTAACACTAACCTTGCATTCCATTGCTTAGTTGGTTCATGACTTCCATTTTTTCAAATTTGATTGACTTCTGTTGAGCCTATAACATAGTATAGCCCACCCCTTTCCACTCCTCTAATAATGACTCTACCATCCCTTAAGATTTCTCTAAGTCCATCTTTTGATATGATCTAAAATCTTTGCTTGTCAAACAAGCTTTCAGAAATCAGATTTCTTCTTATTCCAGGCACAAATCTGACATTTGTAAGGGTCCTTCTCTTTCCATCAAACATATTGATGGAAACACTTCCAATCCCCTCTATCCTTTGCTGCCCAGAATCTGCCATGTTGACCTTGGCAGTGACTGGTTCAAATGTAGTGAACCAATCTCTATGTGGTGTCACATGCATTGTACACCCTGAGTCAAAAATCCATTCCCTACTCAGGTCTCCAATGTCTTTAGTGACAGTCCAAAATCTCATCACCACTTGAGTCCTCTAGTTTCTCCACAATCCCTGCATCTCCCCTTTCTGCAACCTTATTCCTGTTCTTCTTTCTGTAATCCCTCACAAAATGCCCCTCCTTATCACAGTAAAAAGCACTTTTTTCCTTTTTCCTTTTTTCTTCTTTTCTTCACCTTCATTAGTGTATTTTTCCTTCCCACTTCCCTTCTGCCACTTTCCTTTCTTGTTATTTTTCTTATGAGATTTCTTCTCATGATTGTTCTCTACAAACATTACTTCTGCCTCTTTCTTAAATGAATTTACATCAACTATTTCTTCCATTAGAGAGTCTAATACCCTCTTCATTGTGAGGGATTCTCCACTAGCATGTTTAATTACCTTCTTGAATGCATTAAATTCAGAAGGTAAAGCCTTTAGAATTACTACAGCCTGATGCTCCTCAGAAATTTTCTCATCTATAACTTCTAAATCTTGAACTAGCTTAAATAAATAGTCTAAGTTGTCATCCAATGAGACAAAAGTATTCATCTTGTAGTTAGCAAGATTGTGGAGAAGTGTCATCTTGTTAGGAAGACACTTTTTTGCATAAAGTTCATCAAGTTTGATCCAAAGCTTCTGTGCAGTGTTACAATTCTGCACTTTTCTTATCACTGTTGGTGATAAGTGAAGAATTAACTTGCATTGTGCGAGTCTTTGCATTTTCAGTTTCTTTACTAGATCAGATTCAAGATCATATTGGTCTTCTGTAGCTCTATAACAATCATATGATTCAAGAAGAGCTTGCATCTGGAGTTTCCAGATGGTCAAGCCTTCTTTTCTAGTAAATAAATCTATTTCTTTTCCTACCATTGTGACTGTAGATTAAAGAAACAAAAGACTTTTACTTATTACCAAATCTTGATAATTCTTTGATGCTTGGAGTGACCAAGAAATGCCCCAGGAGGTTTCCAAATGCTCTAATACCACTTTTGTTGGGATGTTTATGTTATACTGTTGTCTTTTAAACAAGAAATTGATAAAGATTTGTTAATTTGCAAGTATGTAAAATGTAGAAAAGTAAAGAACACCAATCTGTTTACTCAGGGGCGGATCCAGAATTTTTTTTAGTGGGGGCAAAATTTTAATAGGAATAAAATTTTATTTTTAATGGGGGCAAAATTTTAATAGGAGTAAAATTTTATTTTTTATGGGGGAAAAACTAAAAAAATAATTTTTTTAAAGAAATCTATCCCCCATTGTAGATCCGCCACTGTGTTTACTTGGTTCGATGGCTTCAATGCTATCTACATCCAAGGTTCCCACTGATGTGTTTCCACTAATATGATGAAGAAGATGAGAAACAGTACAGAGATTGAGTGTTTTTAACACTTGCAAAGAGCCCTCCAGACTCTCCTTGTACTCACAAGTGTGTACTCTAGCACTCTCTGATATTTTCTCACTCTGTTCTTACTATCTCAAAATCACTGAATATAATGTAAATTGAATGAAAAAGCTTTTGTGTGTTCTCCTCTTTTCTGTCTGATGCTTGAGTTGCTTCTTTTATAGTTGAAGAATGGAGTTGCTCTTCGGACGAGTTTGCATGGTCCAGACGAATGCCATGTGCCCTCCACGTGAGTTATTAATGAGTCATCGTCTGACTTGCATGGACCAGACGAATGTCATGTGCCCCCCACGTGAGTTATTAATGAGTCATTGTCTGACTTGCATGGACCAGACAAATGCCATGTGCCCCCCACGTGAGTTATTAACAAGTCATCCTCTGCTATGTTTTGATGTGTGTCTCATATGGGTTCGTCTAAAGCTAACTTATTATGTCTCTGTCTCATAGAACCATCAAGAACTTCTCTTTCTTCGTCTCCTTCAAACACCCTACACACATTCACCTTCTGTCTTCATTTTCACCTGTTTTTGTTGATTCTGAGTGTTGTTTGGTGGAGTATAGGTGATTTCCATCACATTAATTCCTTACATGCAAAATGATGTGATAAAAAAGAATGGAGAGAAAATGAGAAGAAAATTTGATATTCAAAACCCTAAATGCACATCCCTCTCTCCTCTCTTACATGTCCATTTCATGACACACATGCTTCAATCCTATTAGATACATATGTTTTAATCCTATAGGTCACACATGCTTTAATCCTATTAGTCCATATGTTGATTTTATGAAAATTGTGCATTTAGTCCTTCTTCATCCTTTAATTCTCATATTGACATATAATCTCATCAATTAATTTCATTATCATCCATATTTCACGTCTAAATATGTATGTTCATGCTGAAATAAACAAATTACCAATTTACTTATGCCTTTTGCATTAAGTATCATAATGTCTTTTATCATGCTTAGATACACTTAATTCTTTATGTTCACTTCTTAATAAACCTAAACAGTATATAATACTTATAAGGTATATGTTGGGGCTTACACCAGGGATTTTGAAGGGGCATCCAAAAGATGCATACGAAGGCGTCACTGGTCCTTCGAGGATGCTGTGAGAAATATTTACACTGTTGTCGCATTTTGTGCTGGAAACAAAGTAATGCAGCTCTATAGAATGCAAATACAGAAACATTCAAACGAAGGTTTTTGCACGGTGTGGTCATTGGTTTTGCATTCGAGGTTCACAGTTTCTTCTTTTTGACTGTAATGCCCTTCTTCTCTGGTGCACTGCAAACTCTGTAAAACATGCTATACGGATCTGTATACGGCTCCAAAGGAATATGAGGCTTTCTCATTTGCTACATTTGCACTTTTTGAGCCGTTTGTGTTGGCTCCTCACATAATTGAGCAATGGAAATCCTTTATTTCAGTATTTGAAATTATAGATCGGGTGCCTAAGATAGAGATCTATACCTCAGCATTGAAGCGTCCAAATGTTTATGGAAGCATTGAGTTGAAGAATGTAGATTTCTGTTATTCAGGTCGCCCAAAAGTGTTGGTGCTAAACAATTTGTGTCTCAAAGTTAATGGTGGACAAACTATAGCCGTAGTGGGAGTTTTAGGGTCTGGAAAGAGCACCATAATCTCTTTAATTGATCTAAGTTTTGTTCGGCCGGAGCCCATCATCTTCTCTACAACCATCGGAGAAAACATATCATATATGCTAGGCGCAAGGCTAGTGAAGCTGAGATAAAAGAGGCGGCAAGGATTGCAAATGCTCACCATTTTGTTAGTAGCTTGCCTCATGGTTATGATACACACGTGGGTACGAGGGGTGTTGATTTGACACCAGGACAGAAGCAGAGAATTGCAATTGCTCGAGCTGTACTGAAGAATGTTCCATATTGTTATTGGATGGCTCTTCGAGTCGTGTGATGCAGGAGGCACTTGATAGCTCATCAAGCACCAATGATGAGGCATGTTTGACAATACTGTAGTTTTAAATGGAAGACGAATTGTAGAGGAACACATGATTTTTTGATGGCAAAGAATGGTTTCTGAGTCAGATTGATGCAACCCCACTTCGAAAATGTTTTGCGTCAACATGGATTGATTTAGTTTGGCTCTCAAGACAACAGAAACTTGTATTTGGCGGATTTTGTAGTCTTATTCTGCTCTTTTAATTGCTAAAACGATCATTCCTGCTAGCATTTCCTGAACATAGAGCTACATCCTTAATTTATTAGCAGCTAGCCTGTCTGGCTAATAATCAATTTTATACCACATCTTGTTCCTGGTATAATCGGCATACGCTTCTTTAATGTATTTCCATTCAATCTTGGATAATATTATAGTATAGTCATAGGAGCTTCTTTCTCAAGATTATGAAGCTACATGGTAAGATGAAGACAAAAGCATCTCTTAATTCATGTACTTCAAATAGTGGAGAGCATTGAATTCGTCTTAGATATCAAACACCTTGAAAGAATCTGCTACCACTTTAAGCTTATCACGGACCCTTCTCCACCTTCTTTCATTTGCTGCAACAACCAATGTGTAGAATCTACCTGCCAACAAATAGTCATTTTAGTAATGCCCTGCCGTTACATGGAATCTTTAATTTCCTTCATTAGGCAATCTACCGTTAGCAACAGCTACGGTTGTAAAGGAAGCGCTGGAAAAGTTGGGAGACGTCAGCTCAAACTCAACGGTGTAGTAATTTTTTCCATCTACATTTCGCTGCATTCAAGCTATATAGTTAGCGTAGCATGACAAAGACCTGAAATCGTTTTGTTTCTCTGCAAGTCAATATTCAATTCCAAGTTTAATAGGCAATGGGGGTAAAGATTACAACCTCCTGCATGTCCATTATCGTTGCGACTTGATTAGGTGCAGCATACCGATGTTTCACCAGAAAGGTTAGTACCTATTCAACAGAAAGGGATGGTCTTAGGACCCCCTATGCCTGAATGAAACAAGGAAGACAATCACTCTCTTTTAATTTACCTGCTCCATTGATCCCATATCATGAATGTCTTTTTTATCAGTAGGTATGAATCTGACCCTGACATTCTGCAATTGTAAGAACCTGTCCTTGAATGCTGAATCATGGCCTCGGAAATCAAACTCCTACGTTGGTGTTTCAAAATTTTGTCTTGAGTTTCACAGCAGGATTCATGCTTTTACATAGGAAAAGAACTATCCCCACTACTTACTCTCCAGTCTGAAGGGTAGTAATACGAATACCCATCACCACGGTCCACGAAAGCTCGATAGCTCTTTGGTACTTCTGTGATAGTCCCTTTAATGGGATTAACAAATAGCTACCTATTTCTGTAATTTTCACAACCATGACTTTTATACCACAGACTAAACCACTAAAAATATGATACCTTCAGCCAAAAGGGGGCTTGCCGGGATTGTCAGGGCTCCAACACCAAGTACTAGCAACCGTCTGCTGCAATTACCTAAAGCATACTGAATTTAGCCATGACAGGATACAAGCTGGTTTGTAGAGGCTTGAAATTATTGGATACTTCCTACAAATTTACTCTTTAAGTTTGCCAAGTAAACGTCCCCAATTATGTAGAGGAAACACAAGAAAGAGAGGAGGAGGAATAAAGCTAATATATCGTAGATTCGTAGTGCATAAGTAAATTTAGGATGTCTAAGTGAAACTCCGAAAAATTGACGTCTTTCATAAGCACTTGTCAGTAACTACTAATCTGAATCTGAAGCATAGTTTGTGAAGTAAACACAGGAACCATCAGTGGGTCTCGAGACATTAATTTCAAAGTCAACATCGAAGAACAGCTCAGTCTTTCCCATAAAATGTCATATCCAGGACGGTAGTCAAGAAGTAGTAATTTTAAAGGGCTCACTTAGTTGAAGTAACTTACTTTCTTCATGGAGGACTGGCCCTATGGAACAGCTGATACTTTTATTGGCAACATTTGCAGGACTTCGAGGCAGTTCATGTGAGGGAGGGACATTCGACTAAAAACAGTGAAAACTCAACACAGCATGTATATCTGTGCATGTGGAAACAGAATGCAGAGAGAGTACTGATACGCACATTTTTGGATAAGGTTGTTGAAACCCAGTTCATCGAAACTGAAGAAATCGCCATTGTGGAGTCCGAGGAGAGGACTGCAGGTGGCTTCTTACAAAGTGAACGAAACTGAGAAGTGTGCGTGCTTCTTTCTGGTGGGTTGTCTTCCTCTCTTTTATCTGGGTGTATTTATCCGCTTTTTTAATTCATTTATAAAATATAACAAAGAAAATGGGTAATGCGTGTTACCGTGATGCTCTTTATTCAAAAGCATACGACCAATAAAATTTTTTGCAAGTTTGTGTTAACCTGGTCTGATGTAATATGCTGTCCAATGTGTATTCTGTTGGAAAAATTGACCAGATTAGAGCAAGTTTACAGTTAAATAGGACTAAGAGAATAATAATAAACACACAGATTTTATATGAAAAATTCCTAAATTAGGGTAAAAATTACAGGCAAGAATAGAAGACTTTTACTACTGAGAAAAACTGAAGAATTACAAGAAAAATTAGACAAAAAATATACAAAATATTTTTGTATCTCTCTCTTTTCTCTCTTACCTCACTCTCTCTTTTTCTCTTCTGCTTGCTTCTCTTCATGCTACTCCTGCTTTTTTATAGGTAGGAGTGTATTGGCTGTGTTAGGCATGGTAGGTACCGAATTCGGTACCTACCAACCAACAATTATTGACAGCAGCCACAGTTGTTGACAACTCTCTCACTTGAAGATTTAATTGAGTATTAATCAGATTTTCACACTATTCTTTCTACCTTGCCTCTTCATGTAACTTAGGTCTCTGTCAAGCCCCATGAGGATCGATACCACATAAACTTATCACCATTGGTTGTTTTTGTCATAAAATTTGTCAGGTTCTCCGTTGTATGAATTTTCTGTATATCGATCGTTCCTTCTTCCACTTTCTCATGAACGAAGTGATACTGAACTCGGATGTGTTTTGTCTTTGAATAAAATGCTAGATTCTTTACAAGATGCAAAGCACTCTGATTGTCACAATACAGAGTAATATTCTCTTGTTTATTCCTAAGTTCTTCCAACAACATATTTAACCACACTGCTTCTTTACTTGCTTGTGTAGCTGCTACATATTCTGCTTCTGTTGTTGATGTAGTCATAACTGACTGTAGTTTTGAAACCCAGCTCATAGCTCCTTTAGATAGTGTAAACACATATCCTATAGTGGATTTACTTTTATCAAGATCACCTACATAATCAGCATCAACATATCCTTTGACAGTAAAATCTGGTCCTCCATAATATAATGCAACACCTGAGGTTCCTTTGATATATCTAAGAATCCTCTTAATAGTATTCCAATGCTTTCGACCAGGATTCGCCATATATCTACTAACTACTCCCACTGCATGTGCAATATCTGGTCTTGTACAAATCATAGCGAACATTAGGCTCCCCACTGCTGATGCATACGGTAATCGAGACATCTCCACCTCTTTTCTTCATTGCTAGGACTCATACTTGAGGATAACTTGAAATTAACAGAAAGAGGGATATAAATTGACTTACAATCTTGCATGTTGAATCGTCGCAAGATCTTCTTTAAATAATTCTTTTGAGAAAGCCAAATCTTCCTATTATTTATGTCTTGGTGAATTTGCATCCCTAAAATCTTGTTTACTGGTCCCAAGTCCTTCATTTCAAATTCCCTAGTCAACTGTGCCTTCAATTCTTTGATACGTTCAATATTGGGGTTTCCTACCAACATGTCGTCTACATATAACAACAAGACTATAAAATCATCTTTCTTAAACCTCTTGAAATATGCACAAAGGTCTGCATTTAGTCTTCTGTATCCAAGGTTCATGATGAAGGAATCAAATCTCTTATACCAACACCTCGGTACCTGCTTTAAACCATATAGAGATTTGTTTAACCTGCAAACCTCTCTTTCCTTTTTTCTTCAAAACTTTCTGGTTTGAGCATATAGATTTGTTCTTCAAGATTTCCATGAAGAAATGCAGTTTTTACATCTAACTGCTCAAGATGCAAGTCATATATAGCACATATTGCCAGAACTACTCGAACTGTAGTGAGTCAAACCACATAAGAAAATATTTCGTTAAAATCAATACCTTCTTTCTGAGCATATCCTTTTACCACCAATCTAGGACGATATCGCTCTACTTGATCATCACCACTCCGCTTGATCTTGTAAACCCATTTGTTGCCAATAGGTATTTTTCCTAGCGGTAATGATACCAGCTCCCATGTCTTATTCTTATGCAGAGCTTCAAATTCTTCCTGCATTGTTGTCAACCACTGAGATGCATCTGAACTAGTCATTGCTTCTTGAAGAGTTGATGGCTCTCCATCCTCAGTTAAAAGGCAATATGCAATATTGCTCTCCATAATATAATCATGCGAGTTGGACTCTGAGTATCTGAAACAACATATTCAACTGGTTCTTACTCCTCATGCTCTTGTACAGCTTCAGAAGAATCATTTTGATCAACTTCTCTATCCACTTGTACTGTTGTAGTTTCTGGATTCTCGACAATGCCAACATTTTCTGCTTGCTCTTGATCCTTATCTTCTATGAAGATAACATCCCTGCTGATAACAATCTTGAGGACAATGGGATCCCATAGACGATACCCCTTCACGCCTTTAGCATACCTTAAGAAATGCATCTTCTGAATTTTGGATCCAACTTCGTAGTTTCTTGGGAATTAAATATCACATAGGTTAGAATTCCAAATATGCGGAGGTTGGAATAACCCACTGGTTTACCAGTCCACATCTCCATCTGTGTCTTCAACTCAATTGCAGTTTATGGAGCTCGATTCACCACATAACAGGCAGTATTAATTGCTTATGCCTATAATTTCTTATCTAAGCTTGCAGTTCTCATCATCGCTCTTGTTCTTTCCAACAAAGTTCTATTCATCCGCTCTGCTACTCCATTCTATTGAGAAGTGTATCCCGTTGTGAACTACCTTTTGATGCCGAGCTTGCAGAATTCATCAAATTCTTTCCCAGTATATTTGCCTCCATTATCTGAGCGCAAACACTTGATCTTCTTACCAGATTCGAGTTCCACCCGCGCTTTGTAACATTTGAAAGTTGGAAACACATCTACCTTCCTCCTGATAGGAAGCACCTAACATCTCCTGGAATAATCATCGATGAATGATACAAAGAAATTTGCTCCTCCTAGGGATGTAACTGGTGCTTGCTATACATCAGAGTGAATCAATTCTAGAATTTCTTTGCTTCTGAACTTTGATGTGTTAAACTTCAAACAATGTTGCTTACTCACAATGCAATGCTCACAGAAGGGTAGTGATACCTTTGTGAGATCTGGAAGTAAATTCTTCTTTGCAAGTATCTTCATTCCTTGTTCTGACATATGTCCAAGCTTTCTATGCCAAGTCATTGTAGATTTATGGTTTGGACTAGTCACTGCAACGGATGCCTCTCCTTCTTGCAAAGTTACTCCCTTCAGCATATACAGATTTGTAACAATCTTCTCTGCTTTCATAAATACAAGCGCTCCTTTAATCACTTTCATGATCTTGTTTTGAATCTCCAATCTAAAACCGAGATCATCTAGTTATCCTACAGATAACAAATTCTTCTTCAGGCCCTCCACATGTTTCACTTTGTCAATGGTCTGAGTTGTTCCATCATACATCTTTAACTTGATGGTGCCGATACCAACGATCTTCAAAGCTTGATCATTACAGCTATACATAGATCCCTCAGAGACAGATTCATATTGATGGAACCATTCTCTTCGAGAGGTCATATGAAAAGTAGCTGCTGAATCGAGAAGCCATACATCAACAAATCTTCTCTTACCTCTAATAGTCGTTGCTACTTCACAGACCATTGCACCTCCATCATTTGAAGTATTTGCTGCATTTCCTTAAGGAATATAATCTTTCTTATTCTGATTTCAATAATCTTTCTTCAAGTGCCCTTTCTTGCCACAATTGTGGCACTTGAAATTCTTCTTTCTCTTGGATTTTGATCTACCATGACTATGACTCCCACTTGAGTCACGTTCCATTGATCTTCCTCTCGTTACCTTCAAGGCCTCCGCTTGTTGTGAAGTTGCTAGCCTGTCTTCCTTACTTTTGCGCCAACTATCTTCATCTAGAATAGCAGCTGCAATATTGTCGAAGACTAGAGTCTCTGTATTATTTGTTAGATTGATGATGAGTTGATCATGCGAATCTAGTAGAGTTTGGAGAAGAAGTTCCGCACGTTCACACTTATTTCTATTGTATGCCCCAGTGATGTAAGTTGAGAAAATAGACTATTTAAAGTATTTAAGTGCTCCGTCACCGAAGTGGATTCCGCCATGCGTAAAGTGTATAGTTTCCTCTTCAGAAAAATTTTGTTGTGGAGTGATTTGGCCTCGTACAATTTTGTGAGGTAATCCTATATTTCCTTCGTAGTCTTCTTTTCCTCTATGCTGGATAATACTCCATCAGCTAAAGCTAGGTGAAGATTAGCTACAACATTCCCATCTATCTCGTTCCATTTTTCATCTGTGACTCCAACTGACCGTTCACTAATAGCCGCCAGACAATTATCTTTCCTCAAGATTGCCTTTATCTTCAACTTCCACAATGAGAAATTACTCCCATTGAACTTTTCAATCTCAAATTTTGTTGCCATTGCTTCTATCACGAACAGAATTTAGCTCCCACTATTTCACGTGAATAGTACCCGTACGTATGAATAGTATCCGTATGTATGAATAGTATCTGTATATATGAATAATACTCATACATATAAATAGTATCTATATGTGAATAGTACCATATACGTTAATAGTACTGTATACTTGAATTATAGTAATTGCACAGTTTAATGCAAAAATAAATGAAGGAACAGTTGTCACCTTATGGTTACTATTTACCGACTTTCACTGTACTCGGCAGAACTCCGAACGGATTACGCCAAAAAATTCATCATAATTTTCTGACCTCGCTCTAATACTACTTGTTGTGAAAATTGACCGGATTAGAGCAGGTTCGCAACTAAATAAGACTAAAGGAATAGTAATGAACACACATATTTTACATGAAAAATCCTAAATTAGGGTAAAAACTGGGCAATGATAGAAGACTTTTACTACTGAAAAAAACTGAAGAATTATAAGAAAAAACTAGACCAAAAATATACAGAATATTTTTGTATCTCTCTTTTCGCTCTCACCTCACTCTCTCTTTTTATCTTCTGCTTGCTTCTCTTCATGCTACTCCTGTCTTTTTATAGGTAGGAATGCCTTGGCTGTGTTAGGCATGGTAGACACTGAATTCGGTGCCTACAAGCTAACAATTGTTGATAGCCAACAATTATGGACAACAGCCACAATTGTTGACATGTTCTAACGTAACAAATATCTCTCTTTATATTTAGCAAGATTAAAATCCGAATAAAATTTAAGGATTTATTTTTCTTTGATCCCTGAAAATTATAAGAACACGTAGACATGATTCTTTGGGGTTGCAACTAATGTATTAGGTAATATTGGGTTGTTTAGAATCAGAATCACCCGAGAGTTGCTCTTTCTTTCTTTTTGATTTCCTATCAACATGGTCAACTGCTGCTTTTCTTTCTTTCTATCTATCAACTATGGCGAGATTTTGGCCTCGTTTGGTAAGAGCTGATTGGCATGCTTCAACTGTTTGACTCTTTAAACAAGTTATAAATATTTTTTTGAGAGCAACTAAATCACTGGCTGTTTATCTTTAAATAGTCAAAAATGAAAACGCTCCGGTATAGAAGCGTTTTCATCAAACAGCTAAGTATTTAATCATTAAAAGCTAATTATACCATTTCCTATTTAACAAGAAAGAGAGCAAGTTGCAGGTATAAAAAAAAGTTTTTAAAAACTTTTTTTTTGCTAATGTTATATATAAATTAATATACTTAAAAATATATTTACATCTAAGTATGATAAATTGTAAATATATAAATTTTATTTATTAATAAAATTAATTAACAATTGGTTATAAAATATAAGTAATTTATCATCTTATATATTAGAATTATTATGTAATAAATAAAAATGGATAAAATTTTATTTTATTATCATATTGATTATTAATTATTAATAAAATTTTAATATATTTTATTTTATTATCATATTAATTATTAATAAAATAAAAACATATATTTATTAATTAATAAAAATTAATTACCTTTACATATTGAAAAATTATTATACTTCTATTAAAAATAATTATATGCAAATTAATACATCAATTAATAACTTTTATTTTGATGCAGTCAGCCCTAATACACGATTTTTTGGACATGATTGAACATACGACTAATGAGAAGGGTTAAAAATCAAATTTGCAGCGACAAGGTAAATTAGTTGTCTTTATATATTTTTTTAAGTCATGTCCTTAGAAGTCATTTTACACTTAAATGGCTAATACTAAATAGCTAATTTTACAAAATATCTCTAACAAACAGCTAATACAATTCGCTGGTCAAATCAACTCATAGAATCAGCTAACAATTAATGCAATCAACTGATTGCCAAACAAGGCCTAAGTGTTGTTGATGAAACTACGGTAACAATTATCAAATATTATATTTTATATAATTTTCTATTTATGAAAACATGAAGAGGAGACTAAATATATAATTGATTTTCTTTTATATTTAAAATTTTATCTAATTTTAAAAATTATAATAAATAAAAAATATTTTAATTAATTAATATCTTATGAAATGTCGAGGCCTACAAGTAATCAATCAGAGGTCGAGTTTCTGCAAATTACAACTGTAAAGAATTTAAACAAAAATCACAGTTCTCAACTAATTTTAACAATACATTTGAAAATATAACCATATTGGTCATTGCCAACCAAACTAATCCTCAATCAAGGAAAAGAGAGTACAGAAAAATGTCAATGAATTGTGGAATCTGAACCTATGCGACAGAATGGTTTTTTTACTTTTTTATGCATTAAAAAAAAAAAAGAGAAATTTTGGTGGCATTCCAACAAACGCCGTTTCATCTCTACACCGTCTGATTAACGTAATATGCTAACGGATATTCACGGAGGCGTT
>JANZLC010000202.1:15118229-15128352 GCA_026413385.1 Erythroxylum gracilipes | reverse complement strand
AATTCAACGTCTCATATAATTCTCCATTTTCGCGTCGTCTGATAACAACGTCGATAAAGCTTATCACTTTTCCTGACGTTTTTTAAACGTCGGGAAAGGTCATAGTTTTCTACGACGTCTTCCACTCAAACGTCGCAGAACGTATATTTTTTTTGTAGTGGTAGAAATTAGAAATCGAGAATGCTGAAGCATTTTGATGAGATCGTTATGCTAAGTTTTAAATTTTTGGTTATCTACAGGGAATGAGATTCTATAGTGAATACCTTCGTAATAAAATTTCATAAAGGTATGGATTTATATAAGGAGGAAAATACTACATGAGATATTATATGATTTAATATTATTTCTTCTATAGCTTTACCCAGTATAATGACTTACCTTTAATCATTCTAATTAGATAAATTAGTAAGATTTCATATTATATATAAAGTGCTAAGTCTTTGAAAGAGTTAAATTTAATGATTTAAGGATGTAATGCTTGATTAAAGCAAATATCATCCACTACGTTTAGAACAAAATTGGACAATAAAAGGTTATAAGATATTCAAAAGATTAAATATAACTTATAGACCTACTAAACAAATTTTTGTTTCAATGTATACTTATAAGAGAATGGTTCTCAATATAAGTAGTGAGAGTAAAATAAAATTTGAAAAGTTCAAATCTCATGACAGTACATCCAATTAGAAATAGTGTCTTTGTTGATACATTTGATGTATAGTTGAAAGGTACAAAACATTGAAACATTCACTTTTATGATGAATTCAAATATTTTATTTTGGAGATGATTGTCAATTTATCCTGTCCACAAGAAAGTTAGTTGGAGTATAGTTTTCCTCTTAAGCGGGAATATGTAGAGACATATTGCTCATAGAGAACAATAATTCTAATTTTAAATTATTGAAAATATAACTATGAAAGAACAACTCTTGTTGGATATGAAAAGGTAATAGCCTAATTATAGAAATTAGATCTATAAAGATAGATTGGAAGTTGTTTACCTATTTTTGGTACAAGGAAATAGATAATGTACTAAAGATGTTTAGTATTTGAGATATTTTGATACTTGTGAAGTATTAAAGATATCCATTATTCTATGTATAAGTTGAGATTTGAATTCAAGGTCATATGGATATTAACTTTAGAATTAAATCCTAATTAAGATTTATTTTACTTAGAACAATATCATTTTAAGATTGAAAAGGTTCCAATGTAGTAATGGTTGCTATTTAAGTCATAATACACATTTCATTAGTAGAAATGACTAATTGGATTAATAAGTTTTTTAATGAACTTGATATTGTTCCTAGCATTATTCAAAATAGTAATGTACCATCGAATATTAAAGCCATTAGGCATGTAAAAGGAGCTAAGGTCTCATCTAAGACGTAAGGATGTATTTAGGTAATTTTTCTTAATTATGGTGATAATTAAAATGAAACTTGTAAGATTTAAGCAAGAGCTCACTATAGAGGATCTTGAAGAATTATCTCATTAAGTCATGTCCCAGCAAAGCATAATCATCATATGGTAATATGGTATGAAATACTTAAACTATTGCCTTAGTACAAGTGGGATATTGTTGTTTATACCTTACAGCCAATCGATTGGTCATAGTTTAGTGACAAAATAATTTAATAAATAATGATCAATATTAGATATAGATCTTATTTGATCATAATGAGATTTAATTAGAATTATTTTTAATTCAAATTAAATTTTAATTGAAAATATAATTTAATTTCAATTAAATTACTAAACCATCCAAAATCTATTATAAATAGGCTTAAGCTCTAATGAAGCTAACACTCTTTGCTTAACCCTTTCTGTAAGAGTTATAGAGTTCTCTTAACATATTCTGTGGGCACCGTTAGAGGTTAGACTCTTATATGGCTACGGTGGTTGAGATGGACTGATTTCAAAAATGATTTGAGGGATACGATAAGAAAATGATCAAGCTTTGGAATAAGGTACAAATTACAATTCATGCTTTATTATGCTTTATATGTTAATCATTTTATATAGTTAAAGTAATCTTGGTTTTTGGGAAATCAAAATACAAAAGAATTTTGTAATTATTCTGTTGCAGTTGGGATTAGATCTTGTTCTGATTTGCTAATAAAGACACAGCTGTTTGGTTGTTGTTACTATGGTGATCCCTAGTTATACGTGGTTGTGCTCCATTATGATCAAGTTGGTGAAGGAAGGTTGCTCAAGGGTAATTTAATTTAGCTATTATTTTATAGTTAGTAATTTTAAAACTATTTATTTTATTTTTATCTTCCTAGACCTACTATTCTTCAAAACCCTTAATTAAAAAAAATTCCCACTCATGTGCAGATGGAATCACAAATGCCCAATGCCCTTGAGAAGCTTGTACCTAAAAATATTTGGGTTTGAGTTATAATTAGTGGGCAATTCCTTTATTAACTCTCTTGTTCTTTATTTTAAATATAGGATTTCATATTGTACCACCTGATACTGGCCAAAAAATGGTACAAAATTATAGAATTTTGTACCGATCAATGGTACCAGTTGGTATTTAAAATATGGATTAAATACCGACCAGTATCATAAAATTCAAAATGTTCAGGGATGTAAATGTAAAAAAATTTAACCTAACTATAAATTCAAATGCAACATGCAAAACGGTGTGAAGCAAAAGAGAACCAGCCGAAAGCTCACCTTGTAGTCACCGCAGCCTCCCTGTAGTCGTTATTGCTCCCCTGCAACCACCACAGTCCCCTTGCAGTTGCCGCAACCTTCCCTTCCCTCCACGCCTCACCAGTATCCCATAGCTTGCTCCTCAATGTTGCTACTCAACTCCTTTCCTCTACTTGTTGCAGTTTGTTGCAACTCTCCAACTTCTCTCCTCCGCTTTTAGTTGCCGATCACAACTCACAACTTGCAACTCTTTAGCCATACGCCAACTCCTCCACTCCACTTGTTGTCAATTGCTTGTTAGTCACCAGTAGCTACCAGTTCTCACCCTCTTGTCTTGTGCTGCACTGTTGTGTTAAAAAATTACAGTTTTGTGAGCTTAAGCTACTGTTGTATTTTACTAGCGTGTGTATGTGGAATTGTGGATTGTGGAATCATGAGTGTGCGTGTGATTGATTGTATAATAGGCCTGTGGACTTACTGACTTTTGTATGTCATTGTGGAAGGCTTATGAAATATGAAATATGAAATGTGAATTGTGAATTTGTAATTATGGAATAGTGAAATGAAAGTTTGAATTTATGTGATTCATAAATATTATCATAGTGTTCACTTGGAAATTAGAATTGGTTGTGTTTCTGAATTTTTGTGACAATTGGAAACTAGAATTTTGAATTGAATTATGAATTTGAGTTTAAGGTTAGTCATTTGTTTTTGAAGTTTAAAATCAAATTATAAATTTGAGGTTATTTTTGTTAGAAATTTAAGATTAAGATATATTGAAATTTGAATAAAATTTTAGTCTTTATTATAAATTAGGCTATGTAATATAAATTAAATTTTTTGATCATCAAAATGGGTTAGTTAATATGTTGTTGAATTATATGACTAGTAATTATACAAATTTAATTATAGTTGTGAGTTTATGTCTAATATTGGATTATTTAATCAACTAATCAATAATCATACAAAATAAGTTATTGTTAAGAGTTTATGGTTGAATCATATAATAAGTTATAGTTAAGAGTTTATGGTTAAATTATGTGATTACACAAATTGAATTATAGATATTAGTTTATAATTGAATTATGTCAATAGCATAAAATGAGTTATAGTTGTAACGTGAGTTATTATTGAATGATATAATCATACAAAATAGGTTATAGTTGTGAGTTTATTTTTGAATTATATAATTACAAAAAATAGTTTATAGTTGTGATTTTATGTTTGAATTATGTAATCAAACAAAATAAGTTATACTTATTAAAGTGTAGTAATCAATGTATATATATGATGTTTAGGTTTAGAAAGAAACATGAGTTATTGAAAAACTATTATTGATATATTTCTTCATGTTCTTTAAACAACTTTATTTTGATATGAAGTTATTAAGCTAATTTTGATACATGTCCTCATTTACTTTTATAGATAAGTGGAGGAATTTAAGTACTCCTGATAATTGAACCAGTTTATAAAGATTCAATGATTTAAATTAGGCTTATACTGGATTGGTTCCTATGCCATTTGTTTGTTTTGTAATAAACATTTAAAAGGTAAAGGAATCACTAGATTAAATAAGTATTTAGCTAGGTTAAAGGTGATGTGGAGCCTTGAAAAATAGTGATCTATGATGTGAAATGACAAATGAAGAGTTTGCTTGAAGAGTATCAACATGAGAAATATAAAAGGAAAAGATTAAATTACGAAATTGGTAATGGAAGTTCTTTTGATGGTGTTCAGGGTGATAGTAGGAATATTGAAGGTGGTAATATTCTTAACCAACAAGAAATGAATGTTGCACCTGATGTTAGGAAAAAAAGAAGACAGGTGTCTAATATTTTTACACCACAAACAACTTTTAGAGCTTAGCCTTCAATTCGTAATGCCTTACAATCTACAAAAGCAGCTTATAATATGGATATGGAAATGGCTAGATTGTGGTACGATTTAGATATAGCATTCAATGCTTCTTAATCTTATTATTATCAACCTATGATAAATGTTATTACCTTTTACGGTCTAGCATAGAAAGCTCCTTCAATTGATGACTAGAAAGATAAACTTCTGAGTAGATTTGTTTATGAAATAAAAGTTATTTTGATATAAGAAAAATGAGTTGGGCTACTTTTATGCGTTCAATCATGTGTGATGGTTGGACAAATAGAAGACATGAGCCTATTATTACTTTTTGGTTTATTCTACAAAGGGGCAATGCTTTTTTAAGTCTATTGATGCATCTGTCCTTGTTAGAAATGCTGGTACTTCATTTGAAATATTTGATGAAGTTGTAAATGAAGTTGGACATAAAATATTGTTTAGTTTATTACTGAAAATAATTCCACTTATAAAGTAGCTAGAAGAAGATTGAAAAGTAAGTATAATTCTTTTTATTGGACTCTTAGTACTGGACATTGTATTGACTTGATGTTAGAAAATATAGGGGATGCTAGGTATTTTTCTATTATTAATAAAACTATGCAGAAAGAATAAAAGGTGACAAAATTCATCTACAATCATGCATGGTGCTTGAATTTAATGGGAAAGAATTTTACCAATGGTAGGAATTTGCGTTGTCCTCCTATTGATTTGCAAAAATTTTCTTACTACTTCATTGTTTATTATGATGAAGAATCAGTTAAAATAAATTTTTACAAGTGATAAGTGAGTTACATCTCAGCATGCCAGGTCTAATGTTGGATTGGAGATTTCTAGAATTATACTTGAAGATAATGAATTTTAGTCTCAATGTCAATTTGTTACCCAAGTTTATGAGACTTTAGTGAGGTTACTTTACCTGGCTGATAGTGATGAGAAGGTAATAATGGGTTATTTTGAGGATGTCATTGAGAGGGCGAAGGAAGTAATCAAGGTCAATTTGAAAAATAGGTCTTCTTTGTAAACACTTGATCTTACATTCATCAATGAGATATGGAAAAGCCAACTTTACTCTTCATTGTTTGTAGCTGGGCCAATTTTGAATCTTAATGCCTATTTTTGACCAAGTTTTACAAAGAAAGTTGAAGTTAATAGGAGAATGCTATTAACTATTACAACAATTATTATCCATAAGATGATGCAAGATCTTCTAAGCTCATAAATGAAGATTTATAAGGATGCTTATGGTGATTTTATGACGCCAATTGTTATTCATCAAAGAGACAAACTTAATCCAGCTATATATTTTTTTCACTTTTTTTATTAGTTGAAAATTAATCATAACTTTATTTTGTTTATAATGCTACTTTTGTTGTCTTATGACTTACAGTAGCTTGGTGGAACCAATGCAGAAGTGATGTTCTAGAATTGCAAAGGTTTGTAATTCAAATTCCAATTTAATGTGTGAGTGCAACAAGGTGTGAAAGAAATTGGAGCACATTTGAATTTATCCACTCCAAGAAAAGGAATATATTGGAACATAAAAGATTGAACAATTTAGTCTTTATTCGATATAATTTAAAGCTTCGGGAAATGTATGTTATTATTATTATTATTAAGTTGGATATAATTTCTTAATCAATTAATTTTCTTATTTACTAGGACTCTTAACAGAACAAGTAGTTCTGTAGATTCAATTTCCCTTGACCATATCGATCTTTTGGTGGATTGAGTTCTAAAAAATCAGATTTGATAGATGAGAGTAACTTGAACGATAATCTTGGATGAGGAAGTATTGATATGTCATTTCGTGCAATGAATATAAATGATGGTGATATATAAGGATGCTTTTGGTGATTTCAGGATGCCAATTGATATTCGTTAAAGAGACAAACTTATTCTAGGTATATACATATTTTCATTTTTGTTACTAGTAGAAAATTAATCATCACTTTATTATGTTATAATGCTACTTTTGTTGTCTTACCACTTACAATTGCTTGGTGGAACCAATTTGGAAGTGGTGTTTCAGAATTGCAAATGTTTGTAATTTGAATTCTAAGTTAACGTGTGAGTGCAAGGTGTGAAAGAATTAGAGCATATTTAAATTTATTCATTCCAAAAAAAGGAATAAATTGGGGCACAAAAGATTGAACGATTTAGTCTTTGTTCAATACAGTTTAAAGTTTTGGGTAAGGTATGTTATTATCATAGTTAAGTTGGATATAATTTCTTGTAATTTCTTAATCATTTAATTTTCTTATTTTCTAGGACTCTTAACAGAACGTGTAGTTTTGTATATCTAATTTGCTTTGATTATATTGATCTTTTGATGGATTGAGTTTCTAAAGAACTAGGTTTGGTAGATAAGAGAGACTTGAAAGATAATCTTGGGTAAGAAAGTATTGACATGTCATTTAGTGTAATAGATTTAAATGATGGTGATGAAAAGGCTCCTCTCAATAATGAAGATTTTGTACCAAATTAGAATTGAGGCCAATGCGATTTGAGTGGGTATTCGATTGATTGAATGAAGTTCCAGGTTTTTGTTTTTCATATTCTTTTAATTTCACTTATATTTGATATATAAGTTAAATTCTATATATGAAATATAATTGCAAATATTTTTGTTTCAGGTTTCATTTCTAGTTGGTGCTTTGGCATGAAGTATTGTTGTAATTGTAATAG
The DNA here is from genome assembly GCA_026413385.1 of Erythroxylum gracilipes. NCBI lineage: Eukaryota > Viridiplantae > Streptophyta > Magnoliopsida > Malpighiales > Erythroxylaceae > Erythroxylum > Erythroxylum gracilipes. The sequence continues at coordinate 15,121,128 of JANZLC010000202.1, read as the reverse complement.
TTAGAGTCGTAAATATTTATGATTCTTTTTATTTTTAAAGTAATTCTTATTTATTATATGATGAAATTGTAATATTTTAAATACTTTGAATTGTCATTAATTTTATATTTGTATTAATGATCAGATAACCTTTTTCATATTAATTGTGGTTATTATTTATACGTAAAAAGTAATATTAATAAAAATAAATAGATTGTTGTTATTTTAAATTCTTATTATTATAAATTTTAAGATAGGGTTGATGTAAAATTATATATTATATAATAAAATATGTTGAGAGACTATTTTGTAATTTTAAAAAATTTAAGGACTACTTTTTAAATTTAATGACCGATATTGGCATAGTACTATACCAGAATCAAATCTAATATCGATACCGGTATCTAATAGTGACCGATATTGGCATAGTACTATACCAGAATCAAATCTAATATCGATACCGGTACAATATTTATAGCATTGATTTTGAAAGAGTGACAACACAAAAGTTAATATGTTTTATTATTTTCTTTCTATTTAATTATTTAAAATATAACTATTTAATATTTTATGAAGTTGTTAATTTGTAAAGGGTTCTGTTTATATAATAGTCCACATTAATACTATTAAAAGTTAATTATTTTTAAAATAAATAAAATTTTGAATATTTGTTAATATTTTTAATAATTCTAATTAGTATTGAAAATCATGTAAATTTAAAACTTTAGATATAATTAATCATATTTTATATTACTATAAACTTGTTAACTCTCAAATCTTCAAAATTAAAGTTTATTTCTTACTTCAACCATTTAATTGTAAAGCAAAGGCAACTCTGTGGTCCTATTATCGTTGCAGGTTACTATTTGCATCTGTCAAAGTCTTACTAACGTCCGCAAAAGAAGTATATTCATGATGCGTAAGGACATTGTATAACTATTTCTTATTCAATACAATTTATTTATTTTTAGTTTATATTTAAAGTCAACTCTTTGAATTTTATGTGTAATCTTCTCTATCTACCAATTTTATTTCTTTTTGTTTTATTGAATACTTTGATTTTGTATAGTAACATTCATATTAACCCTTTATATTATGTACTATAGTCTACTTATTAAAAGTTCAAGCTACAATTTTATATGATTTAAATATATAGTTAAGATTTGATAGATAAATGCTTAAATGATTGTTTAACTAATTCAAACATCTCAAAGATAATAAAATTAGGAGAGAGCTCTCATTATGAAAAATGTATTTGTTATTTGTAATTTTCAATCTAAGAAAATTAAATTTATTGTGCAAGTGAATATGAACTATGTTTAATATAATCATCCTAATAACTATATAAATTCGTGTAACTAAGAGTTATATCATCCTCAAACGAAAAGTACGTACGTAAAATGGTTGGCTAATGATATCTCAATGTCGATGTTTAAGTTTGGTGTGAACTAAAGCCTATCATAATGTCGTTTCTTTATTTCCTAGTCTCATTAACGTCGTCGTTTTCTTAAGTTTCTCTTGGTTATAGGAGAAACTTATAGACTTGTTCATTTATTACACTTCTTTAATAAATTTTAATTTTTTTAAAAAGAGAGTTATAATAGTAATTTGGATAATATTTTAAAGAATATCCACATAAAGTGCAAGTGAAACGACTTGTATATATTTAAGGTAAAGCTTTCTAACACCATCAATTTCTAATTAAACGAGTACAACACTATTTGACAACTCTACAAAATAATAAGAATAATGATGAATAGTAAAAAATTTAGGAAAAGAAAACTGTTAACTATCATAATATTGTAAATAAGTAATTCAATAAGTAGATTGAAGTTTGAAAAGTCACAAATCAGTTTTGATAACTTTTCATATTAGTGCAATAATCATCTATATCTATCCTCGTCACTTAAGATTAATTTTCTTCATTTTTTAAGTAAGATACTAACATACAAGATTAATAATAATGATGATAATCACTTTTGATGTAATTGGTACTGGTCCTAGAATTTTGAATGATAGATTACTCTCTCTTGAGTTATAATTTTTAAACATTAAATCATAAACCCTAATTGAATTATGGATTTTGCAATCTCTCAATTAAAAAAAAGCCCATAAATCCAATTAGTTCTTAAGCAATCTAATAGACAATCGGATCCTCACATAAGATCTCTCTTCGTGTGATTATCGATTTGATAATTACGTGACTTATTAGGTTGTTAACTTTCGTTACCCAACCTAATCAGATTATTATCGACTCACTCTCTAGATTTATTGTCGATATATATGCAAACACAAACATCATGATACCCAAACAATTTCATTAACATCAAAAGCAAATAAATCACAAAATGATTCAAGATTCAATCCCAAAATGAAATTAGAACATCATTAACAACATGTTCAATATTCTCAAAACCAAGTCATACGTTATGTTCAACATTCTTAAATCAAAGTCATACATCAAGATGAAGTAATAAAAAGTTGAACAGAACTTGAAATGGCTGGGTTGGAATGGTTGGACAGCAGCTACAGATGCTCCTCTTCCCTTCTCTCATTCTTCTCTCTTCTTTATGTTCTTTCCCAAAGTGGCAAATTGAAGCCCTTAATCTAGGTCATTTTCCTTCTTTTTGTATTCTTTTCTGATTAGGATAAAAACTACGTTTTACCCGAGCCCAAAATTCTGAAATAACCCTCGAAAACTTAAGTTCAGGAGGTCGATATGAGTATGTCTGTGAGTAGACCACGATCGTGGTATTTGTGTAGCGCCCCTTACCGTAGAGTACCCACCGGAACGCCCGTAGGTCATTCCGGTACATATCCTACGATAAGAGAGAACTATAGAAAAACATCACTATACTCCACATGGCATCACAATAATAAAACAGTAATATTAAATTGTAACTTTTAAAACCAAACTTTT
>JANZLC010000202.1:15101159-15118129 GCA_026413385.1 Erythroxylum gracilipes | reverse complement strand
TCAAGGCATTCGTTTGATTATGCATATTTTGTATTTTAAGTTAGATTGATGTAAAAATAAGACTTTAGACATATGTTAAGAATTATGGGATTTTGTATCTTTTGTTATATTTCGGTTTTTGGATATTGATGATGTAATATAGCTTGGAATGCCATTAAAGCTTTGTAAACATTTATCATTTATCTTATGATGTTAATCAAATATGAATTGTATGGATGATATGAGTTGAATTGGAATTAGATATATTTGAAGAAGTTTTCCACTTGAGTTGTTGAACTTTGAACATGAAGTTTTGTTATATATGTATAAGTGAGATACTATGGAAAAGAAAGATAATATTTTTGGTGAATCATGAGATGTTGTTTAATACAAGGAGTCAATGAATTGAGGATGTGAGTTTGATGAATTCCAATTGATAGTTGAATTGTTATGAATGATGTTGTAATAAAGGAAGTGAAATTGGGATATTCTAAGTTTTTCATAAGGGAAAATTTTATGTTCTGACTTCCAATGAAAAACTGAATCGATCTAGGTAGAATTAGCCAAAGTTTCCTTCATAAAAGTTGTGGCTTGTCTTTCGATCTATCCAACTCTATAAAGTTTGTAATTTTTGGATACCAGAGTGAAAAGATATGATCATTACAAGTTGTAATGTTGCATGGAGTGTATGAACATGACAACTATGGAGAATGATGAGAGTTTATGTATGTTATGAGTCACTGAGATGAGATTTGAGAGTTTTATGAGATAATTTTGGTGTTTGAGTTATTATGAAGTGATTTTGCACCAGAAGAGTTGAATTTGGGGAGATATTAAGTGAATATGATGTTAGATTGGATGTAGGAAGCATTGGAGGGGCTTTGGAGGGGTTTGGGGAACCCTTATGTCCGTTTAATGGACTTAAGGTCTGTTTAATAGACCTTTTTGGGTCAAAAAGGACCCTCAACACTGCCCATGTCTGTTTAACGGACCTTCTCGGGTGAAAAAGTGCTCTTTGGCCGATCAATGTCCATTAAACGGACATGCATGTCCGTTAAACGGACATTCACAAGACAACTTTAGTAAATTGCAATGTTTGACCATTTTAAAGGAAGAATCTCACTTTGTGGTCTACATGAAAAGTTTAGATCTGGAAGTCTTCTTTCCAATGGTCTAAAAAAGAACTCAATCCAACATCTATGGTGAAAGTTATGATAATCTTTCCAAGACATGTTACAAATTGATTAAGGGTATAAACATGTTCGATTCTTTCAAATATAACTTCCTTATCCGACCTCCAAATAAAGTAATTCTTAAAGCAATGGATTCCTAATACATGTATCTATCTCTCCATGAAAATTTGTATCTTTTGGAGTTAATGTGAAAAGGTTTTATGGAATGAAAACAGGAATCGGTTGGGAGAGCATGATTAGAGTATGAATACACTTTGGATTTTTATGCATATCTTGAGCTGTAGAGCTCCGATTGAGATGATTCTTTCTTCAAAGCAAACTAGAGACTTATAGATATGATTGCTTTGTAGAATTCAAATTGAAATTCTGGTTTAAATATTTCCAAATTCTGTTCGCAAATTAGGAGAAATGAGTTTGAGCATGGTGACTGATTTGTGTGGGCATGCCATTAGACCAATTAGGAGGAAATTTTTTTGGGATGTTATGAGAATGAAGATCAACTGATAATGGCTAATGAGGGTTCAATGCAATAACCCTTCAAGGTAATATTCACGTTCACGCGTTCATGTTTTTGCAAGAGTTGGATTTCGGAAGGAAACGGGATCTAACATATTGGGATCATGTTTTCGCAAGCATTGGGCTCTGGAAACAAGCGGGGACCAACAGATGTCTGAGTCCGCAAGAGTTGGGTTTCAGAAACAAGCGGCATCCAACAGGGTTGGTATCAGAGCAAGAGTTGGGTTTCGGAAACAAGTGGGACCCAACATCAAGGAACAATTAAAATCTCTAACTACTAGGCAAGCATTTTACTTGTCTAATTGAGTAAGTTATATATTTGTCCATAATTGTGCCCTTTGGAATGCAAAATTGGAAGCGTATATTAAGGTGACTTTAAATGGAGGAGAATTGTCTCTCAGCTGACAATAAAGACGAAGTAGTTGGTCACTAATTCTACTAATTGTTGCCATTATGTACTCTAAATTGAATGGGCAAATAATAAGCTCATTATAATGATTTGAATGATTAGTAAGAGTCTTCCGTTGTACACCCAAAAAAGACAATCTAGATTAAATAATTAAGGCCTTTATTTTAGTCTCTAGGAGGCTTACTAAAACTAGTTTTCGATCCATCACCAACTCCTTCACTATGGACTATTTAAGAGGGTTATTTAACCTATAATATTCCACATAAATATGGTCATCTATGAGGAAACCCCGTTTTGTTTAGCCTTCCTCCTAGCTATCCTTCTTCTAGAGTTAGCAAGAGATCACTGAGAAGTAACAGCTCCCCCCTTTAATAGTAGTATTCTCCTAATGTGATAGGCTCTATTAATCACTAATATCTCCATCGGATTGATCCTTCTGTAAAGCATTTGAATCTGCCATCTCTGCAATAGGTTTCTCAACCATTACAGTCTGTCCTACACCCTGATCATTAGTGTTTTATGTTTGATCTATACTGCCACAAGAAAAAGGAATCCTCCCTTCCTCATCCTCTACTGAACCTCCAAGTGAATTACATTGAATAGGATTTGCACTATTAGAATTCTCCTTCATTACTAGGCTCTAAGTGTGAGTTACATATGCAACTGGTTGGTCTACCTGCACTTCAATATTATCTGTCAAAATTTCCCCATTTTGAGCTTCCAATGTAGTTAGTGCTATACCTTGATCAACATTATTCATATTTTGACTTATTAATTCAAAAACTACCTACGGCTGACCTTCTGTATTGTCTCTGTGTAATGTATTCTGGATTTGCTACTCGTTAGCCAATAGTTTAGCTCCTGCATTCTTATCAACATCGACTGAGGTATTTTCAAACCCCAATATCTTAACTTACTAACCAATTTTATAGTTCCTCCCAGTTGGTATCTACTTATTAACTATAATATATCGCTTCCACAGATAAGTTTGTTGAATTTCAGCTTTCACCAACTCCCCCATTTCTCTAAGCTTCATAATTGGTAGGCATTCTAGCAGGATAGAATTTATTTTCACATATATCTTGGCATATCCTATTTCTCTTCAAACTAGAGTTTTGGGCATCTATGCACAATAGTTTTCCCAAATAACTGGCAAGGAAACTCAGGCCATCAATAATCCATAATTCAAGTTGTAAGTTATGGAAATTGACCCATAATAGAAACATTTCAACATATTATCTATCAAACTCTACCCCTGGTTTCCACTTTTGAAAAAAAACATAGGTTGTCCCCCTATGTTCCATGGACCCATTTCCAGTATCACATTCAAGTTACTATCAGTTGCAAATTTAAAAATAATTGTGCCATCATCTATGAGTAGAGTCTTCTCCAAACCTTTTTTTTCTCCAAGGTGTAATTGCCTAAGCATTTATAAATGGAAATGTTGGTCGTTTGCTTTAGAAGGAACCCACCAATGCATTCGACCATGCCCTCTCCCCCACTTGCAAAAATTCAATTGGAGGACATATGATGCCATTCTTCATGACATCTTGATAGTGTTTTAGTTATACCTTCTATTGCTGAAAATTAAGCTTCTTGCTCCATGACTAACAGTTTAGTTAGGATCTTGTGATTTGTAAGCATCAGGCACTCCAAATAACCTCACACCATTTCCAAAATCTTTCTGCTATACAACCTCTCGAGAGAGAGCAAAAAAACTCTTCCATTTTCGTGATAAATAGATCACCTTCATCATATATAGCTAGATTAGTCGTTGAGAGGCCCTCCATGGAGGGAAAACTCCTCAAACAGGGCTTCCTAATCGAGCCAGATGGCAAGACTAAATCAAAAGCACATAAATTGTTTCCAGAAAAGGAAACTCTCAAGGGTAAAAAGGTGATATCGATAGAGAGAAGGAGGAGAGAAAAATTGACGTTATATATAATAGCCTTAACATGAGAGTGTATGTAAGAGTTTCGAATTAAGGATTGATTGTTACAAATTAATTACTTAGTTAAGTACTATTATTAAATATTATTTGGAATATCAAAAGTCTATAGTTAGATTTAAAGGCAAACCAATGTATGGTAATAAGTGCAAGTGATATCTACCATTATTTTATGAGACCTACAAATTAGAAAACCGAAAAGAACGTAGACCAGTCCGAAAGAAGGGATATAATAAATTTCCTTTACTTCAACTAGTTATATACACGACAAGCTAGTATTTTTTTTAATTGTGTTGAATATTTAATTAAATAAAAATATTTTATCACTAGATTAAAAAAATATAGGATAAATTATATTTAAACTTTTAAACTTTATCTGATTTTAGAATATTAATTAAAATTATTAAAAATAATAATATAAACTTTTAAACTTTTAATTTATTGTAAAGCTAGCCCAAAATTAAAATTTAATTTAATGACAGTTGTACAACTAATTACGTAAATAATACTGTCAATAAGTAAACAATCATATAGCTAAAATTTTATAAATTAGCAAATTTAAAGATTAAAAATTAAAATTAAAATTAAAAACCAAAACCAAAACCAAAACTTTTATCTACCACCTTCTCCTCTTCCCTTATAATCCTACCAAAGTGATAATGCACAATTACTTTTTGGTTTAAGTACATTTCTTGTAATCAGATGAGCTTACGTTCTTCTAATGATAAGTGGTTCATGCATGGTTTAGCTTTGGTTCTCTCTTATAGTTTCCAACAAGGTTCTTCAATTATGCCCGTTAGTGATTGAAGTTTTTGTTCTCAATTTGTTTAGTAATTTTTGCATCATAAACCAAAATAGAAATGAGCTATGTGAGGATGATGTTGTAATATAACGTATGTAAAATGAGAAATATCAGATAGAGGAGAAGTATTTTATTTTATTTTTATTAATAAAATTTGTTAATGTATAAAATTTTGATCATGTCAATGCTTACTTGTCAATGAATATAGCTAATGTGATATGTCAGATCATCGCTGTCAACTAAACAATTGACGAAAATATAATTTTAAAATAAATTAAAAGTTTAATTATTTAATTTTTATTTTTAATAATTCTAAACAATATTATAAAATTAGACAAAAATTTAAAATGTAAGTATAATTGTAACGTCGGTTGTAAAAATAACTCTTTTTCTCTGTGCCTAGGTAATAGTGAGATGTTAAATTAACTGCATAGCAGGAATTACTGTAATAACTACTTCTTTTTATAGAGTTCATAATTCTAACATTTTCCTTCGAAATTTTCTCTTTGATTGATTTCTTTTCCCCATTTGATATATTGTATTCTTCTTTTCAAGAGCAATGGTTGATTTTTAAAGGCGACTTAACTAATAATAAATTAAAAAAATTAACCTCTTCTTTTACTTATTACTATTATTATTTTATTTTTCTTATCATGATTTTTAGTGTTAAATGTTTATTTTAATACTTATGGTAAGATTCTCATATATTTTATTATTGATTTTTTGAAAGAATGAATGATAAGGTGTCAAATCTTTCTAATTTTTTAAATGTCTAAATTTTTAAAAATCAAAAACTTATTTCAGAAGGCTTTCTAATTTATAATTTGTTCATGTTATTGATAGAGTATGTGAAAACTGACATTTATAAGAGTAACGTGTCATTTTTTAATATAAAAAAGAGTAACCACATTTTGAATACATAATCACCAATGTGTTTTCCATATGAAACTCAAGAATTATATTAACAAAGACCAATAACCATGTAACCCCTTTAAATATCAATTTTCATATGCTTTGTCAGTCTCATTAACAAAATATTAATAGTCAACTTTTTATTAAGTTATTTGATTTTTAAAAGTTTGAGTATTTAACAAAAACCTTAAAAATTAAACATTAAAATAAAATTTTAAATTTTGGTAATTAAAATAATTATATTGTACAAGGAAGTTGATATTGATGAGTTGGGAATGAGCTATCGACATACAAGATGGATTAATTCAAGTAACTATCCATAAACACATACAAGCAAGCACTGGCTAATGATTGATCACATTCATAAATTCATTTGATGAGAAGGCCTTGTTATAAGTGGATCTTAACTTAATCCCATGCATCTCAACTTTGAGAAATAGCTTTGCATCCTTAAAGTGACACCAGATCAACTTTTTGATTGTATGCAAAGTGTTGACCTGAAACTGATGTGAATTAACTTGATTTTGTCTAAACCTCCTGATGTTTCTTTCTTTCCATGCTTCATATATTGTTGCATAAAAACCAAGCCTCCGTAAAAGAGAATCCTATTTAGGTAAACCAACTTTGTTGACTAAGGGAAATAATTTTTTCCCATTTAGCTTCTATATACTGGAAGTTGTATAAGTTTCTACTGTGGTTCCAGGTTTTTTATGAAGGTTTTTATTCTATCCTGGGTGCTTAGTTTATTCTTGAGAGCAAGCCAGGCAATGAAAGCTATTTTGGGGATATGCCTATGAAACTATACAAGTTTATGCCAGGTGACCATGGAGTCTTGATGAACAAAGAGACTATAAGTTGTGTTTGATACTGTAAGTACCTAAAAGGCTTCTAGTTTATTCAATTCTACTGCTTTTTACTTTGTTAATTCTATAGCTACGAAATACTACACTAAGTATGTAACAGCTTAGACCATCCGCCCATAGATATTGTCCATTTTGGGTTGCCCATCGAGCTAAGGTCCTCACAGTTTTACTTTTTCCGCACTTGGAAAAACCCGTCTAAGGGGGAGAAGTATCCATACCCTTTATAAGACGTACTTCATTCCTCTTTCCAACCGATGTGGGATCCCACAACCCACCCCTACTTAAGGCCTAGCTTCCTATGTTGACACAAAGGGTCGGGAACCGGCTCTGATACCATTTGTAACAGCCTAGACCACCCGCCCACAAATATTGTCTGCTTTGGGTTGCCCCTCAGGCCAAGACTCTCACGGTTTTGCTCTTCTCATACTCGAAAAAACGTGTTTAAGGGGGAGAGGTATCCATACCCTTTATAAGGTGTACTTCGTCCCCCTCTCCAACCGATGTGGGATCTCACAATGCCTTTATGGATACTTTTTTTAGGTGTAGGAGAGCAAAACCGTGAGGGTCTTGACCCGACGGGCAACCTAAAGCGAACAATATCTATGGACAGGTGGTCTAGGTTGTTACAAAGTCTGTTACATCCTCTAAAATTGAGATACCATTCATTATTACTGATCAGGCTAGGGACTTTAGCCATAGGTTTCATCATGTGTCTTACTTAATTTATATATGTTGGGGATGAGGTAAAGAAGCCCTTATGTACTCTGATTGTGAAACCACATACTAGTTAGTGTCCTTACCATTGCCAATATGGCTTTGAATGCTAATATATCTTGGGTTTGAACCTAAGGATTTTAGTGAGTGTCCAAAATAAGGATTAGGTTACTTTAAGTTTCCAAAAGTTGGTAGTCATAAGGAGATATGAATGCATCCATCTGGTCCATAGGTTCTCTCAGTGTTTTGAAAACCGGACCGGTCATCAAACCGGTGGCCTTACTGGTCACCGGTTTGACCGGTTCAACTACCGGTCGAACTGGTGTGATGTAATAATTATGCAATAATTATATTTAATTATATATATAATATTTAAAATATTTAAAAAAATATTTAAAAAAAATTGTCGGACCTGTCAAAAACAGGTCAATTGATCGGTTTTAACCGGTTCGGACTGGTCCAATTGGACACCGGTTTTGAAGGGTAAACCGGACCGAACCACCGACAGGTCACCGGTCGGACCGGCCGGTCCGGTCCGGTTTTCAAAACAGAGGGTTCTCTTCATCAGTGAGTAACTTCTAAACCCTTTTTGTTAAGGGTATATTACTTATTAGCTGCAATGATTCGATGTCAAGTCCTCCTTATTCTGTAGGCTTATATAAATCATTCCAAGTCACCTTATCCCCTGAATTCTTGTATGAATTCCTATGCCACAAGAAATTTCTTATATTCCTTGTTGTTTCCTTAATAAGCTTTCGGGGAATAACCAAATGATTCAACCAGTACGTATGAATGTTGGAGAGCTGACTTTATCAAGTGTAGCCTGCCTACATAGGATAGGCTTCTATTGTATCAATTACTTATTCTACTCTCAACCATGTTAAATAGTTTTATTATAGTCCCTTTAAGTAGGCTTTATTGTTATTCCTAAGTATTAGATAGGGGTTATTGCACTTTGAATCTAGTAAATTGAGCAATCTATTGACTTGTATGCATTGCATCCTTTGAAAGGATAATGAAGCTTGTTTAAATGTGTACCTTAAAACTAGAAATATCAACGAATTGCTTAATAGAGTTGTAGATGACTTTTATAGAGTCAATGTCAGCCTTGTAGAATATTAAAAGGTCATATGCAAATGCAAGGCCAGATAGTTTTAGATTGGCATATTTCCTATGATATTTGAAGCTTAAAAAGTTCACAATCTTATAAGCTGATATTTTGTGCAGAATTTCCATGCAAATTGTGAAGAAAGGGATAAAAAATCCTCTTACGTGAGTCCTTTACCTCTATAGAACCAATGTGTTTGTTCACCATTCACCAATACATGATATGATGTTTTTGTCACACACTTCATTACCTAGACAATGATTTTGTTAGGAAAACTAATGACTTTTAGTGAAAAATCTAGTAAGTCCCACCTTATAAAATCAAATGCTTTCTTGAAATCAATTTTTAGTATACAAGATTGACTTGTTCCTTTTCTTAGGTACCCCTATAGTAGTTCTTAAGATAGGAGCACATTAACCCAATGGATCGTACTTTAATGAAAGTAATTTGTATTTGACTAAGAATGAGGGTCATTACTGACTTTAGTCTTTGTACTATGATGTTGGAGATTATCTTGTAAGATAGTGTTACAATAAGATATAGGTTTTAGGTCATTCAGGTTGGAACTTTTGGGAACAAGACATATATGGGTTTGATTAAACTCTCTCAAAAGTATTCCGCTATTGAAAAATTCATTCACAAATCTATATATATATTCCCTTGTCCATTGCCATGTTTTCTTGAAAAATATATATTAGATTAGAAATTTATTAGGATTTAGGAATTTCATGGCTAGGTCAATGTGGCTTTTTATTGTTCCGTTCTTTCGCTTTAGTCTCTAAAATACCATAGATAACATGTTTAATAGAGTGTATGTAGTCTTTAATAGAATGTTTTTTTTTTGGTCATTCAACCCCTTATATTCCATACTATTAGGGACACGGTTTGTAAAGGGAGTTACCTTTTTTTTTACTGGATCTTTTAATTCAAGGGGTGAAAGTCTTTTTTTGCTCCTTATTCCCAGTTTATATTACCAATTTTGTCATTTCATGCTTCTCATTCCTCTCTGAGGAGAGATTAGAGCTTCATGTTTCCACCTTAGAGTTTTCTGCAACGTCCTTGGATTTTTATTTTTCTAGTTCATTAATTCTATTACTTATGATAAGGTCCTCCAACTCCTTATTTGGAATAATGGTTGCCTCACCATAATTACCTCAATTATTGGCCTCTGACTTCTTAAAGCCTTCCTCACATTATAGAATGATTGTTTCCTTATTGACAAATTGGATATTTGGAGAATATAGCTCATTTGTTGTTTTACCAAGCATTGTTTCCTTATTGACAAATTGGATATTTGGAGAATATAGCTCATTTGTTGTTTTACCAAGCTCAGTTTTGGAAGTTATTATGTCAATTTCCTCTTAAGTACCTATTTCAAATATTCTTCCTATTGGTTTCCACTCAGTGGCTTTCTTTGTTTGAGGCTTCCACATGTAGGTGACAAAAATTGTGGTTTCATCCAAACCATGTTAAGATTCTCTACAAAATACCCAACCATGTTAGTCATATTTTTAATTTCGTTATTCCTTGACTTTTATATGATTCTCCTTTTTTGTTTATTATACTTTCATAAAGATAAGTTTAATTAATAATTTCTAAAAATTTTAAATTATGTGATAATATAATTGAGATGAATAATTAAAGGTAATGTCTTTAGTGTATGAATAAATATTAGTACATTAAAATGATTTATTTTATTTTTCTATTACTTTCAAATTTACACATTAAATAAGAATATAATTATTATATAAGTAAACTAAAATTATTTTTAAAAAAGATTGATAAATAAAATTTCAACTATTTGACAGGTGACATTAAGTAGGATACTTTCATAATTGTCACACTAGGATTATTAGTTACAATATATAGTTATATTGTGAATTAATTTTATTTAGCATATTTTCTAATATTCCCTTATGCCTTTCAAACAAATTTTATCAACATTAACCTGATTAATATAACAGAATAAAATTTCTTATAATAAACTGTATTTATTAAGATCATGTAAAAGTCTGGTATTGATAAAATGTGTTTCCATTAATACCTTATTGGGCCACTATAGCCAACCCTATAGCCGCTAGGCTCCATGGTCGTAGGTCCCTCAAAAAGTTAATCACTCCGTCTCCACGTCACAATCGCAAATCCACCGTCCACTTCGCTGACCATGAGTTTTTCACTGCCTAAAAACATTCAAGTAGGACCCGTGGCCTAACTTGGCCGGTGATCAGGCCGCTCCTAAATTCAAGTACCACCATAACTTTTATCCACCATAGTAGTTGGTCAGCACGTTCACGTCACTCACCGACATATGGCACGACATTTGAACAGTATAATAACATTCCCAGTCAGCCCCTACCCTGTAGCCATTATTTTAGGTTTATAAATTCAAGCAAAACACCTGCTTATCACCTGTGCCATTGCATCCATAGTGTTAGGGTACAAGCTTACAGCAAAGGACTGCGAGTTCATCAAACAAACAAAATGCCAATCTATAAGATAGCTGTTGGGAGTCCGTCAGAGGCTAGCCACCCGGATGCCCTCCGGGCTGCCTTGGCTGAGTTCTTCTCCATGATTATTTTCGTGTTTGCCGGTCAAGGTTCTGGCATGGCTTTTAGTAAGTGATCAAATGTTGCATATTGTAAATCCAAATCAATTACATCATTTTATGTTGGGATCATGTCGACAAAAGTGTAACGATAAAGTCATATACTGCCAATACATCATATGACTATTTCATTAAATTATTTATTCTCCTTCATTACATCCTAAAATTTACTTCATTCCATTACGTTTTACCAATATATGTTCTGACAGGCAAGCTCACCGATGATGGGTCGACTACGCCGGCAGGACTAATAGCCGCCGCATTGGCTCATGCATTTGGGCTGTTCGTGGCTGTTTCGGTGGGTGCCAATATTTCAGGGGGTCACGTGAATCCTGCTGTGACCTTGGGTGCATTCATTGGCGGTAACATTACTCTGTTGAGAAGTATTTTGTATTGGATCGCTCAGTTGCTAGGATCTGTTGTTGCTTGCTTGCTTCTCAAATTCGCCACTGGCGGCATGGTAAGAAACTATAAACAAAACTCACATGCATTAGATGATGAACACTAGAGAGATATATTCCATTTGTTGCTGAAACGGTATTGACATTACAGGAAACATCAGCATTTTCGCTGTCATCTGGAGTTTCATCGTGGAATGCACTTGTTTTTGAGATTGTAATGACCTTCGGCCTGGTATACACGGTGTACGCTACGGCAGTGGATCCAAAGAAGGGAGATATTGGTGTTGTTGCACCTATCGCAATTGGTTTCATAGTAGGTGCCAACATTTTGGTCGGTGGTGCTTTTGATGGTGCGTCCATGAACCCTGCGGTTTCTTTTGGTCCTGCGGTCGTGAGCTGGACGTGGACTAACCACTGGGTCTATTGGGTCGGCCCATTTATTGGTTCAACTGTTGCTGCTCTCGTCTATGACAACATTTATATTGGTGACAATGCACATCACCCTCTTAGCGCCAATGATTTTTAGGATCATGTCCTTTTCTGTTTTTCGTTCTTTAGAGTGGATCCGAGAAGAAATAAAGCTTCTACTTTCTGGGTTTAGATCCTTATAGGTGATGTAGTAGTTAGCCATTCTTCCTGTAGCCTTGTTTGTTAAATTTAATCAATGTATCGTTTTGTTTCTCTAGTTACTACTAGCAACTCTTGGTAGGTATCCATATTAGCCTCCACAAATTAAGAGAGGTAACGGGTTGGATCCAAGGTCCTTAGGTTTGAGTCTGAAACCCAATATGAAATTAAATCTAAATAACTGAATTCAAATTAAATTAAATATAATTTAATCTATTAATTTAGGATGATCTAATTTTGCATAATTAATCAAAATTTAAATTTATTAAAATGGACCTTCTAGTTACGGTGTAGAAGGTCACGGATACCTGTAATCAAAGAAGAATCCTCAGTTAGTACTCTGGTGGAGGCAGAGAAAATGTTAATGACCTCTAAAGAGTCTACTTCGACGACAACGCGTCTATAGCCCAAGTTCCAGGCCAACATGAGGTTTGAGTAGACGCCCCAGAGTTCTGCAGATAAAGGCGAACCACTCCCAATATGTTGTTGAAACCCACCACACCACTTTTCATGACTATCTCTAATTAGTCCTCCAACTGAGGTCGTAGTAGATCCTTGTTTGAACGCTCCATTTGAATTTAATTTAACCCAACCCTCAAACGGCTTAGTTCAACCCACTAAACTCCCCACAGGCAAGTCCTGGGATGGGAGCACACAATTTTCTATAGTTCTAGCTCGACCAATCCATTCCACGTAGTCCAATATAGCCCTGGTATCATCGTCTAGCCAAACAAAACTCCTCTGAAACAGGCTGTTGTTCCGCCATTTCCATAATAACCAACAGGCGACTCTGTAGATTGTAGACCACTCGACCTGCTGGATTGTAACATGTTTGATGAGATTGGACACCAGCCATAGCCCCTCATCTTGTTAGAAAAAGCCCGTATCGACCACAGTCCGGGAAAATTTATGTCAGAAAGTTTACACTCTCGGGCAGTCTCATATTACATGCAAAGTTGACTCTTCTTAGCCACAGATATGACAATTACTATCTGTGGCGATGTGTCTGACTACTCACTGCTGATTAGTCAGAAGTTTTCGTTTATCCAATAGCCACAAGAAAGATCGAATCCGCTGAGGTCCAATCCATTTCTATAAAACCTTCCAAAGTTTGTGATTCATGTCTATGTAGGGACCTTCCAGTAAATCATAAGCTGACGTCACAGTAAACATCCCATGAGTGGTTGACTCCCATACCAATTTATCTTCCCCTATCTCCTCAATATTAGGGTAAAGAATTGCTAGCTCCAGACAAATTGAAGAAGGAAGGTACTACTGAAACTCTTGCCGGTGTTAGGTATCCCCTTCATTAGGAAAGTCGGCAAGCTTCATCCAGTTGATTGTGAAAGAACAAATAACTATGCAAAGGAGAAGCAAACTGTTGGATCTTAAAGAGAGAATACTTTTTTTTCTCCCCCTTATGCAATAAAACTGTGGACTCATTAGAGCGAATTACCATTTAATCCTCATCCCCCAAATGCCTCCTCCAAGGCTTAAACCTTATTGAAGCCTAGAGGGGATGACATGAAGCCTTCCTCCCTCAAGGCTATATTGTCTTTACTCAATGCTCTTGTTCATGTTCTTATTGTCCTGCAAATAAAACTTGAGATCATGTGCCTGAAAACAATCTTCTGAATAGATAGTGTTTTATCATGAAACATATGTTTGGCGAAACGTAAAGTAGAGAACTCAAAGTTAATGATACAAAGAAGACTAAGTGATGTCTAAATAAGAAGTCGTTATGGTCTGACCTACATGAAAAGATTCCCCTTTTATTGTTTTTTATGGTAATTACCGTTTTAATATGATGTTCTTCTTTTGCAAATGATCGCTTCGTTCAGCAAAGTATAATCCGTATGCGAAGTCCTTCAATTAACTTTAATTTTCAAGTTTAACGAGCCTTACCTCGTCAAATGATCTTCCTCGCCTTTAAGTCCCTTTGTAATTAAGAAAAATAATAGATTTGTCATAAATATTCAACTTTCATTACATTTCTAGTTGAAAGAAGCAAGTTTAAGAAAAGAAAATTAATGACAATATACAGTACTTCATAAATTTACTTTGTCATTCGACTTATGATTGTAACGACTCCGTTATCTTTACTTTTATTTAATGAATAACTAAGGTATTCTTTTTTTACCATTTTTTCATAAAATTAATGCTGCAAATTATTTAGAGTAAAAGACATAAATATTTCTTATAGTTTAAGAAACTTTTGTAAAACCCCTTAATATTAAAATTTTCAAAAAACTCCTTTTAATTTTTAATTCCTAAAAAACACCCTATCTTAAAACTTTAGTTTTAAAATAACAACAAAAAATATATAGTATGAAGATCACACTTTTACCAACCACATGCTACTTACATGATGATTTAAATAAGTTCTTAATCTTGATCTGAACTAATTAAATATAATCTAAATTAATAATTTATTATGATTATCTAAAATTGTTCCAAATATTAAGTGTTTTAAACATTAAAGTCTATGATCACATTAAAAATAAATGTCTCTATTATGTATTATACTAAAATTTTAGTACAATCAATTCAAAGATTAAGGTCTTTTAAAACTATAAATAACATGTCTAAACTAATGGATTGCATAACCTACTCTAATATGAATTATTAAAAACTAAATGATTAAGATTTTTCACTAATAAGATAATTTTATTTATGCAATCAATTTTTTCTTGCTAAAAAGAAGCAAAATATAGTGAACAATTAAAGAGAATGAAAGAGATAAATTTCAATTTAGAGATTAGAACCTTTTAAAGACATCTTCTATGTTATGCATTTTATTGATTATTCTTAATTACAAGTATGTAAACAATACCAATTAGTGAAGTTAAATTCGTCATAACTTGATTGCCAAATGACATAATAGAAGGACATTAGCTATACTTAACAAAAAAAAATTAATAACCTAAATCTAGTTACCCTACACCATCTATATAAATATATAGAACAAAAGATTGCAAGATTGGTATCACAAATTTCTATTCCAAAGCCATTTACTAATTTCTAGAACTTGCAAAAAGTTTTGACTTACACCAATTATAAATATTAAAGAGGCTCAACACTAAAAGAGGCAATTGATTCACACGAGGGAATGATAATAAAAATGGGAATGAATATAGTGAGAAATGATAATGGATATTATCATTATAATTATGATGGTTGGTTAAGAGGAAGGAATGATTACCATTACCATTGATAATGGTTGGTTTGTAAAAAATATTAAGAAAAGAAATTTATTATATTTTAATTAATTCATTAATTATATTATAATTAAACCACATACAACTTGCTTCATTTAGTGTTGAACATCCTAGATTTCGAAAATTAGTGTCCATCTAAAAGAAAGAGGATCTTTGCTTTAAATGTCATTTCATCTAATTTGAATTCTAACCCTAAAAATAAATCCTTCATAGCAACCAATATCGATAGTCAAAATATCTACATAACCTAAATTGGTAAGCATATCATATTTTTAATCTAGAAATCATATTAAGCTTTAGTCATTTAATGAAAATTGTGAACCATGAATATATTTAAGGCATACTGAGAAATTACTGTCCATTTAGAGCATCAACCCATGTTTTTGTAGCTTCATACGATACATTAACATATTCAACAGTGATTTACTAGGCGTGTGGTTTGAGCACGAAGTTTCTACCAAAGAGATGGAGACCAAAAGTCACAGCTGTACAAGAAGCCAAGGATTTGAGCGTGTTGAAGCTTGATGAATTGCTTAGATCCCTGAAGATACATGAAGTTGAACTCGATGCAGAAGATAAGCCCATACGGGATAAATCTATAGCATTGAAGGCCGGACAGAAGAATTATATGAATCAAAGGAAGAGGAATTCATCGTCGAAAGCGTTGAAGATTGAGAAGTCAAGAATGATGACTCCAGTGAATCAGATCAAGATTCGAGCGAAGAAGATGATGAACTATCCTTTATCTCGAGGGAGATCAGGCGCATGTGGAAGAAGAAGGCAAAAGGAAACAAGGAGCTCTCCTTCAAGAAGAATAGAAAAGATGAAGGAAAGAACGAGAAGACATCCATCATCTGCTACGAATGCAATAAGCTGGGATATTACAAGTCCAAATGTCCATTGCTGAAAAGAAAGCCAAAGAAGAGTTGAGAAGGAAAGAAAAGCATGATGGCAACCTGAGAAGATCTGGATTCATCCGAATCAGATACTGACTTAGAGGCATCGGTACAAGCAAATATTTGCCTAGTAGCCGAAGGAAATAGTGATGAGGAGGTAACCTCAAAACTTAGTGAATTACAATATGCATATTCAGAATTATTAGAAGATGCTCATGCAATTCTGAAGTAGTATAAATTACTTAAGAAAAAGTATGTAGAAAACTTGAAAAACACGCAAGTGTTAGAAAAGGAGAATGTTTGCTTGAAGAAATAAGTAGAAGATGTGAAGAAAAAGGTAGTTGTAGATAAATTTGAAGAGATCAATAAGCTAAAGCTAAGAATTAACAGTCTTTCAGCTGATCTATCAACATTTACAGAGAATACAAGAAAAATGAACGACATGTTAGGGACATACAGATACCCTAATGATAAAACTAGATTAGAGTTTGCTAAAAACCATACTCAGCATAAAAAGTATCCTGCTTTTTATAAGAAGAAATTTCATCATCATACTATGAATTATGCTAGAATTAGCCCCAAAAGACCCAAGAAAATCTAGGTACCTAAGAGACAAATAATATCTCCTACAGATATCCTTCCTTGGAAGAAGCAGCAAGCACCATTGGTACTTGGACAGTCGATGCTTGCGACACATGACAAGAAGAAGGTCTATGTTCCTAGATCTTCAGTATAAGAAGGGAGGATCAGTAACTTTTGGAGACAACCAGCAGGGCAAG
>JANZLC010000202.1:15045288-15060406 GCA_026413385.1 Erythroxylum gracilipes | reverse complement strand
TTTAACATGTAATTAATAAGGGTATATAAGACATTTCATTAACTTTCTTAATAAGTGTGCATTTCTCTAAAACGACACTTATTATAAATCGGAGGGAGTATCTAGCAAGCGCAATACCTAATTATGTAAAATTACCTTGTTTTGATAATATTAATTGTAGACTAACCACTCGCTAATTCTAATCCACGGTCAATGACTCCACTTGGTCTCCACCTACCGTTAGTTTATTTTGTGTGCACACTTTCCCTAATTCAAATTAATTGGAAATCAATTTTAAGTTTTCATCCGGAACAAAACAAAATGCTTGTCTTTAATAGTCCATTCATTTTATTTTGTAAAAAGGGTAACTATAATTGAAAATATGTCCTTTTTCATACAGTTAAACTACCTTAATCCATCCCACTCTGACTCCATTCTTTACTTCCAACTACAAAGAGTCCTACTCACAAAATTTAGAGTGACTCCATTCTTTACTTCCAACTACAAAGAGTCCTGCTCACAAAATTTATCTAACAACCTACCCCTACTCCATGTTGGTACTAATCTAATCAAGTGTCTGGCACGTCAGATACGCTAAATAAACCAAAATGTCAGTAGCATAACCAGTCTTCGTAAGCACATCTAGAAAGTTGGCGTCAAAAAGAGAAATTCAACTTTTACACTAGAAAATATAAACTGCTATGCTAGGATACGTATTGCGTGCGTCACACCCACCCCACCAACCAGAATCCGCCCGTCTATGCTACTCAAATTGCCACCTTTTCACGCTTTTTAAGTCATTAAATGCAAAATAAATAAGGAGAATTATGACAATTTCCTTTCTGTTGCCCAAAACGTAATACCTAGAAGATTAGTCGATAAAGGGCAGTTCATTCTAGTGAGACTGGCATTGGTCTTTCCATACAAGAACACGGAAAATTTATGAGAAACTTCTAGAAGATGCTGAAGCTTCTAGGAAGGAGACGAGTCGCTGCGCCGCTCGCTTTTACGACTCTTCCTCGCTCACCCCACGCGGTCACAGTCACTACTCGTTTCACACACAACACGCCTATATTTTTAACGGAGAGAAACAAGGGTATAAATGTCATTTAGAGAATGCCAACAATAGAAAGTCACACGTTTAGTTGCCTACTCCAACAAGTTAACAACACACTTGCCCTTATCTTGCCCACGTAGCCAGCTTATAAATACCCGATCGTAGTACCATTTTTAATCTTCCTTCAAACGAATCCCATTCAGACTCTTGTTATTTATAAGTCACAAATCCCGTTCAGACACCGCATTCTCTCATCTTTTTGTTTCCATTTTCTTGCGCTAAAATGAAGAGAAGCTTCCCTGAGGCAGAGCTTGATAGTATTTCCATGGCTAACTGCCTCATGTTGTTGTCTCAAAGGGGGGACTCATCTTTCCCTTCATATGGAGCCATAAGCAATTCATCCAGTCGTGTTTTCGAGTGCAAGACATGCAACAGGCAATTCCCGTCTTTTCAAGCTCTCGGCGGCCACCGTGCCAGCCACAAGAAGCCTAGGTTAATGGGTGGAGACGCCAGCTTCGATACTCAGTCGCCTGCAAAACCTAAGACCCACGAGTGCTCCATTTGTGGGCTTGAGTTTTCAATAGGTCAAGCTTTGGGGGGTCACATGAGGAGGCACCGAACAGCCATGAACGATCAGACCCTGCAAGCTCCCTTGAGCCCTCATAGTGCACTGCTCCCTGTTGTTAAGAAATCCAATAGTCGCAGGGTTTTGTGCCTGGATTTGAATTTGACTCCCTATGAGAATGATCTGGAGCTGTTTAAGCTAGGAAGAGCAACTCCTACTGTTGATTGTTTCTTTTAGCTCTCAAATATGTGATCTGACTGACAGCACAGCACAGAAATCTAGTTTAGGACATTTTTCACTTGTATTTTGAAGAATATAGGATCACTGCTTTGGTGATCATATTTGTTTATTATTTGTTCATATGAATATACAATAAGAAACTAATGATATCACTGATTTAATGCTCTTTAATATTTCCATTAGTTAAGGCAACCATGGTGTCGTTTTTGTTTTTTCTTTTTCTGCAACCAGAATTATATATCATCACAACGCATAGCAAGGTTTTCAAGAAAAACCCTTCTAATCCCTTCAGAATTTCAACCTTTTCGGTTTCTCCAGCTAAGAGATAGCTGCGTGTTGGATGTAGAAAATTTCATAAGACTCCACACCCATGACCACTCTGAATTTAGTCTCAACACCACTCGACCTATTATGATCTTGCGTATTAAGCTAAGCATATTGTGGAGAGATGGTGCGGTCTGGGACACAAAAAGAGTTGACGAGTCTTAGCGTGATCTTAATGATCCAATCCCCACACGATCGAGTAGGGTGAGGACCTTAGTTTCAGACCATTTTTCAACTTCAGAATAACCACTTACACACCAAAATTCATTTCCTTTCAAAATAAATGCATTGGAAAACGACGACCTTCCAAGGATCAAAGGATCGATGTCCGTACGTGGCTGATTTGTTAAAATGATGCAAAATTATAAAAAAAAGTACTTATTGCATATTATATATATTATAACCGATGGATCGCAACTTTCAAAAACGTTTTCCCTATTGCCAACATCGATTTATGTACGTATACCTCAAATTTATTCCAAAAACATGCATGGCAAGGGTCCAGATTGCTTTCGCACATATTTATGTATCAAACAAACAAAAAATAGTTGTAACTTCAGCGACGTCGTCCATTATAAATTTATTTGTGTTTTAGTTTAATTACGCACACTTTAATTAATCCACATTAAATTTACAGACTTAATGAAATTAACTTGCCTTCCCTCTCTCTCGTGTAAGTAAAATTAATGTTAAGCTTACTCCTTAATGCAAACCTGACAAAACATTATGTATAAAGTTAATGTTAAACGTCAACCTTTTCATACCGTCCCCTTCAGAATTATATGTACGTATGGTCATTGTCAACTTTTTATTCCCATTAAAAACAACCCCATTGAGAGATGCATTCCCCCATTTTTTGTACATCAATCAATTCAATTACAACATTTGGAGCCGAATGATCTCCTCATGCATGAACCTGTGTAGCCGGGGTTGATAGGTTTCTCTAATAAAGAGATTCATACTCAGGTGAAGACCATGTACTTTTTTTATTTGAATTTAATTGCGTAATTAAGGAAGTGACGATCTGAATATTATATATGCATCGTTTAATTTGGTTAGATACATATAACTTTATGGGCTGAGAGATGCCATCTCCAACGTCCGAGCCCAAAACACTGGTCAAGCTTTGGATTGTGCACTTTGGTCTCATTTGAGGAGCATGTAATTCGCAACATGTAATTCGCAACTCTAGGCCTCCGTTTACGGTTACGTCTTTGTCCATTATCCTCGGAGGTGAAGGGCAAAGTGGATCTATGACGTCTGCATATGCGGGCCCCACCCCTGGGGGGAAAGTCGTCGAAGCCCTTAATTTTCTCGAAGAAAAAAGAGCGGATTACGACCCACACGCCACAAATGAAGTCTTATGCAGTAATAATTACATATCTGAAATGGTCTTAGGGGAGCGGGTTGAATTTAATGGCAACGGAACGAAACGAAAGTCATCTAACGCCATCAAATAACAAGTGTTCACAATAAATATTAACAATTTCAAAGTTTCTTTCAGGTATTCCTTCTAACCTTAAAACTTAACTTACACTCTACAATTACAGTTTCATACAAATTTAAATAAGTTTCCATGCATAAAAGGGAATCTTTATAAATTGTCCCATCAAGAGGGGACCTAGCAGCAGAAGGCAATAAACACTCCACAGTAGCCCCCTTGGTCCACGTCTGTTTTCTAATTGTTCCCTCCGTTGTTGCTAATTTTTCCATTTTTCTTGTGTGCTCTCCCAGTTGCGTTTTGAATTAAACACATCTGCATTTTCTTGCGTTGATCCGTCCTTCGTTCACGCTGTAGCTCTTAATTAATTTGTTGCTTCAAGTCCTCTACGTTTAGCCTTGCTTTCAGTGTCGTTTTTTTTGTTGCTATTGGCTTCCAAACTTCGCCACTTTAATTCTTCTTTATTCTTTATTTTTCTTATCTTCTCCTTATTTTTATTTCCTTTTAATTGCTCCATGAAGATAAGTAAAAATAAATCTTCAAAAAATGACCCAACTTTAATGCTTTCGACTCTAATTTTTATGTTCCCAAATTTTACCTAAAATCATATATGAATTAAGTTGAGTATCTTAAGCATTTTTATGTCAATAATTGCTGAGTGTAAATGATTAAAAATATCAACAATTAAACACATATCATGTAGACCCCTTGGTCCAAATATGTTTTTTTTATTGTTGCCTCCCTTATTGCTGATTTTTTCATTTTTCTTGCGTGCTCTCCCAGTTGCGTTTTGAATTAAACACATCTACGTTTTCTTGCGTTGATCCTTCCTTCGTTCACGCTGTAGCTCTTAATTAATTTGTTGCTTCAAATCCTCTGCGTTTAGCCTTGCTTTCAGTGTCATTTTTTTGTTGCTCTTGGCTTCCAAACTTGGCCACTTTAATTCTTCGTTGTTCTTTATTTTTCTTATCTTCTCCTTGACTTTTATTTCCTTTTAATTGCTCCATGAAGATAAGAAAAAATAAATCTTCGAAAAATGACCCAACTTTAATGCTTCCGACTCACATTAATTTCTATGCTCCGAAATTGTACCTAAAATCATATATGAATTAAAGTGAGTATCTTAAGCATTTTTATGTTAATAATTGCTAAGTGTAAATGATTAAAAATATCAACAATTAAACACATATCACTATAACAGTCCATTCACGCAGTTGAAGGCATGAGAGGAGCGAATTGGAGGGCTAACGCACAGGGGTTTTAGGAGGACAACCCATTAAATTGTCCCATCAAGAGGGGGCCCAGCAGCAGAAGGCAATAAACACGCCACAGTAGAGCAACATAGGCGGGCGCAAAATCACGCAAGCACAAAGAAATTAAATGGGTAGCTCATGAATTGGTCCCATCAACGCACAATATACACAAGAATTAAATCAACTAAGGAGAGGAATAAAAATTAAGACAAGGGAGTGCGTTAAACGCAATGCAGAGGAGCAAAAATTAGACATGCAAGAGGCTCACTAAATGCTCTCATAAATTAGCAACATAGAGGGGAACATAAGGACGCATAGGGGGAGGCTTGAGGCGTAGTAGCGCTAGCATGAAGAGAGCGCACGCTACAGGGACCAAGCTATAGCGCACATAAGCAATGAGGCTCAAAATGCATACGGACGAGACGCAACACTGGGGAGCAAGCTGCGAAGGATTTAAATGAGAAGCTACAGTAAAGAAGTCCCAGCTACATTGAAGAGTGAGAAGCGCAAGTGAACAATTAATTAGGGATGAAGATGAGGGCTGAAATATTTTTCCGAAAAATACCTATGAAGGGTTAGGCATCCCGACGTCGGTTCAGAGGTAATATCGACGCCGACGACCGGGTTAAGTATTTTTTATTATTTTTTTGTTTCTTTCTCTCATTAGAAATTGATTGTGTTATCCTATTTTAATTGATTTGGGTATTGTGTATGGATAATCAGATTTTCGTTATTATTCGGTTATTTGTGTATAAACCCGTTGGGTATTTTGAATTGATGATTTTATTGTTAATTTCAAACCCATTGCTAGAATTTTGATATAATCCGTAATTATTATGTTGAAATTCATGTGTAGTGACTAATGATTCGTAATCATTAGGGATAACATGACCTAGGTTAAATGATACATCATATGTGGTTGTTGCCTTGATTAATCAAATTTCCTAATTCGTAATGCTACTGCCTAATTAAATCTAGAGATCATATCCTAGGTTGTTCGGTGATTAAGTTTAATTAACAATTGTATCTTGATTAAACAAAACCTAAGGGAAAACTCGGGTTAATTTTTAACCTACGATTAAAAATTGCTAGGAGAGGTTAAAGAACCACAAATTAATAAAATATGCTTAGTTAGGGTGTAAGCCAAGATTGAACCAAAGAACTAGGTCCTTACCGAATTCCCTGCATTTATCATTTTTGCATGTTTTCTTTAATTTGTTTTTATTAGTTAGTTTCATTTTATTTTTTTCTTTGAAAAATCTAAAGCCCCCATTAAGTGTAAACACCGATTAATTTTATTTCATAGACTTTACACGCACTCTCTGTGGGATCGACCTAGACTCACCACTGCTACAGTAGTAGTCTAGTTACTTTATTTTAACTAACGAAACGACATGCGGTCAACCCATGACCTCTTGTTGGGGTCATTATTTAGGAGTCTCTGGCTAGAGTGGTTATGTGTCATGAAGAGAGTCTTCGGGACATATAGAGTAATGAGATCTCCAAGATAAGAACTAACATCACTTGGACTAGATGTGACATAATCAATCTAGTGGGAGTTAACATATAGCTCATGCTCCGAACCAAGTAGGATATAGGATGGTGAAGGGACAAATTGCACGGTAATTATCTATGGAAATGTTCGTAAGTCAGATAATTAACTATTGAAGAGTTCGTGTGTTAATTCACTTACATTCTGGTAAATTGACATCATGAAACCTTTCATGATTTGTTTGGATTAAGGGTTAATTCAAGTGGCATAAAACCATTCATGATATGCTTGGATTAAGAGTTAATTCAAGTGCCCAAAATAACCGAGAACCTAAGGGTCATACGTATAAAAGATCATATGAAATACAAAGTGTGCATGGCTATCATTTTAAGCAAGTCACGATCGTGACCCACTTTATGACATATGATACATAAGTGAGCTCTTCACTTATGCACACACGAAATTAAGGTAAAACACACTCAATTGAGAGGCTAAGGGGGCAAAAGAGTTCTGGAGTTTGAGAGGAGTGATCTTGAGGTTTGTTCATGCAATTTTATGCAATTGTTGCATGAGTTTAATTGCATGTAACTTGTTTACGATCTAACTCTCAATTGAGCATCTACTTGAATTCATCTTGTTTGGTGCTCTAACCACCTTTACATACTAATTTTCTTCATCTTTGCATGTTATTCACTAGCTATTGAAGGTATTTGGTATTTGGTATAAGCCAAATAAGTAGAAGATTTAAGATAGGATGGGCATTTACAAGGCACATATGTTGTAATTTCATGTTCTTACATTATGTTTATTGATTGACTAGGGTTAAGATCAAAATTAAATTTACCACAAATGCATAGTGTAGCTATAGCTAACAACAGACAAGTACGGGTCGATCCTATAAAGATGGTAAGTACTAGTAGTTACCATTTTTCTATTATCTAGCTTATAATTAGATTTTTGGTTTTTAATTAAAAATAAAGCTAAAAAAAGATTGGCAACAAAAATGAACTCAGGATAAAGGAAATTACTTAGAAAAATCAATATTAAATAATAGTGTCTAAGTGATGAATCCCCCTAAGAATTATGAAATATTTAATCCTTTATTATGCAATTATATTATTGATCATTCGACTATGAAAATTCCTACCTTATATTAATATCTCTCCCGAGACTACTAACAACTAATTTATCAATTGATTAACAAAAATCTTTCCAGTTAAAACCTCTAGGATTGCATTATCGATTTATGAATTCTGCTATTAGGTTTGACCATAATCTAGAGGATTTATATCGACCTATCTCTAGTTTTGCATGCAACTCCTTCTAATTATTTTAAATCTATTCATATAAGAAGATTTCTTAATCTCAATCATATGAAATCAAATGCAGTAATATTCTTGATATATTAGAACAAGAATAAAACGTATAATTAAATAACAATAAATCAATCAATATAATTGTATTGAATAAGAGATTAAAACATATTATTATCACAAACTAGGTTCATCAAGCCTAAACACTAAACATATTTAGTTATTAATCATAGAAAATGAAATCAAAGATAAACATGCAGAAAAAAATTACAGGAAATAAAGAAATCATAATTCTAAATGTCCCTTCTCTTATATTGGATCTTCTTACAATTTTGGATTTGATGTAGCTATCTACTAGATCTCTTGATGTTAACTTCGTGTTTTTCTTATCCCTTAATCAAAATTGTCGTCTTTGAATGTTGTTTACTACCTAAAACTGCTTAATAACTCGTTGCTCCTCTATTTTCCTCTGCTCATGTCCTTTATAGTAAAAATTAAGATTTCTGGGATATTACTTACAAGGGCATGTAGGAGACCATGTATAATCAAAAACACCTGAATTTGTGATTTCACATGGGCATAGAGACTTACACAGGCAACATACACAACCGTGTATATCAAGATACACGGGTGTGTAACTCCACATGATCAGAAATCAAATTCTTCAATCTTCAGATGTTTGATATACACGGTTGTGTAACTCCATATGATCAGAAATCAAATTCTTCAATCTTCACATGTTTACAAAGACTTACGTTGTCACTGTACACAGTCATGTAGGTACTTAGTTGGTTCAAATCTTCATTTATATCACATTTTCATTTGAATTTTTATCCTTTTGATTCATGAAGGCAGTTATAACCTACAAATGCACTTAGAGCGAATTAAGTATCAAATATACAAAAAAATTTAAAATATCAAGTGAAACATGTTAAATATAGGTGTATAGTTATAATCATATTAGAATCTATCATCTATGGATTAGCTTATATTTGGGTCAAGTGATGTGGGTTATACTATATGAGTTTTATATTGGTCCAAGTATGCTTGTACTTACCATTTGTACATCACTATTAATTAATGTATAAAAGTATCAAATAAGGTTTTTTTTTTTCAAATTATAGATTATAAGGAGATTCTGTTATAATTTTTAAGCTCAATGAATTTTTTTTAGAAAGCATAAAACTCTAGGATAGTATCATGTACTAGAGATCTCTTCCTCTTATGTCTCCATTATTCACATCTCATAATAGTGATCCAATGAATCACTTATATAGTAGCTTGTTCAAGTCTTTGCTTTTTAGATGGATATCATGTTTATCCGATATTATTTCAGAAGTGATTTAAGTATCTTTTTCATTAACTTAATATTGGGGTTGGTCTTATCAAAACCTTTTAAAACATTTATAATGTCAATGAACAAATATACATATCGAAAATTGATTGATCATGCCTTGTGCAAAATAATTTATAATGATGAACTAGTATACTTACTTTATCATCTTTTACTTAATTTTGACCCCATGTGTAACTTCTATTGTATGCAAAATATCATGTACAATTTTATGCATTGAGATCTACTACATTCATTCATACCTTGTACACATATTATATCTTTATATAGTTTTAACATTTACTAGTAATTTTTTATCATTTGAGTTTCATTTGACTTTTAACTTGAGAATCATTTTGGTTACATCTTTTTTTATGATAATCTTTATAGAAATTAGTGGAACATCTTCAAATATGAGCCATAAATCAACTATTAGAGCTATTATATAGATTATTATTCTATTTTCTAATATAAATAATCATTATTATCAAACTAAATTTATAGTTTAAATCTTTTAGATTGTGAATAACCTGATGTGTACCAATACCTCTAATTTATCTTTGCTATATAAATAAGCTAAAATACCTGCTATGTGTTACTTAATTTAAAATTTAATCATGACAATTTATTAAATATTAGGTGTATAATTATTTTTCCTTTCCTATGATTATAAAAATTATGAAGTAGCCTAAATATCTTATGTCAAAACTAGGGAAACAATTAACAAGTATGAATAATTAAGTGTAATCAAGTAAATGAGAGAAAGGGAGAAAAGGAGAAAAATAAAAGCTTCAATTTTGAAGTAGTAAGATTCCTCTTAGTTTTACGTTCACCTTTCAAGTTGAGCTTAGGAATGAAATCCACCATCAAATGTCCTTCAATGGGTGAAGATCAAATTCCAATGATAACCTTCAAAATTTTGTATAAGAACTGATAAGTGTAAACTGTATCATGTTTTAGGGCTTAGTTTGGTATGAGTTTAACTATTAATTCAATCATTTAATATGTGTTTAGGTTAGAATTGTGTTAGTTTGTTAATTATTTATGTTTTAAGTGTTTTATCTGTTAGTACAAGTCTTTGAGCTTAATTATTATGTTTTTAGGTACTTTGATATGTTTGCTAGTGTTTTAGAGTCCACATCGAAGAACGGAGAAGTTTCGGAGACATTCAAGCCGAAACAATGGCCAATGATCGTGGCATATCATGACAGAAACACCAGAGTTAGCCCACGATTGTGGCTTGCATGCTACGATCATAACAGAAGCGCAAGGAACAACCCACAATTATGGCCTGTGTGCCACAGTCATGATAGAAGTGCAAGGAACGACCCACGATCATGGCCTGCAAGTCATGATCATGACAGAAGGCTCGGATATGGCCCACGATAGTGGCTTGCATCGGATAAACTCGCAGACACTAAAAAACATCAAATTTCTAGGGATTTTTTGGACCTTTCAGACCCCAAAAAATCTTAGGGCTGCTCAAAACATAAAAGGATATTTGAAGACAAGAAAAAGAGGCAAGAGGAGCTTTTGCATCAGCCACCATGAGAAACCCTAGAGAGAAATCATCGAGAGATAGAGAAAGAGAAGAAGGAAGAGAGAAAAGGAGAAGAAGCTGACTCGATGTACTTCTCTGATCAAGAGTTTCCCGACGTCGCGGCCTCCCATCATCTGTTCAGATTGTATTTCCTATTTAATTTTAGTTTTATTATTGTATGGAATTGGAATAAATAGTTGATGATAAGATCTAGAATGTTGATGATATTTTAAACTCACCTTCAAAATTTTACTCTTGAATTAATGAAATCTGATTATTTATGTATTTATTGGATTTGGTGTGATTTAATTCCGCGATTGCATAATTTGATAATAAACTGAGAGGGTGAATCGAATGAAAATTGATTAAATTGGGCTAATGAGAGTTAGGTGATCAACTCTATAATTTAATTAAGGTTAATGGTTATAACTCGAGAGAGTAATAACCTCTAGGATCTTCTAGAACTAACAATCTAGTAATTCATAATCAATTAGGTTAGCATTAAGGATAGGTAAAATTCCATTTCTCTTAATTGATAATTTCCTTAGGTTGATTCTTGGGTGTGTTACAATTGTTTAGTAATTAGTATTTTTGTGATTGATTTTTAATTTAATTTGATTGATTGAATTGAATTTTCATTTTAGTTAGTTGCATTTTAAATTTTTGTATTTGATTATGCCCTTAAATTTTAGGATTAGATTATCCCTCCTCATGGGATCGACACCGTAGATACTACGCTAACGAATAGTGCGCTTTCAAATTTTCGAGGGTTATTTATTAAAACTTATACACAACCAACACCAGATCACCTAAATTATAAACCCTAATCAGATTATGGAATTTGCAATCTCTCAATTCATAAATTATCCCAAACCCTAATTAGATGTGAAACACTTTGATAAATTATCAGAAACATCACATAGGATCTCTCTCTACACAATTACCAATATAATTTGATGCAGTATCTATTAAATCACCTAACTCTCATTAATCTGATTTAATCATTTTTCATTCAGTTCACCCTCTTAGTTTATTACCGAATTATGCAAGAACGCAATTAAATCATGACATTCATCTAATAAACACAATCAACTAAATTATCATTAAATTAAAATAAAATCCCGAAGGAGAGTTTAGAACATCATCAATATTCCAATTCCTATTATCATACTATCCATCTCAATTCCATACATAAATAAAATCGAAATGAAAAGGAAATAATGACTTAGAATAGATGACACAAGGCAGCGATGTCGGGAATCCTCCTAATATAGGAAGCACGTTGAGTCAGCTTTGTCTTCTTTTTCTTCCTCTTCCTCTTCCCATGTTTTCTTTCTCTCTGTTAGTATTCTATCTTTAGGGTTTCAAGTATGGCTGATGCAAAAAGTTGCCTTGTGCTCCTCTTAATGTTCTAAAAATTCCCTTAAAACGTGAAGTTTGTAAGCGACTGCGCATCTGCCCGATGCAGTCCACAATCGTGAGCCACATCTGAGCCTTCTGTCACGATCATGGCCTGATATTGTTTCAGCTCGAATGTCTTCCGAGATTGTGGCCCACATCTAAGCCTTTTGTCACGATTGTGGCCTGATATTATTTTAACCCGAATGTCTTCCGAAACTCCTCCGTTCTTCGATACTGACCCTGAAATATTAGTAAACACATCAAGGTACTTCAAAAACATAATATTTAAGCTCAAATGCTTGTACTAACCCATAAACACTTAAAACACAAATAATTAACAAACTAATACAATTCTACCCTAAACACATACTAAATTATCTAATTAACAACTAAACATATATCAAACTATGCCCTAAAATACGATGCAATTTACACTTATCAAATCTCAAAGGAGCTCATCTCTCTTTAGAGATAGCAAAACCATACGTATCTACATGTTGGAGCAGTTCGAATTGTTCTCACCCTCCACCGAAGAAAGGGAATACCTATTACAACCATGATATCTCTTCTTGACACTGCCTACACAATGTACCAAAATGCTCTAATTGGTACCTTGCTTATAACTCTCAACAATAGAAGTGTCATCCTTACCATAGCACCTGATTTCAACATCAGGGTAGATGAGCCGACTCTATTTGAAAGCCTTCAAGTCCAGATCCAGATCACCGGAGCAAATTAAGACCCTACAGAAATAATGGCTATACTACATCATTAGATGATTTATTGCCTCCAAAATCACACTATAAATTTGAACTTTCCAAACTCTACTTCGGATGCTCTTTACATGGTTGTTGATCGTTCCAAAGACAATGTCCATCTTAGGGCGTAACTCGACCAAAAAATGTGGAGGCCCGGGGAGAGAGAGTCTTCCTGTACATACAGGAGGATTAATTACCCACCACGAGTATGCAGAGAGACTTGTAAGTACCTAAACTTGACACTTATATTCTAATTATTTTATTTTGCTGTATTTCAATTTAAATTGATGAGTGAATGTTGAAATGAAAATATGTGTATTATGGATAATGATAATGGTAATTTGCTAAAATTTTTATAAATTCTAGTTCACATATAACATTTTATTCTTATGTAGGAAAAGTCTATGGGCCTGAGGCCTACACCTCATTAGTTATTTTTACACACTCACACTAAGAAGCATGACAGTGTAACATTCATCAATAGTCGATGTAGAGAACTGGATGTATGTGAAATTAATGCTTTAATATTAATTATTAATAATTATCACTTACTAATCTAAACATTGCTTCCTCATAGGACCAAATATAAGAAAGCATTCAGCGATAGTCTCAGCATGAACAAGCTATTGACGAGAGTCAGATGTATCTTGATGCAGTGGGTGGTAGGGACCGTTGTGGAAGGATCTTCGGGCTAGGTTCATTTGTGAAGTGAGAGCTAATGAAGGAAGCCTTAGAGGAGCAGGAGATCATAACAACTTCCTCATCCAATCATTCTTTGCTTATGTTGTGCTTTATCTTTTGCATTGTTTCTTTTTTATTTTACTGCACTCATTATTTTATAGCTTAATCGACCCTTATTATGTAGCTTTTGATAGTTCATTTGGTTATTTACTTGGTTTGTTTCTTTAATAGTTCTCTTATACTGACAAAGATGGGATTGAAGAATATGAAGATGATGAATCTTGTTATTTCTATGGTAGGCTGATCTCTTTTTCTTGAGGATTAATGTAGCTATTTTAGTCAAATATGCATGATTGAAGGATTATGTTGTTGTCTTATGTTTGCTATAGTTTCTGAACTAAATGGATGTAATAGTATGACCAAACATTGCATCATTTTGGTATTAAATGAAGGATCGAGAGAAGAAGTTTAATATGGAATGAGAAACTATAGACGTTTAGGTTGAGAATTAGAAATATATTAACTTAAATGGTAATTAGTAGTCGGGTTTCCATAATTAATTTGAATGATAACTTGTGGAATACAAAATTTAGATTTAGTTTATTATTCGAGTTGATATTAGAACCTAACTTTTAATTTTAGTAAGACGACTACCAAATCGTTTCCCTTTAGTTATGCATAGGAGATTAAATTAGTGAAATTAATTCTCAAAAGTTTCCCACTTTGATTAATCTATTCGTTTTTGCTTCTAGTTAAATCAGTTTACTTCTTAGTATAATTTCATGATTTTCTTTAAAGCCATCGCTTAACAATTAGGATAGAATGTTTTAGATTACATCGATTTTTATTTTTGTTCAAGATTAATTTGAGTGGACCAATTTCACCTTCATGGGAGATGACTCTGGGTAATCAACTATAACTACCTCATATACTTGCAAGTAGGATAGCCTAGGTATTTTTAGTTATTATTTTACACAACACTTCATAGATTGCATCTCATCCCCCATTGCATCCCACCATAAATTTGCATGATGTTCAAAAACAACTTATGTAAAAGTAACTGGATCTACTATATATCTAATATCATAGTCTTGTTCACCTAAATAGACTATGTAATTAAATGAGATAGCAGATCTTCTTATTAGTGGATCTTCTTAATTAAATTGGTTCAATATGCTCTTGTACCTTAGGAACCTTAGCTTGTACAGGTATGGGTTCCTATCCTTGTACTGGTATTATGCTGAGACCTTGATCCATTAATCTTGATTGTATAAGTGATGGATATGAAATAACTGTAGTATTCACCCTTCTACCATTTGAAGGGTGAGAAGGGCCACTCTTATAATAAACATTATACTCCAGAAACTTTATTGTTTAAGATTATACTATTTTAGATCCTCCATCTTTATAGTAAAATTTGTATCTCTAAGAGTGGTTAGGATATCCAAGAAAATAACAACGAGTGGAATGATAATGCAACTTATATTCATAAGGATTATATAAACGTACCTTAATAGGGCAACCCTTTACACAAATATGGGTGAGGCTAGGTTTCCACCCTTTCAAATTTTCCACCCCTTTCAAATTTTAGAAGGCTTCTTTGACATTGATTTGCTTGGGACTCTATTAAGTATATATAAGGCAGTCTGATCGCGGCTCTGTCGTCGATTAGAAAATCGACCTTGGAAACCGGTCAAAATAATTAAATTCCAAGGATTGCAGTATAGGATGCAACCTCGGG
>JANZLC010000202.1:15015264-15030255 GCA_026413385.1 Erythroxylum gracilipes | reverse complement strand
GATCCTTAATCCTGTGCCATCCATCTTCATTCACACATTCATATCCTCCGATTAATCATTTTCTATTCTATTCTATTAATGACGAGAGGGGTAGATGAGTAGAGGAAACAACACAGAGTCGGCTAGTGTAAACAACACAGACCAGAGGAGAAGACACTATTTGATTATCTTTACGTAAGTGACCGAAAATCACTTTAAAAGCAGCTTCTCAAAAAGCTATAATTTGGACTTTTCTGAAAAGTTCCAAAGTTTAGCTTTTCAAAAAGTTGTATTTAAGTTTTAAAAAAAGTTGTTTCTACTGCAAAAGTGCTTTTGAAATGTACAATCAAACACTAACTTTTTCTTTAAAATAGTTTTTGTGGTAAACAAAAGTACTTTTGGCTCTTCCAAAAGCTGAACCAAATACACACTAATTCTATTAAACACACGAAAAGCTGAGGCCATCTTTTAGGCATAGGTTGAGGAAATGATGATACCGAAGCATATATTCTCAGGCAAGAACGGATGCACATTTGGGGCAAGTGGGGGCATTTGTTCCTACTGTCTCTAAAAAATTTTATATAAAAATTTTATTATTTTAAATTTTGATCTTATAAAATTTTTTTGGTCTCATTAATTTAATTTAGTAATATAACAGTATTTTAAATATTTTGTCTCAACTTAAATTTTTTTTGAATCCGTCTCTACTCTCAGGCATGAGTTCACCAACCTCGCTAAACTTTCCTCTGGGAAGTATGTTGCTACTCACACCGTGTTACATTCCAGGAGAGCTCTAATTTCTTAAGCAACAACTTATTTGCTTCTTTATAATTATTGATGTAGGCTGCCTCAGTGCATTGAAGAAGTAAAGTGAGGAGGTGTAAGCCTTCATCGTCTCTCTTCTATTGTTGTAGTTATTCCTTTTTTTCCCTAGTACTAGTACTGGCACTAGCTTTAGCTCCACCTAACGTTGGCATTACTACTTGTTCTGTTTTAGAAGACGAAGATTTCTTAATTATTGGATGCTAGAAGAAGCGGTGTAATAGAAGTAAAAGATGGGCTTTGTGCTTGTTATTGTTAGTTATAATGATCTTGAACATGAATATGTATAGGCTTATTGTTGCTGGTGTTGATTGTTACCCACTTGTCAAATTGGTGGTGGCATTGATGAGCAATTACAATGACGAACGATGGGAGAATTAGCAACAACAGTAGCCAATGAGAAGTAGGATGACGATGTAGGGGCATTGTTGTTGTCAAGATGAGGAGTAAGGGAAGAAATAGTAGTAGTAGGAGTAGTGAAAGTAGTTTAGGGTAGATTATAAAGTCTTTGAGACAGAAGCACCACTACTTCTTTCCTTCTATCCAATACCGATAAACTATTACAAGAGTGGATCTATGAGAGCTTGAAGCCTATACTCGAAGAGGGAGGCGAGGCTAGGATTGCAAGGGTATATAATCTCCCTCACCTTCAAAATGAGTGGAGGGATGGAGACAGTGGTGGAGGGATATATTGTCAACATTCATATAGCCATTTTCATGATTGGAAATCAGTTCAATCATTTCTAAACATAATGCATAACTATTTCCCCTGATTAACCTTTTCTCCAACAAGTTACCAAAATATGCTGATCATGTCCACCCACCTGTTTTCCTATCTTGTAATTGGAATTGGAATTTCTAAACAACTTCACTAATATCTTATTTTGAATATATTCTTATTTTTATTTTGTAATAGTATATATCATAACTTACATATTTATGTGTTCAATTCCTATTAGTTGCATAATTTAATAATGCTCAAATTTTATTATCATATTTGGAATATTTTTTTAGATGGTATACAAAATTTGAACATACTTTTTATTTATGATGCTTCCTATTTTTCAATTTTACAAATATTTTCCTTATCAAATTTTTATTTAAAATTCTATCAGAACTGTACTAGATCGTTCTTAAGATATGTACAAAATAATAGCTAATGCCAATCAATGTTCAACATTGAAACGTAAAAGATTTAGCTTAGCTGCTTTTTGATTTTCCAAGGCATTAAAACTTCACTAGAGAAAGGTACTAACCAATTAACTATCTTCATTTACTGAGATGACTATTGTAATTAGTATCAAAATAAGCATATATCTTAAATGACTTGTAGATTGTGTTTTATCCTTCTCTCTCTAATTTTCCCTCCCATTCCTTTCACGTGATCCCCGTATTACAAATTTTGGTTAATGGAAGCTCTCTTTACGGTAAAGAGAGCTTGACCTGGAGTCTGTCGGGAATTAACCAAAATTTGGCAAACAGAGTATTTAAGCATCTCGAGCCGGAGTCTAACTTGAAGCCTAAAAATTAAAATAAAACATTCAAACATGTCCTAAAGTTCTATCAACTTTAGTTGAGCTTGAAGCTTGATTGACCCAAATTAAATCTGATTAATTTTTTTTTCAATTTAAAATTTAAAAAACATCATTTTATTCAAAATGACATTGTTTTACTTAATATTTTTGAGTTTCAAGCAATGTTGACCTTAGATAATCCAAGTTTGAATATGGCTCGAAGCCTAAAATTTTGTCAAAAAGAGCTCAAGCCTAACTTGGAGCCTGATCAACTCGGGTTAGGAAAAAAATACCATCCCTATCGGTTAGTTTTCTACTTTTGATAACCTCCTCTTGCTCCTTAGATTCTCCAAATATTGTTACAAAGGAAAAATGTATCTTTATCTTAATGGCCGTAAACTCTCTCAACCCTGAGTTACTCTCTTCTTGACAAAACTTCCTTGCCACTCATCTAAGGTCTACTGACCTTGCTTCCCACTCCCCTACTTCTCAACCCCAATCTCAGGACTTAAATGCTAGTGAAATCCCCTCGGATCCTCTTCCTACCTAATTTCCAGTTCATGCCTACCCTATTACAACCCAAGGTCCTCTAAGGAAAACTTAGAGTCCGGTTATAGGGGGCTAAACTCACTTAAAGACTTTGAAATACTTCCCTTATGGCAGAGATGGTGAAGAGTTGGTGTTTTCTCCCCTATTTAAGCAAGGGCTAAAAGATGGAACTATTCTTTAATAGGCTATTTTATTGAAAAAAGGTTAGTGTATCTTCTATAAATTTGCCTAAAAAACTTATGTACAAAAGGTATTAAAAATAAGGCCTTGGCATGTTATAGAGAAGCCTCTAATGTTGCAAAGATGGAGGTCAAGATTGAATTTTGATAGCATCAAGTTCATCCCTATTTGGATAAGTTTTCATAATATTTTTATAAGATAATGGTCCATAATTGGACTTAGTTACCTTACAATTTTTATAGGAAAACATCTATGTTTAGATTAGTAAACTGGAGGGTTAAATAGGATATGATTTGGTTAGAAGTGGATTCCTCAAAGAAGCTACCTAATTCACTTAAAATCAAAAGACTCAATGAGAAAGGAGGACTGATGGGGTAGTGATCAAAATTTCTTATCAGTGGAACCTTAAGGAACATGTTAAGAAGTCTTTGGAGGTCAATTAGGGAAAAAAATTTGCTACTAGAGAAACTATGAATTGGTGAGCCTTAAGAACCCTTTAAGTTAATTGGAGAAAGAAAAGGATAAAGTGAAGACCTCTAAGAAAAGGATATTAGAAGAAGACAATTAGATAGAAGGCAATAGATAAAGATATTGAAGAAAGAGAATCAAATACATATTAGTGAGGTAAGCTCACAGGTGAAATATCACAATCTTATAAATATTTCAAGCTCTAAGCAAGTTTTAGTGGTAGCATAAGCAAAGGAATATATTGTACAGGTTTAGCGACAAATGTTTGATAACAAAATAGTATCCCCAATTGATGCAAATTTATATTAGGGCTACACGTAAGAGGTGAAGTTAGCTCTAGAAAGGAGGAGGCAAGAATCACTAAAGATGCAAACTTTTATAGCTTATTTAGTGAAAATTTAGTGACTAACACTGGATGAAAATCATATAGTAAAGCAAATAAGAAGGGGTTCATAGCCCTAAATATTAATAAATGATTATTACTTGGAATGTAAGGTATGAATTTCCCTAAAAAGAAGCAGGTAATTAATAATTATTTGGACTCAAAGAAACTATGTATTGTTGGTCTTTTAGAAACAAAGATAAAGGAAGGCAACTTACACTCAAGTAATTGGTTGCTTGGTAAGCTTTGGAACTTTATTTCCAATTACCATTTTCATTATAATGGGAGAACAATAGTGAGATACCATAATGAGCTTGTTAAATTCCATAATCACTATATGTAAAACTAATTTATACATTCATCTACCAATAATGATAGAGTTCCTAGCCTTTTGAAGATCACTTTTATACGTGCTTCATATCATGAATTCTAAAGGACTTTTTTTGGGAGGATTTAGAGTCTATAAGATTAAATATTTAAGCTCCTTGGCTTATAGTTAGAGATTTTAATATTATTCTTCTTTCATATAAGTTAAATGTGAGAGATTGAATGACAAGTCAAGGAATGCAGATTTCTTGAAGTGCCTATATATAATTGGTCTATCTGATTTGAGGTATGGATGTTTTTACTTACATGGAGCAAAAAATAAGAGGGAGATTGACTCATTACGAAGAAGTTAGATAGAGCCTCAATTAATGTTACTTGGCTCTCAAAATTCATCAATATTATGGATTTCTTCAATAGCCCTCTTTTCTTTGATCATAGACTTGTTGAAGTCACTTTAAAAGTCAGGTCAAATAAGTTGAATTATCTCTTCAGGTTTAATAATTTCGTAGCTAAGGTTGATGATTGTGACAAGGCAATCACTAAGGGGATGAAGTTAGAAGAAGAGGGATTCTACTCCTTTAAATGCATAATAAGTTATGAGAAGTGAAAGGAGAACTAAATAAGCTTTTCTAAGAAAAAAATAGGAAAGCTAATCTCTCTATCAATAAAGCAAGGGAGGAATTATGTAAAGCTTAAAGGGAAATAGATGATAACCTAAGAGACACTTCTCTTAAGACAAGGGAACAATTTACTCTAAAACATCTGATGAATCGTTGAAGAGTCACTATTCTTTAATAAAATAAAAGGTAAAAGTTACTTGGCCAAGGGAAGGGGATAAGAATTTAAAATTTCTTTTATAATGTTATTTTATATAGGAGGAATACGAAAAAAAATCAACTCCTTGATGTATAGTAAAGGAGAGACCATTTAATGCTAAAGGAACCTTTAAATATTAGTGTTTAATTACTTCAAATCTTTATTACTTTCTACTAGTGATTATTAGCAAGAGCAAGATATTAATTACTTCATCCATGACTCTCTATCTCAGCAATAAAAAGACATGTTAGTGAAACCAATTCAGGTAAAGGACGTTATGAGAGCTCTTTTTATCCTTAACCTTGATAAGGCCTTGGAGCCTAATGGGCTTAATGCATATTTCTTTCAAAAATTTAGCATTTAACTAGTGAGATGCATTTAAATGTGGTGTTAGAACACTTTGCCTCCATTAGGATGCCTAGAAAGCTTATTGGTACCTAAAAAGCCAAATCCAAGTTCTTTATATGACTATAGACTAATCTCTTATTACAATGTGATCTATAAAATCATTTCGTAGATATTAGCATTTATACTTGAAGAAGTACTTGGATCTGTAATCAGTCCAAGCCAGAAAGCTTCTATACAAGGAAGAAATATATGGGATAGCTTGCTCTTAGCTCAATAGTTATTCAAAAGCTATCTTAGCAAAATATCTTTAATAAATTGTGCATTAAAAATTAATTCTCAATAGCTTTTGATTTTATTACCTATGGATTTTTCTTAGGCTCACATAGAGTTTTTGGTGTACTTAATAAATTTATTATACGGTTAAAGCAATGTTTCACGACTGCCTCCTATGCCATTTTAGTGAATGGAGAAATTTCTCTCAACTTTAATGAAGCATAAGGCTTAGGATAAAGAGACCTTTATCATGTTGTCTCTTTACCATCTATATAGAGTTCCTGGCCAGGTCGATCAATTACAAAATTAGCAAGAAGTTAAGTTTAGGTCTCAACACAAGAAGTTGAAGCTCTTAAATCTATCTTTTTTGATGATCTTTTGATCCTCTTTCAATCTGAGCCTAATTCAATGAGGACCTTGATGCAATGCTTTAACTCTTTTAGTTTGTTATAAGGTTTATCTA
This sequence comes from Erythroxylum gracilipes, assembly GCA_026413385.1. Taxonomy (NCBI): domain Eukaryota; kingdom Viridiplantae; phylum Streptophyta; class Magnoliopsida; order Malpighiales; family Erythroxylaceae; genus Erythroxylum; species Erythroxylum gracilipes. Next base: position 15,024,134 of record JANZLC010000202.1, on the reverse strand, counting down.
TTAATAAAGCCAAAAGTAACTTTTATGTTTCTTTTGATGTTAAGAACGTCATTAACGCTCTTATAAGTATCTCAAGGCTCAACCACCAATTACTTCCTTTTAAGTATTTGGAGAAACCAATTTTTGATAAGAAGATCGTCCGTATAGATTTACAAGCCTCTCCTAGACTTATTCATTTCTAGAATTCATCATTGGAATAATATCTCTCTCTTTTATGCTGGATTATTATTACTATTAAATATATTCTTAACAATCTCTATAGTCATTAGTTGAGTCACCTTTATATGTCGCAAAAGGTCACTGAGGAATTAGAAAGGCTTTTTAAAAGCTTCTTATAGTTGGGTAAGTTTGATAATGTAAATGAAATTAAAATTAAATATAATAAGGTCTACTCCTCCAAAGAGGAAGGGGATCTAAGCATCCATTTTATCAATATCATAAACAAAATATTACTGAAAAATCACATTTAGAAGCTCTTGATAGACATAGAGTCCATTTGGGTTAGATAGATCCATAATTTTATTATTAAAGATTAGAGTTTATAAGTTATTAAGTCCAACATCAATCATATTTAGACATGGAACAAAATTTTGAAATTCAAAGACTTCATGCATCATTAAATGAAGATTATTGTTAGGAATGGAAAAAACATGCACTTCTTGTAAGGTAATTGAAATAAACTAGATCCTTTTTTCAACATGGCAAAACAATCTTAGGCTATTAATTCCCCTAAAAGCTAAAGTTGTATTATAGGTAAAAGGGTAGTAGAGTTACAAACTTAGAGATTTTAACTTCATAATGGTTCATATTCCTAATTACATACCTATTACAGAAGTAGAAGATAAGGTCATTTGCTAGGTCACAACTTAAAAAGATTCACAAACTGTTCTTGCCTTATGCTTCTGAGGATGTAGAAGCCAAAAACATTATGGTGGCATCTAGTTTGGTTCATTTACAACTCCCTCAAAGCTTCCTTTTTTTTTTCTTTAACAATAAATAATAGACTTAGAACTCTAGATAGGCTTTACAAACTTGTTATAAAAGAAAAAGATAAGGTCATTTGACTAGTTCACAACTCTAAGAGATTCAGGAACTCTTCTTATCTTATTATCTTAATGATACATAAGCTAAAAACTTTATGGTGGCATCTAATTTGGTTCAGTTATAAACCTTTCAAACCTTCGTTAATTCTCTAGCAACCAAGAATAGACTTAAAACTTTATATAGGATGAAGGGTTTTTCCATTCACAAAAATATTTATATCCTATATATGAGGGAGCCTAAGACTCACAATCTTCTTTTTTCTAATTATAACTATTCTAACTTCTTTTGGAATCAATTACACTCTTTATGCAAGATAAATTCCAGTGTTGGTGGTTTGATTTCAAGAGCTAGGTTGCTCAAGTTCACTTCACTCACTAAGGTGATCAAAAGGTCTTCAAGCTGGTAATAGGTTGGGGAACATGCTCTCTTTCGATGGAAATAAATAGTCAAATACTCTAAAATCAATCTTGACATGTCTTAAATTCTAGTATGATTAATTAGATAAGTTAATATTACCTGGTGGTAAGTTCATAATTATCTTTTATTATGACTAAGTTAATTGGCTATTGTAATCTTCAGCATCTCATATGTTCTTATTTCTTAGTTTGATGTATGAACTTATATTTCTTCTCTAAATTTTTTGGGAGGAGGAATGCTATTACGAGCTACTAGAACTTCTTTTTGGGTAGCTATTTGGATTGTTTGTGCGTATTCTCTATAACCTCTCTTTTAATGAGATTTTCTTTACTTTTATCAAAAAAATTCTTTTTCGGTAATAAACCATAAAAAATTGCATGCCAATATTTTTTCTTCAGTGGTTAAACAGATTAACAAAACTATTAGGTACCATATGCATCTGATAAATTTCAATAAAGTAACCCACCAATCTTCCTTTTATAGCCACATTGATTTAAGATGTAATCATAAAGTATTTGAATCTAACTTAATCCCTTTAGTCATACAAAATTTCAGTGATTTTGCTCCTCTCAAACTAGTACCGTGCAATATGGAATTACTTTTTAATAAATTATATTTTAAACACAAAATTTTTATTAATTTTGTAATAATAATTAAAATTATAAGTTATATTAAATTAAATATACAATATTTTAATTTGTAACAAAAATGATTTGTTGTTCATTCTATTATTAATGTTACTGAAAAATTATATGCATAATTTTACTTTATTATAAATATAACTCTTTAAACTTTTATATGTCAATGTGAAATATAACAAAATAAAAAAATAAAAAATAGTTGTTTGTTAAATTTTTTTACTTCTGTGTACTCTTTTAGTTCTTGCTTTTCAAAATGATTGATGGGCATAGACATTGGCGGAGAACCAGAGAAAGACAGAAGAGCTATTTCTTTCTCTAAGTTTTTTTTGGAGGAAAAGGTTTTTGATCTTTTAAGGAAAGAATTGGAGTTGTTGAAGAAGCTGAGAGCAATGCTATTTGGTCTTGTATTGACACTTCGAAACAAGCAAACAACTTCATTTGTAGTTAAACTCTTTCGAAGGAAATAATAAGCAAGCTTATTACAATTAAAAAAATTTCATGGTTGTTCTACCCAAAAGTAGAACGTCATTTCTTTTATTTTCAACAAGGTTTGACTGGACCAATCAAAGTGGCCATGTGACTGACGCAAAACTCAAACAACCAAAGTTCAATTCTGATCCTTGAAGTGGCTCTGAGTCTTATCAGCCTAATGATACATTTACAATTCAACATACAAATTGATACATTTTAAAAACATTCCTCTTAACATAATTTGTACATTTTGGAGGCCGAATGACCCAATAATCCCACTAGAGTCAACAAATATGGATGATTGCTTCACGCCTTTTCACAGACACACAAATATATACATATATACAGTTATATGTTATTAATGATGATATGGCACACTATGACAATCCATTCTCAAGTGTTATGAGTTACTTATCATACTAATTATTCACCCTCTACATCCACCAAAGTTTTTGATTCACTTGTAATTCTTATAATATTTAGGATGAATGTTTTGTTTTTGAGTTACCTTTTTTTAATTGACAAAAAAATTAGAGAAGATAAATGATGATATTATATTAAGTTGATAGTGGATTTAGAGGATTTGCTTGCTTTAGAAGTATTTGGACGATTTACTTGCTTTAGATGTATTTGGATGATTTGCTTGCATGCTTGCATTCCAGATGATGCATTTCCTTGCATATATGCTTAGATAATGCCATATGAAACAATGATTTTTTTTTTTGATATAGCATATGACTTTATGATGATTGAATAAGTGTTAGCTTATGTTGAACTATTATGTATATTGAAAAAAATGTCTTTGTAATATGAGGTGAAAATAGTTTTTAACAATTATTAGGATATATTTAACATGGTCGATATAAGTGTTAAAGTTGAGTCATGATGAAGTATTGGTTGAAGGGGAGCCTCAACTCACGTTAAGCTTGAAAATAGTATGGATTTCATAAACTTACTTACTAATTTTGGTATAATATCATAATATTTTTCAACATAAAAAAGGAAGATCTTTTTTAACCAACAAAGTTTGATCTTGGATTATGATAATAATAATAAATAATTATTAATGTGTTTATGAGTGTGCATATTTTGTTAAAGAGTTACATAAAATAAGGCTTGTGAGATGAAGTTAGCTAAGTTGTTTGTGAACATTCAAAGTTGAAGTATTAAAATTTGAAAGATAAATAAAATTTTGAGGTTTAAAAAGACAATTCATTAAAGAAAACTCATTATGAGATCAAAAGAATTAAAAAAATGAAGGTTTAGAAGCAAATAGAGTGAGTTTTGACCAGCTAGTCAAGTCAGTTGATCAATGCAAGTAAACTATACTTTGATGCCTAATGATCATTTTTAATATTAGAAAGTATTGGACTTCTTTAACATTTAAATTTTTTCCTACACTAAAAAATAACTTTTGGTCAAAAAAATAAAAGAAAAAAATGAAGAGAATAATTGTAAAAGAAGTTATTTGTACAAAACTGAGTCTCACAATTAAGTTATTGTGGAAGTTGTGTAAGTATAGGTTATAAACATAGGATTTCATTTTTGTGGTCTCTTAAGAGGAGAATATTGCATCCTAGATTAAGAGTGGATTTAGAGTATATGCGAGTGTCTTTTTGAATTCAATTGTAATCTCTTGAAGAATAAATGTACTAGTTTTCTCTTCAACATTAAACAAGAATCAATAGGAGATTAAAATTCTCAAAAGGAGTTCTATGAGTGGATATAAATAAAGGAAAAGGTTGAACTGCTATAAATTGACTTTATAATATCTCTTCCTTTCGCTTGTTACTTATTTGTAATTTATTTATTTATTATACCATTAATTGTTCTTATTTTTCTTACTTTATGTAACTAGTTTTATAATTAAGATAATGTAGTGTATATGTTAGTATGATTTGTACATGGCTAAGTGGATTAGATTTAATTAAATTTAATTTTCCCAAACTTAATTAAATCCATTCAGTTTTCAACTCAAGTCCTCATCATTATTATCATCAACACTAAGTTGAAGTCCCACTAAGGCATCGGGTTTGGGAAAGTTTGTTAGTATGCAGCATTACCCCTACCTAACAGAGAGACTATTTCCGATAGAACCCATATGCAATGTGTCATAAAGATATTACAAAATTATAAATGGATGTGTATACACGTACATAAAATAAATAAATAAATCAAATAAACATAAAAACGTAATAAAAATAACTAAATACGAAGATACAAAATACAAAAATACAAATAAATAATAAAGAGAAACAATAATCATAATACTAAAAAAATACGTATGATGTTGGACCCCATTTCCGGAGCCCAACTATCTGGAGTCATACTTGCATGAGTGGGTTCCCTTGTAGGGTTACTTCATTAACCCTCATTAGGCATCATTGGTTCATCTTCATTCTCACAACATCCCAAAAATTTCCTCACAATTTGTTCAATGGCGTGCCCATACAAAACAATTACCAAAATCAAACTCATTTCTATTCGACTTCTTCAAAGAAATTACAGCTATAAATCTCTAGTTTCTTTTGAAGTAAGAATCATCTCAATCGGAGCTCTAAAGTTCAAGATATACTTAAAAAGCTAAAGCATATACCTACCCCAATCATGCTCTCCCAACCGACCCCTTACTTTCTCTCCATGAAACTTATTCAAATCAACTCCAAAAGATACCAATTTCTTTGGAAAGATAGAAAAAGATGTTATGAATCCATTGCTTTAAGAATCACTTCATTTGGAGATCAGATGAGGAAGTTATGGCCAAAAAAATCCAACATGTTTATGCCCTTACTCGTATTGTACATGTCTTAGCACAAATGCTATAACTTTTGCTACAAATGTTGGATTGATTTTGTGTTTAGATGGTTTGAAAGAGGACTTCGAGATCTACAAATTTCATGAAGAATCGAAGCGAGATTTAGTTTCTAAAAGGATCAAAAATAGAACAAAAAATAATGATACAAATTAAGACGATGCAGAAGGTCAAACTAAGACGGTTAAACTAAGACGAAGCAAAACTAAGACAAAGCAAAACTAAGATGAAGCAGAGGTTAAACTAAGACGAAACAAAAGTCAAACTAAGATGAAGCAAAAGTCAAACTAAGATGAAGCAAAAGTTAAACTAAGACAAAAAATAAGTCAAAGTAAGACGAAGCAAAAGTCAAACTAAGATGAAACAAAAGTCAAACTAAGACGAAGCAAAAGTCAAACTACGACAAAACAAAAGGCAAACTAAGGCGAAACAAAAGTCAAACTAAGACGAAACAAAAGTCAAACTAAGATGAAACAATAAAAGGGCATAGCTTTCACTGCAGATATCGAATTAAGGTCATTCTTATACCGTTTTAAAGAAGACTTCTAGACCTACAACTTCTATGAAGACCTCATAAACAATTTTTGCTTCTATAAGGGTTAAAATTTCCAATTAATATAGCTATCCCGAAAGTTCACCCTATGCAGCAACACAAACTTCAAATGATCATAACTTTCCACTACGATATCCAAAACTTACGAACTTTATATCGTTGGAAAGCTAGAAAGATCATCTATAACTTCTAAGAAGACAATTTTTACTAGTTCTACTTAGATCATTCCAGGTTTTCCCTTGAATACAGAACTCAATTCCTACCCTTATGAAAAATTGAATATAGCAATGTCAGAACTTGAAAAGCCATAAACAAACATAATGTATATGTATTTCATTCGCATCAAAATAGTTTTTCAATGATTTAGTGAGTATTTCAAGCCACCTTACAAAATAATCCAAAATACAAACTTTTGTAAAAACAATAATTTCTCAAAATGTAACTAAGGCCTTGTTCAACAAAGTCTAAATTCAAAGAACAAAAAGTGCAAATTGGAGTGATGCCCTGACGCTCGACTCGATCACTTGATATCTTGCTCATCGCCTGTGCATGGGAAGGAGTGGGGGTGAGTTTAATGCTCGTGGGTAATAATTTTACAATCAGTAACAAGCAAAATCATTGCAATAATCATTTTCATTGTAAAAGTCAGATCAATGCATAACATGTGTAGATCATTATTTTTAACATATCACGAACACATAAGTACATCAAATTTTGTTCAGGTGGCTCCAAAATAGAACGTGCTACGCATTTTCACATAATGGTCTTGCATAGTCGTGAACTTATGGGAGTCCATGAAGGAGCTCCATGCCACTAGCAGGCAGGCAAGAGAAGCCTTTTTGTCAAAGTGCACTTGACTTAACTTAGGGGACCACCACAAACCCACATAATGTGTATTTCATGACTTGTAAAACATAATGCCCATAAAGGCATACTTCAGAAACTTGTTTTCTTAGGCTTGATACCTTCTTAAAAATCATTTTCATAGTACACAAATATGCAACACATTTTTCAAAACACTCAAGAACAATACATGCACAGTTAAAAGTAGTTGAAACTCATTTATTGCCAGTTCTTGAAAAAGACATGAAACGCTTATTACTAAATCATAAAAATGTAACCCACCTTGAATTTCTTGATTATGGCTTGCTAAAAAATTCCTCTCCTCTTGCTCCTCTTGTCCTTCTTGATTTTCTTCAACATTGACAAAAATCCCAAATCAAAAGAATTCAAATTGGAAAACCCAAAGAACCAAATGCATGAAATTGATCATGGAATATTTATACCTATACCTTTCCTAAGCTCTTTGAACCAAAAACCTTTCAAAACTCCAAAAGATTAAATACAATTTACCTTAAATCTTTACCAAACAATGATTTTCTTGGCTCTAATGGAAGCTCTAATCTTCCTCTTCCTTTTTCCCTTCTTGATCACTTTCAAAATCCCTCTTGAAGGTTAAGAAAAATCAAAACCTAGCTTGCTCTTCTTTCTTTCCCTAAAGTCATGAAACTCTCTCCTTCTTTCTTCAATTTCGTTTTTCTCTCTCTTCCAAAAGCAAGACACCCCATTTTCTTCTCTTTTACACCATTTATGATTGCATAAGGTCCCTTTTGCCCTTACTTTAATGCCTTATGGTTTTTAAACTTAAGTGACTTGCCAAAATTAGCCTTTCACTCTCCCACTACTTTAATAATTCAAAGCCCTTAGCCCATGTCATATTATCTTACCCACATTAATAAGCTAATTAATTTCCAACATGAAAAATCTAGCAAGACCCCAAAGTTAATCTAATCATGCTTATAAAAAATAAAATAAAAATTTTCAGGGGCTAACATTTCTCCCCCTCTTAAGAAAATTTCATCCTCGGAATTCTTACCTGAGTCGTTGAAAAGGTGTGGATGCTTTTCCCTTATGGTCTCCATGAGCTCCCATGTGGCCTCTTCAACCGAATGATTTCTCCACAAGACTTTGATCTATTGGACCGTCTTGTTCTTGAAGACCTTTTTCTTAGTGTCTAAGATCTCTATTGGAATCTCCTCATAACTCAGATCATCTCTCAATTGAATCTCAGTGGTCTGAATGATGTGGGATGGATCCGATCTATACCTCCTCATTATGGATGCATGAAAGACGTCATGTATTTGTGAAAATTCTGGTGGTAGCGCCAACCTATAGGCTAGCGGTTCAATCCTGTCTACAATCTCATATGGGCCCATATATCTCGGAGTCAACTTGCCCTTCTTGCCAAACCTCATGGCTCCTTTCCAAGGAGATGTCTTAAGAAAGACTTTCTCACCGACTTCATACTCCATCTCCTTTCAGTGTGCATCAGTATAACTCTTGATTCTATCTTATGCTGCCTTAAGCTGTTGTTTAACTAGATTAACCTTATCGACCGTCATCTGAAGTAGCTCGGGCCCTATCAGTTCCCTTTCTCCTTCTTCATCCCAACATATCGGAGTTCTACATCTCCTTCCATACAGTGCTTCATATGAAGCCATCTGAATGCTCGAATGGTACGAATTATTATAAGCAAATTCGACCAATGGCAAATGCTCGTCTCAAGCTCCATTGAAATCTATAACACATGCTCTAAGCATTCCCTCAAATGTCCGAATGGTCCTCTCAGATTGACCATTCATCTAGGGATGAAAAGTCGTGCTAAAATTTAACTTGGTTCCAAGAGCCTCTTGCAAGCTTCCCCAGAATCTGGAAGTGAATCGAGGATCCCTGTCAGAGACTATTGAATCTGGAACCTCATGTAATCTTACTATCTCATCAATATACTTCTTGGCTGGCACATGCAGAGAGTCAATTTGCTTAATTGCTAGGAAATTGGCACACTTCATCAATCGATCAACAATGACCCATATGGCATCATGCTTCCTACTAGTCTTAGGCAAACCCATCAGAAAGTCCATAGTTACCCTTT
>JANZLC010000202.1:14981550-15010645 GCA_026413385.1 Erythroxylum gracilipes | reverse complement strand
AATAACAAGCAAAACCTTTCAAAAAGTTCATTGTTATAAAAATGCTTCTTGAATCATAAAACTCACTTTTCTCAAAACTCTTGTCAAGTAATCAAAATCATAAACAACACAATTCATACATCTTTCAACTTACTCACAAATTATAACATATAAGCATATCATAATGGTTTGGGTAAGTCCAAATTCATGACGCACTACACATTCCCATATAATAGTCCTGTGTAGCCGTAAACTTGAAGAGTCCTTGAAGGAGCTCCGTGCCACTAGCGAGCAGGTGGGAGAATCCTATTTTTGGGTCAACATGCACGTGACGGTTCTTAAGGGACTACCCCAAACTCACATAACATGTAATCATAACTTGAAAACAGATTTGCCCAAAATGGCAATGTTTCATAAACTTGCTTTTTTCTTCATGATCATGCCATTTTTGAAAAACACTTTCATGTAGCAACTCAAAATTCATCAACCACATTCATATAACAATTCTCAATGCTTCATCAAAACTTCATACATCAAACATAAAGAAATTTCTCAAATCAATCACAAACAATAAAAGCAACAATTGTAACAATTTCTTAAATCATTCAAAAAAATAATGAATTTGAAATCATTTTATCATCTTGATTTTTAAAAACATACTATGGGCTCATTATTCAAATTATAAACATGAGACCACCTTGATTCCTTGCTTGAAACTTGACTCAAATTGCTTCCCCTTGCTCTTGGTTACTCTTGCCTTTCCTCATTTTCCTAAAAATTGACAAAAATGCCTAAATCAATGGTAGTTCAAATTGAACAACCCTTAACACATAATCACCAACATTGACCTTAGGAAACTCATACCCACACATTTCCTAAACTATCTAAACCAAAACCCTCAACAAAATCCAAAGATTTAAAAACCCACTTACCTTGGATCTTCCCCAAATGAAGATTTTCTTGGCTCATATGGAAGCTCTCATCTTCTTCCATCTTTTTCCTTCATGAATAACTTGAAAATCCCTCTTGAAGACCATGAAAAATCGAAACCTAGCTCTCCCTTTCTTCTTTCTCCTTCCTCTCCACTGACTCTCCCTCTCCTCTCTCTTTTCTTTGTCATTTTCTTCTAATTTTCGTGCCTCTCTTCTTCTTATACCACTTATGAAGCTAAAAAGTCCATAATGCCCTTACTTATAAGCCTTGTAACCTTAAAAACTTAAGTGGTCTTCCAATTTTGCCCTCATGCATAAGTTACCACCTTAATTCAATTTAATCCATATCATATGGCCTTACTCAAATTAACATGCCAATTAACTCCCATTAACATGCTAATTAATTCCACAAAAAAATAGAATAATTAATCTATCAATACCTCAAAATTTATTTAAATCATGCTTAGCTTCTTCCCAAAATCAAGACCTTTTCTAGTCATGCAATTGAAGGAATTTGCTTGCACTTCCTTCTAGAGAAATGTTCCTCATTGTCTTAATTTTCTAAAATGACATCAAAATCATTCAATTTGGTTCAATATTCTGACAGTTATACACCAATTATTTCGGACTACTCTGATACTAAAACATTATCCTGCGCTTGACTTCCATCCAAAAATTTATACTCTTAGAGACTGAATTAGAACTTCATTTCATCAAACAATTTGTATTCCTATCTCTCTAGTTTATTCCAATTCAAAAATAATCTCATTTGGATAACTAGAGATCAAGTTATGGCTGAAACACCGGAGCATGCTTAATGAACATATTCATTTTCCAGCTTTTTAGCTTCTAATATTTCACATACAATAGTTCTAAATTCCAAGAAAAGTTTGGGGTCCAACATAATTCTATCCTAATGTTTTGTATGTTGAAGGCAAGGCAATTCTATCCTAACAATGACCCCTAACTCACTGGACAATTTTGTTGATTAGATCTTGTCAATAGGACGACCTTGCTTGGGGTCCATATGCATAGAAAATTAGTTGTTCATCACAACATTCATGCATTGTAACTTAGTACCTTTAGTGATACCTCTACCTTTTTTTATGCCAGTATTGGAACCTGTAAAAAAAAAGATAAGAAAAATGCATTAAACATGTAAATATATATTTGATGATAAGTGAAATTATAAGTTATAAAGATTAACATACCTGAATATCCCTCAAAACTAGTTGAGTTAGATATAGGTTATTGCTGACCGACTTCATTATTAGATGAAGTCGACTGTTGTTTTTAGATAGGTTCAAATTGATCTGGTTGTTGTGTGGGAGGAACATCTTTGTTAATTGCCACTTTCTATCCTTTATTTTGTCCAGGTGCCATTATATTGAATATCTATAATGATATTATTAAATGATTTCTCAATGATTTTGTAATATAAAATAAAACTAATCCAAATAACTACATAAAGAACATGTCAATTTTTTCCTTAAATGATTTTGGAGCATTTAACAAAACATAAACAAATCATAATTGGAGACTCCCCTCTTATATATTTGTAAGAACTTAATTTTCTAAATGGATATCAATACTATAAAACCTCCCTTTACATATAATAGGAAGGCTAATCATAAGTTAATTAAAATGGGGGCTTGTCAGTTTTTAAATAATATAAACAACAATCCCATATAAATAACATTTTTTTAACCTTCAATCATCATTATCAACATATTGAAAATCATCATCATTAATTAAATTATGATTAGACTCTTCATCACTATTATGTTCGGCCAAAGTATCATCATTATCATATAATTCATCCTCAATATAGTCTTCATCTCTTTCTACAATAAGATTGGCTTGTACTTCATCCACTTGTACTATATAGGGATCAACATCTCTCTTATGGAACAATGACATATCTGCATCTTCTATTTGAATGACTTCATTATTCAACTTTGATTCAATCTCTTGATATAGTTCATCACCATCTTCACTTATTAGACCATTATCCCTTTCACAAACATTGAAGAGATTTCGGTGTTGAAACATTTGAACAAACTTCCAATTGCTGCCCAGTATAATATCATTGAGGTAGAAAACTTTCTTCACTTGAATTGTAAGGACAAAAAGGTCATTATCATACCATGTCTTACTAACATTCATGCGAGTAATATTCCATTCATCTTCATGTCAGAAAGATTAAACCATTTACACTTAAATAGAACAACCTTTTTTTATCCTTAATGTAATGCAGCTCTATTATTTTAGAGATGAAATCGTAGAAGTCAAACAATTCGTTATCATGAAATCCCTTAATAATAACCCCACAAATTTGGATTTTAAGTCGACTGTCTCGATCTTATATGTGAAATCAAACCCCATTAACAATGGAACCTGTATTTTTTTTTTCACACATATAAGGCCTACATGCTAAAGAATATAATGTTATTGTTGCTTCTTGCATGTTTCATTGTAGGAAAAAATTATTACAAATTGTCATTAGTTCATAATATTCCATCAATATATAACTTACTCGAGTCCTAAACCATGATAGGACTTAAGCTTATGTCGTTATTCAACATTATCAATCCCTTTGCTTTGAATAAACTCTTTGTGCTCTCTATTTGAAAAAGTAAATAGAGATTAGGAAATATAGATTGAATCACAAAATTGAAATATAAAATTTTGAATAAAAAGTAATATACATACTCTATATATATGTTAACTTCCTCGCAATTGTTAAAGTATACCAATGGCCAATTTTGAATTCATCTTTAGTTAACTCTACATATTTTTCGACACCAAGTAGCCTAACTTTTTGGGAGAAAACTAACAAGCCATCATCTTGATCAAAATCAAAGTTACATTCTAGTCTATTAAATCTTGTATTGATGTCATTTAAGTACGTCAATAAAATGTCAAACATTCATTCACTATATAAGCCTCTGCAATGGACCCTTCAAGTTGAGTTCTATTACGTACATAACGCTTAAGAGAGCATAAAAACCTAAACAAAATATAAAACATAAACAATTGTTACTAACTAATAACTTTTTTTAAAAAGAAGAAGTTAATATAAATTACCTTTTAATAGGGAACATCGATCGAAATTGAACCGGTCCACAAAGTTTTGCTTCGTATGGTAAGTGAATTGCCAAATGTACCATAACATCAAAAAACGATGGGGGAATACTAGCTCTAGCTTACATAGAATCAAAGCTATGTCTTTTTCCATTTTGTCAAGATAATGTCTTGCAACATAATTGCTTAAAAAACTCACCCAATTGACACAAAGTTACGTATACATCCTTCAGTAAACACCCACATATTCCAACAAAAAGTAATCGTTTTAGAAGGACATGACAATCATGGCTTTTTAACCTCGATACTTTTTCCTTTTTAACATTCACACAACGGGCTATATTATATGCATACTCATCAGGAAACCTGACTGATTTAAGAAATTGACAAAAAACTTGCTTATCCCCTTTTGACATGTTGTAACAAGCAAGTGGAATAATGTATAACCCATCATCTCTTCTTTTCAAATGCAAATCTTTTCTTATATTGATGTCTTCCAAGTCTAGCCTAGCCTTAATTGTGCCATTCGATTTGCCATCAATTCACATCACAGTTCCTAAAATATTCTTACAAATATTTTTTTCAATGTGCATCACATCAAGATTATTCCTCAATAGCAATTCCTTTCAATACGAAAAATTAAAAAATATGCATTTTTAATCCAATTGAGCTCAACAACATTTTGCCTTCATTTTCTATTACTTAGGTGTTTGTCAGGTGCAATGTCTCCTAAATGTGATAGTTGTATTACCACATCATCACCATACAACTACAAAAGAGCTTAACCCAATTCTACCTTGCCATTAAACAATTTTCTTCTTCTCCATCTATGTCTATAATACAAGTAGTGATGATGTCCCATATAACATATTTTACTTTATAGCATCATTGAATAATTTTGATGGTTACACGAAGGACATACCATATACCCTTTGTGCTCCATCCAAAGAAATTTTCATAAGATGGAAAATCATTTATAGCCCATAAAATCGTTGCATACACTTCCATGGAGGTAAAATCATTTATAGTAAGTCCTGGAATAAGCAAAGATAATAACATTAAAGGCTCCTTCATACACTTCCATGGAGGTAAATTGAATGGCACTAGAATTACCAGCCATATGCTGTAAGAAGTACTGATATTATCGAAAGGATTAAATCCATTTGAGGCTAAATCAAGTTGAACATTATGAACAATAATGTGAAAACTATGGAAACTTTTCATCAAAGTCTCTCCATGCCATTGAATCTGTTGGATGGTGTATAATGTTATCATCAATGCATTTCTCTTTTTGTAACCCCATATCTTTGGCTATTTTTGTTGACATAAAAAATGTTTGTAGTCGTAATTTAATAGGAAAGTATCTTAAGATTTTATGTGTTATCTTTTTCTGACTCCCATCGTCCACTCGCCACCTTGATGTACCATAAATGGGACACTCTTCAAGATCTTTACCGTCCTTCCAAAATATAACACAATTATACTTACAAGTATGTAATGATATAGATCCTAATCCAAGGTCCTTTAACAATTTCTTTACTTCATAATAAGATTTGGGCAATTTGTGTCCAACAGGTAATGCATCATTGAGCAAGTCAATTAACATGTTAAAAGACTTGTTACTCCATTTATTATATACCTTCAAATACAATAACATAACAATAAAAGATAGTTATGAGAACTTCGAGCACCCTGGATATAATTCTTCTTGAGAAAAATTTATTAACTTCCCAAATTATCTTCTATAATACTACCAATTATGTTAGGCAAACTAGTTTTATTCATAGTCTCTATATAATTCCCATAATCCTCTGACATCTTGCCAACTCCTATTATGATCATCACCATTACCATCACCATCACCATCATCATCACCATCATGTACATCATTATTGTTACTATCATCAACACTTGTACCAATACTTGTACTACAATTAGCTTCCTTATGTTTGCTATGATAAAGCCATGAGTATATAATTTATCTATGCCTTGGATTAACAAGTGATTATATACCACATTTTGACTTTGAATGTCAACATTTAAGTAATCTATACGTTGAAAAAAAATATGACATTCATCAGCCATTTGATCTTTTACAAATTACATGAAACTCTTAACTTCTTCTACATATTCAGTGGACCATTTCATATGAGACATCCAACTTTTATCCATCTAGCCTACAATTAAAAGTATATAATTGAATTATTAAATGCAATACTAACATAATGGTAAATCAATAAAAGTTAGTATTTCTCCATTAATCAATACAAGTTTATAAATTAATTTTGAATTTAAGCAAACACTATGGTAGGTGGCATTGTTACACCACGTGAATTGAGAAAGCAAGTTCTTGCTGTGACTCTTAGGCTCGTGGAATATTTCACTGATATGCCTCATACAACACTTAAAACAATTGTTATAGGCATCGATAAGTGTGAATTGCATCGTGTTTTAGGGCTTAGTTTGATATATATTTAATTGTTAATTTAATCGTTTAGTATATATTTTGGTTAGAATTACATTAGTTTTTTAATTATTTATGTTTTAAGTGTTTTATGGGTTAGTACAAGTCTTTGAGCTTAATTATTATGTTTTTGAGGTATCTTAATGTGTTTGTTAGTGTTTCAGGGTCAACATCAAAGAACGGAGAAGTTTCGAAGACACTCAGGCCGAAACAACGACCCACGATCGTGGTATAATAGGCCACAATAGTGACAGAAGCACCAGAGTGGGCCCACGATCGTGGCCCATATGCCATGATTGTGACAGAAGCTAGGACATGGCCCACGATTATGGCTTACTTGCCACGATCATAACAAAAGGCTCGGATATGGCCCATGATTATGGCCTGCATCGAGCAGACGCTCAAAAACTCAAAAACGCCAAGTCTCGAGGGATTTTTCAGACCTTTTGGACCTTGAAAAAACCCTAGAGCTGCTCATAACAGATATAGAGAGAAGAAAAGAAGGAAGAGAGAAGAGGAGAAGACGCTGACTCGACGTACTTCCTAGATCAGGAGTTTCTCGACGTTGCAGTGTCCTGTCGTCCGTTTAATTTGTATTTCCTACTATTTTCAATTTTATTATTGTATAGAATTGGAATAACAGTTGATGACATGATTTTTGGATGTTGAAGATGTTTCTAAACTCACCTTTGGGGTTTTATTTTTGATTTAATGAAATCTAATTATTTGTGTTATTTGGATTTATTGTGATTTAATTATGGACGTGCATAATTCGATAATAAACTAAGAGGGTGAATCAAATGAAAAATAATTAAATTGGGCTAACAAGAGTTAGGTGATTTAATAGAAGAAGAATTAAATCAAATCATTAAATTGTGCAAAAAGAGATCTTACATAGGTTTCTAATAGCTTATTGGACAACTTTAGATCTAATTAGGGATTTGGATAGGTTGTTAATTGAGAAATTGCAACTTCCATAATCTGATTAGGGTTTATAATTTAAGGTTAATAGTTATAACTCGAGAGAGAGTAATCAATCCTAGAATCATCTAGAACCAATAATCCGGTAATTCATAATCGGTTAGGTTAGCGTTAAAGATAGGAAAAATTTCCTTTATCTTAATTGGTAATTCCTTTAGCTTAATTCTTGAGTGTGTGTTGCAATTGCTAAATTATTAATATTTTTGTGATTGATTCTTAATTTGATTTGCTTGCTTAAATTGAATTATCATTTTACTTCTATTACATTTTGAATTTTGCGAATTGTTCTAGCCTTAGATTTTAGGATTATATTATCCCTCCTCGTGGGATCGACACCTTAGGTACTATGTGAACGAACCGTTCACTTGTGGATTATCGAGGTTAATTAATTAAAACTTGCACACATCAATAAACCGATTAGGCATTTCTTCGAACACCTTACAGACATGACTAATTCATCCCAATATTCAAATGTAAATCACATGTCCTCCCTTCCATCACTAACATCAACACATTCCACCCTACATCAATTTACAAATAACCCAAAACTATGCAATGAATGCATATATAGTCACTAGCTCAAAACTAAACATCACACCTTCAAAACACGTGAAAGGAAACACAAAACAATCCAAATAAAAAAGGACCCACAACTTACCTCGACGGATAATCAGAACAACAGTGACGGTAGAACACAGAAGAACGCAAAACCCAAAAGTCAAAAGGTTTACTAGTCAGAAGAAAATGAAGAAAAAACTGAGCACATAGGAGAATGGGAAAAAATGGAGGGGGTTGGGTCTTTGGGATAACACGGACAATAAAACGACATCGTTTGTCATTGAATAAATGGTGTTGTTTTATTTTTTTAAATGATACAACATTTGGTGACGCTTTTCAAAAATGTCGCCAAATGCATGCATAGACTAAACTTTTCAAAAAAAAACGATGTTGTTTTTTCATGTATGTATTAACATTTAACAACAAATTACAAAAATAATCACCAAATCTTTAAACGTAGTCAACCTTTTAGCGATATCGAGCATAATTTGTCAGTAAACAAATTATTCAGGACGACTATAAAAAAATAGTAACGAATTGTTTACACACAATCAACCTTTTCCCGACGCTATTACTAATTGGTCACTGAAGATGATATTTGGCGACGAATAATCTATAAGTTGCTAAATCTTTATACAATGTCAACCTTTTACTGACGGTTTGTTGGTTTGCTGCCAAATCTTTATACAACATTGACCTTTTAATGACACTATGTGTAATTCATCACTAAATATAATATTTAGGGACTAATTGCCTTATTAGTTGCCAAATCTTTATAATTTTTATATTTCCAAAATCTTTGGTATCATATAAATTAATTCATAGAGGAATGTCAACGTGGAGACTAGCTTCCGATGGTAGAAATGTGCTCTGTTAGAAGGAATGTGAAAAAATTGTCCCTAATGAAGAACAATCAATATAGAACAAATCCCCTCTTCGTTCACTAATAATCGCTTGCCTTCTATAGCCGATCTTCTTCTTTAAGGTTCTTAGTATCATCGAAACTACCTCTTTTTCTTTATTATCATTATCTCATTTTCTATTATAAAGCTATTATTTGAGCATCTGATTGTATATACTATATTTTATGTTAAGCTGCCTCGAATCTTCCAGAGAACATAGATGGAAATGGAGTGGTGGTGATGTCCTGATGCTTTGTACAGGATTAGGGAAAATGGTTGTTTTGGAACAATGGTCGATTGAAAAAACTAGGTCTGTTCATCCCGATGATCATGGAGTATATCATTTGGGTGTGCATCTGTTTAATTTTGACTTCCTAATACCATTTGATTTAGCTTTCATTGTTCTATTCTCTTTTCTCATTACCTAAAATGTGTAGTACGTTCGGTTCATCTAATACCATTGTCCATATTGGATTTGGGAAATCTTTTACTGTATCTTCTGTAAATTTAGTTAAAGTAAAGAAGTTGTTAGAAGAGGGTGTCAATTCACTACCCCTTAGAGACGATCTTTAACTGCTTCAATTGATAGCTTGGAACATGTAAGGAGGCTTCTTGGGAATCCATACATTGGCAACCCCTTTACCTCTTTTGTCGACTCTAATATCACTTGGAATAAAAAAAATTCTTTTCTTTTTCAATGGAATATTAAATGTGCGAACTATATTTATTATTTTGTTAAACTTCTAATTAACATCTTGTACTACTTACCATATATATATATATATATATATATATCATTATATTATATTACTTACTATATTCCAATATTTATATGTATTATTATTTTATTGTTTATAAATATTAATGATTAAGAATAGTAGTCAACTTAAATTTATGATATTTTGATCTTATTAACATTAAAATTTTAGGTATGTTTATCTTGTTATATCCAAAAAAATTCACTTTCCAAAATTTAAATTACCTACCATGCATGTGTTTTTCAACAATATGTTTAAAACTATAAAAGCATTTTACAATTTTTAGATTTAAGAAAAGTATTCAACTTAAATTTTTATTTCTTATCTTATTATTATTAAAAATTTTATGTATATTTAGCTTTTTATATCCAAAAAGATAATTTTTATTGTTTTAATTATATATATATATATAAAGAAGGCAAATGCAAAAATATGAAAAATCATATATAAATGTCGATTATAATTAACCTTATAATTATTAAGCACACTTATCATTAAAAAAGTTTCAAATTAACATAATTAATTATATATTCTTTGATATCGACTTTTAGCGACAAATAAAAGGTTTAGTGGCAAAAAGTTCACATTTTGTGTTTTTGTTTTTTTCGACGTTTCCAATTATCGTCACCAATGATCATCACCAAACACTTGAACTTTTGTGATGAAATAGGAAAACCATCACAAAATTAGGCATTTTTTTTGGCGACTCCAGAATCTCGTCATTAGATAAACTGCTTCAGCGATGATAACTTTGGCAAAACCTCGAATTTTGCAATGAATTTGAAAATAATTGCAAAAAATCATCATTTAATGACAATTTTTGTTTCTTCACCAAAGAAAACGTAGCTAATAGTCTATTTTGTTGTAGTGTCAATTGAGCCATATCATTCTTAATCACTTCCCCCTAGTTCCTTTTAAGCCTTCCTTTTTTCCTCTTATAATCTCTAAGTATTATTTTCTTGCAACTTGTCACTAGAGGGCCAGAGTGTCTCCTTTTAACATGTTCGAACCACCTGAGCCTTTTCTCTCTCAATTTATCATTAATACCAGGCACCTTTTATTTGTCTTTTACCATTATATTTTTGACCTTATCTTTTCTGATAAGGTTACACATCCAATAGAGCATCATCATCTCCGTCACCAAAAGTTTATTATTATGTATTTATTTGATGGGCCAACACTCCACCCTATATAACATGGTTGGCTTAACCGCTAAGCGATGGAATTTACCTTTGAGCTTAAGTGGTATCTTCTTATCATATAAAACTCCTGATGCATTTATCCATTCGAGCCACCTTGGTCTGATACGATAGATTATATTTTCATTGAACTCTCAATTTCTTTAGATGATAGACCCTAGGTACTTAAAACACTCCTTTTGTGATATAAGTTTTGATCTAATCTTTACCTCCACATCGGGGTCCACTTGATGGCTCAAAAATTTGCATTCTAAGTATTCATTTTTAGTCTTGCTCATTTTAAAACCCTTTGACTTTAACGTTTCTCTCCAACATTCTAGCTTGAAATTGGCCCCCTCTCTTGTGTCATCTACTAAGACAATATCATTAGCAAATAACATACATCAAGGCACATCTTGAATATTCTTTTTAAGTGCATCTATCACTATTGCGAACAGAAAAAGGTTTAATGCAAAGCCTTAGTGTAGCCCATTATTGATAGAAAAAAATTCTCAGTATCTAGTCCTATTGTCCTTACTCTAGTCGTTGCCCCTTCATAAATATCTCTAATCACCCTTATATAGGTCATAAGAACTCCCTTAACCTCTAATCACCTCTATAAGATTTTCGGTGGAGCCATATCGTATGCCTTTTTTAAATCAATAAAGAACATGTGTATTTTTTTTGTCTTTTCCTATAATATTCCGTTAATCTTCTAAAGAGATGTAAAGCTTCTATTGTGGACCTTCTTATAATAAAGCTAATTTTTTCCTATATATAAGTTGCCTTTTTTTACTTTCTTCTTAATTACCTTCTCCTACAACTTCATGGTGTGACTAAGTAGTTTGATGCCTCTATAGTTGTTACAACTTTGGATGTCCCCTTTATACTTGTATAGAGTAATTAATATACTTAGTCTCCATTCATCTGAAATTTTATTAGACTCAAAGATCACATTAAAAAACTTGAGTAGCTAAGTAATACCTTCAATGCCTAGGCTCTTTCATACCTCTATAGGTAACCCATTTAGTCTTATTGCCCTTCCGCTCTTCACTCTCTTAAAGCCCTTTTTTATTTCTTCCTTTATGAGTGATGGATTCCTCTATGCCTTCATTGAAAAGGCCATAGAAGTACCTTTTCCATTTACTCTGGATGTCATTTTCCCCCATGAGCACCTTCCCTGCTTCATCTCTAATACTTTAACCACTAAGACTGTCTTTTTTGCCTCTTTCTTTGCCCAGTTTGTACCTTTCTCTATTAACGTCTCTCTTTGCTTCTATAGTATTTTCAAATAGAGTTTTATATGCTCCTTTTTTAGCCTTCACCTTTTCTTGTACATATTAAGTCCACTACCAAGATTCCATCTTACTACTCCTTAACCCTTTAGAAACTCCCAAGATCTCTTTGGCAATATTCCTTAACATATTTGCTATTCCGTCACACATCTAATTAGCATCTCCTTTGAATTTCCATTTGACTTCGTTTCTTACTCTAACCTTAAATTGTTCCACCATGTCCCCCTTCATATTCCACAATCTAACTTTAGTAAACCTTTTATTATTTCTTTTCTTCCTCCATCCCTTAGTTTCATGATTGAAAACTAACATTCTATGCTGATTTGCTAAGCATGCTTTTAAAATCACCTTACAATCCTTGCACCTAGTTTGATCACTCCACCTTATAAGGAAATAATCAATTAGATTCTTTTTGGTTCTACTCTTATAAGTCACCAATTTTTTCCTTATTCTTCTTGAATAAAAAATTGGCTATAATTAACTTAAATGCTATCGCCATGTCCGATAAAGCAATCCCAATATCATTCCTATCTCCGTACCTAAAACTCCCCATGAGTCCATGGATATCCTTCTGATGTTGCCCCTATATGACCGTTAAAATTTCCTTCTAAAATAGCTTTCTCATTAGTAGGGATCTGTTGGATCAACTTATTTAACTCCTCCTAGAATTAACATTTATGTTGTTCATCCAAACCTGCTTGAGGTGCATAAGCACACACCACATTGAGAGCAACACTACTCCATAATCTTCTTAATAGCCATAATCCTATCATTTTTCCTCTTTATCTCGACAACATGACTTATAAGTTCCTTAATAATTAAGATACCTACCCCATTTTGTTATTCTAAACCCCCCTAAATACCACAATTTGAACTCATTAATCTCTTTCGCTTTAGCCCCCATCCACTTTGTCTCCTGGATGTATGCTATATGAATCTTATACTTGTCTAAAATCTCCACTAATTCTAGAGATTTCCATATAAGGGTCCCAATGTTCTAAGAACTTATCCTTACTCTGTCAGCATCTTTTTTACTCTTACATACGAAACTGACCAGAGGACTAGACCTTGCTTCGTCATTGATATACAAAGCCAACACTCCTCGATATACAAAGCAACCACTCCTAACTCTCTAGCCCCCATAAGACCAAGAAGGTGAATCCCAAAAGTCCCTAACTACTCCTATAAACTAATAGAACACTAGGCAAAAATAAACTTGCAAAATAAAAAGGAAGAAGGAAAGTATTCAATATATGTATAGGAATTTGAAACATGTAATCATTACCAAGCTAGAATATAAAAATTAAAGCCTAGAGAACCTAATGGAAGGTATCCAAAACTATCCTACCAAAAAAAGAACTCTAAATCGTAGTTTCTACAACAATATCCATTAAATACCGAAGAATCCTAAAGATGGAGAATTAGCTTCCTAATGGAAGAAAAGAAAAAAATAACTCTAATAGCATGAAAATAGCTTATCAACAAGATGCACACTGTTAAGTCAAAATGACTTTACGATTAATAATTTTAATGAAAACCAAATAATAATAAAGGAAGAAACAAATGAGACGGAAGTAGATAGAAAAAGTCAGACAGAAGAAAACATTAGACAGAAGAAAACATCAGATGGAAGAAACGTTAAACGGAAGGAAACATTAGACAGAAGAAAACATTAGACGGAAGAAACATCAAACGGAAGAAAACATTAGACAAAAGAAAACGTCAGATGGAAGAAAACATCAGACAGAAGAAACGTCAGATGGAAGAAAACATTAGACGGAAGAAAACATCAGACGGAAGAAACGTCAGACGGAAGAAAACAATAGACGAAAGAAAACATTAGATGGAAGACCCGATACTGTGTCGGACGGTTAATCAGTTGGAGTTAGTTACAGAACTCAACTGAAAAACTGTTTCTTCAAAGATGAAGAAACAAGAAGAAAGAAGCAGTTATCAAGAAGCAGTTGAAGACGAAGGCTATAAATACGAGTTGGAGTTGAAGACTGCAGAAGTTAGAGACTTTGAAGAAGTTAGTGAATTTTACAAAAGCTAGAAATATTATTCAGTGTGCTAAACTCTAGAGCTACTATTGTCTGTAACAAAGCTCGAAACATCTTTCAATAGAAAGAAGAGAAGCTGATAGCCTGAAGAGGCTAATTAAGAAAAGAATACTTGCTGTAAGAGACCTGAAGAGGCTCGAAAAAAAGAATACTTGTATCGTTGAGAAAGTATAGTGAAATCTCAGAAAAGATTCTGAGGACTGGACGTAGCCCACGGTTTAGGGTGAACCAGTATAAATCTGCTGTGTCGATTTTAACTCTCAACCCTTACTCTTATTGTTTTGTACAAGTAATTATAAGCAAATTGCAATACTTCATAATACTAATTTGCAATAGTTTTGAGAAAAAAACAAGTTTTTTTAAGAAGTTTATAAAAAAGGGGATCATTAAAAAGAATACACAATTCAACCCCCCTTCTTGTGCGTTTTGTATATTGAATATTAAGTCTTTACTAACATGTGATTCACTTTAGATACGTCTCCCTTACAGACGCATTCTCCCGAGCGAGTGTATGGGAGGAATAAAACCGTGAGGGCTTAGCTGGGCCAAGGCCCAAAGTGGACAATATTTGTAAGCGAGTAATCTGAGATGCTACAAATCTGATATTTTTACTGAAAGTTACGCCCTTTTTTACTAATACAGGTCGGAAGAAGAAAAACAGGAAGGGGAAAGTCGCGATCGCGACTCGCAGTCCCCCCATGTCTGAACATATTCCACTCATTTGACCATAACTTTGCCATCTGACCTCTAAATGATATGATTTTTAAACCAATGGATTCCTAACACATTTCTCTATCTCTCCATAAAAATTTATACCTTTTGGAATTGATTCGAAAAAGATTGACCGAATCAAATTGAGGGTATTAGTTAGAAGCATGAACTGGACATTTTATTGAACATACTTCAGTATTTGGATGATATCTTGATCTGTAGAGTTCCAAATGAGATGATTATTTTTCTAAATAAACTAGAGACATAGAGATACAAACACTCATGGTATCAGAGAATGAAGATGAACTAATGTTGGCTAAGGAGGGTTCTTTGAAACAACCCTACATGATAATACCCACGCTCAAGTCTTATGATTTTCTATAAGAGTTAAGCTCCAGAAACGGGATCCAACATGTTATGGTATCAGAGCAAGAGTTGGGCTCCGAAAACGGGATCCAATATATTATGGTATCAGAGCGCCTAGGTTTAGTATCTTACATGGACATTTTTGGAAATATGTATCAAGTTACATGCATTTTGACATGTCTTAGCATGTAGCAACAACTGATCCTTAGTCTAAGACAAATGTGTATGAGTTACACACATGAGTAATTGTTAAGAGTTTGACCTGATAGAATTAGTGAGAAAAATGATGCTTTTCCATGATATAAGAAAATGAAAGTTGTGGATAATTAGAAATGAGAAATAGTACATGGGTAAATATGATAGAAGATGATTCAACGTATTTGTACTGGGGGATGCATTGTTGAATATGACATCAATATTGTCCTGTGAAGGTATACCCTTGAATGTGATATGGATATGAATATATTATCATGGATTGTTTAAGGAAAATAGGGAGACAAGTAGAAATGGTGAGATTAAAGTGTACAAGTAGAATGTAAGGAAAATATAAATTGTTATGATCTTAAGAAGATGAAATTAGAACCGAATTAGTTGTTTGATTAATGTGACAAGAGTTATGATCCATCATAAGAATATATTAGTGGAATTGAGATTAGAATTTTATGATGATTATACATCTATAATTTTGAATTGATTGCAAATATACATATGTAAGATGTAATGAAGGATAAGTATTGTTATTATGATGTACCTATCTGATAATGGGATCATCAAAACAAGTAAGAATATTGAGCACATATGTATTATATGTATGGAGATGATATAGGAAGCAATCTATGACTTATTGGATATTTGTTAGTCATAGTTCCCATAGTTTAAATTCTAAGAGGAACTAGAGTAACACATGAAAGTGCTTATAATGATCAATTGGGGATAGATTGAGACTGCTGATGATGTTACAATGAGTAATGAATTCGAAGATAAAGAGAAAAATATCGTCTAGGATCAATGCAGATGAAAGTATCAATTATGCAAGATATAAATTTGTGAATTGTTGGAGATAAATATGTGGACAAAATGGGATGACTTTGATGATACACACCTAAGCATATGTAACAGTAATTATGTTTACTACTTCATTAAGTTTTGGTAACTAGAATGTTTGACCTTGTAAGAATGATAGAAATTGGTCTTCCCGAGGTATTAAGAATGGTTGAAAATGCGATGATGATAACAGTTAATTGATAAACATTACATGAACAGTATTGATGATAGTAGTAAGAAATCTTCTTTCGAAGAAGAAATTTCATTGAATTAGGTTAAACAGATCAGATAGTTTATATTAAGAATGAATAATGAAAGAAAAAATCATAAATGAATATGTAATGATTCAAAAGTAAGTACTGGAGTCCTATTCCTGATGAAGACATAAGCATGGAATGTATAATATGCTACTGAGAGTGGATGCATTATGTTTGATGTAAAGTATTCAACTATGTGATTTGATTCTTGAATTTGAGATGACATTATTGCTACTATGAGGAGACATACCCTACCTCTGGATCAATCAGATAAGAATTTCGAGGACGAAATTCTTTAAAGAGTGGGAGAAATGTTAGCCCCGAAAATTTTACATTGAAGTTAAGCATGATTTAAATAAATTTTGAGGTTCTGATAGATTAATTATTTTGGAGATATTTAATTATGTCAAAGTTAGTAGGATTTATTGCGTGGGTTCACTGAATTAAACTGTTAAGGTTATAAGAATGTTTAAGGGTATTTTTGGTAAGACATATAAGTATAAAAGACCATAAGCTTCTAAAAAAGGGCAAAAAGGACATTTCTTACTCATTAAGGGTAAAATTGGAAGATAAAAATGTGGTCTTCAATTTAAGAGAAGGAAAAACGTGAATTGGGAGGGAAGAAGAGAAAATAATGAAGAGAGGAAGAGAGATTTCGGTGTTTGAGAGAAAAGAAGAGAAAATAAGCTAGGTTTCAATTTTTCTTAACCTTCAAGAGAGATTTTGAGGTTGTTCAAGAAGAGAAAAAGGTAAAGTAAGAGAAGAGCTACCATTAGAGCCAAGAAACTCTTCATTTGGTGAAGATTCAAGGTGAGGTTATAGTTAATCTTTTGGATTTTTGAAAGAGTTTTAGTTCATAAAGCTTAAGAAATGTATGGGTTTAAGCTTTCTAGGATCAATTTTATGAGTATGTTTCTTTGGGTTCTCAATTGATATTCCTATTGAATGGGGTTTTTCCATTGATGAAGGAAATCAAGAAAGGCAAAAAGAAAAAGACCTGAGGTATTTTAAGCAAGGAAATTCAAGGTGGGTACATGTTTATAATAGAGTAAATAAGCCACTAAATGTTTTCTTTGAATCAAGGAAGTTTAATGATTTCAATTGCATTATAAATGTTGCATTTATTGCTTCTTGAATGAATTGAGAATTTGTTATATGTTCATATATGTATTGTGTTGATGATTTGTGAAAAGACTTTTAAAATGAAATTTTTTTAAAAGATAACATGTTTATGAAATCATGTTTTGGAAATAATTTTTGAAATATCTCATGTTCACGAAAAAATAAGATTCAAAATGTGCCATTTGGGCAAACTATTTTCAATTCATGAATTACATATTATGTGGGTTTGGTGTAATCTATTAAAGAATGTCACGTGCACGTTGACCAAGTTAAATTAAGGCTTCTCCTGCTTGCCCACTAGTAATATGGAGCTCCTTCATGGACTCCCTCAAGTTTACGTCTACGTAAAACCACTATGTGGGATTGCAATAGTACGTCAAGTTTACGACTACACAGGACCATTATGTGGAAATGTATAGTTCGTTATGTTTATGGATCTACCCAAACCATTCTGATGTGCTTATGTGCTTATGATATGTTAACAAGTTTGATGCATACATGATTTGTAGTTTGTGAATTTTGATTATAAATTTGAGAACGATACATTTTATGAATTTAATTAGAACTTTGTATTGACAAATAAACATTTCAAAGGTTTTGCTTATTTTTCAGTTATAAACTTATTACCCACAAGCTTTCAAGCTCACCCCCTTTTCATCCCATCTTCAGGTGAAAAAAATAAGATTGAGTAACTAAGAGTTGAGGCATCATTCTACTTTTGCAATGTTTTTTTGTTAAATTAAGTTAGATTTTGTAAGACTTTAGATGCATTTTGAGAATTATTGGATTTAGTAACTTTTGTAATTTGGATTTTGATACTGATGATATAATGTGGTTTGGAATTCCATTAAAGCTTTGTAAACTCCTATTTTGTTGTTACTGAAATATGAAATGTGTATGGATGATGTTTAGTTGGAATTGGGTAGATTTGAAGAAGTTATCAACTTGAGATGATGATTTTTGAACATGAATTGTTAATATATATACATACATATAAGTGAGATGTTATGGATAAGAAAAATAGGCATTATGAATGATGAGATGTAGTTGAATGTGATGAGTCAAATGAGTGGAGATTTGAGAGTTTAATAAAGTCAATTTGGTAGTTGAATGGTTATTCTAATGACATTCCAAGTTTGTACAGTGCAAATACCAAGTTTTCCATAGGGAAAAATTCATGTTTTGACTTCAAGGAAAAATATGTATTAATCTAGGTTGAATTAGACAAGGTTGTCTTCTTGAAAGTTGTATTTTATCTTTCTAGCTTTCCATTGATATAAAGTATGAAATTTTTGGATATCGGAGTTGAGAGATATGATCATTAGAAGTTTGTGATGCTGCATAAGATGGACATTTTGGATAGCTGCATTGATTTTTTTAACCATTTTTGAGGCAAAGTATCCTTTTGAAGTCTTCATGGAATTGTTGGTCTAGAAGTCCTCTTCGAAACGGTCTTTGAATGACCTTAATTCGATATTTCTAGTGAAAGTTATTCCCTTTTTACCAATGTAGGTTGGAAAAAGAAAAGCATGAAGGGGAAAGTTGCAATCACAACAAGTTGCAATCGCGACTCTATGGGTTTGCGCGAAACTCGCAATCGTGACATCATGGCAGAATGCGCGCAGGTCGTGATTGCGACCCGCAGGTCCCCCATAATACGATTTATGGAGCCCTTGAACTTATGTAAGGTCCATCTTATGCTTTCCTCCCTAAAATCACGGGGATGGTAAGTAAGAAAGCTACTTCTAATATTGGTAAGATGTTTAGAATGCTTCATAAACTAAAGTCAACTTGATGGGTGTTGAATCTAATAAATATAATTATATTATAATCTCAAATGAGTTGTATATAATGATGGGCAGGGTTGAATCAAACAAGAACTGGTAAAGCTTATCTCCTTTTACAAGTTAATAAAATAAAATAAAGGAATGGGTTTTTAAGAACGAAATTGAAATAAATTAAAAGAAAAATTAGAAAAACAAATTAAGAATACAATTTAATATAATAAAATAACAAATAACACCTAGCTAAAGAGATAATTTCAGTTTTGATTATTTAAATTAATCATTGATGCAAGGATGAATCCTTCTATTCTTTAATGAACTGGTTATAGTTGTTAACAAGCTCTAACAACCTATCTGTTCTTACTTCCTCGTTAACCAAATCAAGCTCTTTGATTAATTCTCTTATTAATGAATAACTATAAACAAGCTCTTAAGATTTAATCCATTGACATCGTTAAAAAAATAAAGAAACCACCAATTCTAGTCAAAAAAATACACAAGTACAAATTTTTTTATACTAGATTATATATCCATATATCATAAGTCGAATATCCTATATTGAACCTTATTATTTAACCACTAAGCATTAGGACAATCAAACAATTACTGATTTAATCATTCCAGATGGCAACATATTAGCTTAATATTAGAAAAAAGGGTCTTTTATTAATCAAATGAAAGAATAATGTTAATAATCTAAAAAAACAATAAAAATAATAAAGAGTAAAAGAGTAAAAAAGAATAAGTAGATCTCAAAATTCTTGAAGAATCAAACTTCAATTTAACTTTTTAACTAGAAAGAGAGTTTAGTTGCACATACTTCTCAAAATAAAATAAAAGAAAGATAAAAAAATATCTAAGAGTGTAGAAATCTAAAATTAACCAAGATCAGAAGGAGATGGGACAATAGCTCCTGTAACTCTTTCCTTTATATAAACCCAAAATCCTATTTGATCTTAAGGGATAAAAGATAAGATCAAGATTAAATCTAAAGGATCACACTTCTAATAAGATTATCCTACTAAAACAAGTTCTAACTAATCAAAACTCATAACTAAAGCAAAAAAGGGGCATAAATAACTAGGACTTGTTGACTTAAAGAGAGCCTAATCTATTTATTCACATTTATTGCTCATATTGACTAAGGTATGGATATGCCTTAAGATCATACCTCTTTTAGAACTTTTCTTTCATAGGCTTTCATTCTTTTCCAAAATTTACGTTATTTTTCCTTTTTTACTAAATTTCCACTTTTAAGTTCATTTTAATTCAAATCTCCGATCTACTATAAAAAACATAAAATATATAATTATAATGCTTAATTATAAGAATTTTATTAGTCAAAACACTAAATTAATATGAGATACATATACTTCATATATGTTATCTAATCTCCCACACAGTGCTCGTCCTCAAGCATACAATAGTTTAAAGTCATCAACCTCTCTCCATATACTTCTCTTTTGCTTCTTAACTTATTCCTTCATAATCCAAATCACCTTCTCACTATTCCAAACCAAAATACAATAGGAAACAGGTTATTAATAATTTAACTTCTCGTAAACTACACAAATAAACAATCATCCTAAATTTTTTTGAAATCAAATGTAGAAGGAATGAATACCCTCTCATCGATTTCACTTTATAAACTCAAATTTTTAATGTATATATGATCTTTCATGTCAACATAGAAAAAATCTTATCATAGGCTTGCTTATACATCATATCACCACCCTTGAATAATAAACTAAATATAAAAATCAAAAGGTCTTTGAAAGGGTTATAATAGGGCTTAGGTAGTATGGAAAAAAAGGAAAATTTTAGGTTTATCAAATCGAAGTAAATACAAAAACCCATCTATATGTGTCTAAACTTAAAGATGCTCCACAATTCTCTTATTTCAAGTCACTTATCTATAATCATACAAGATTTTTTCTCGTCTCCTCCTCTTTATTTTTATTTTGTTCTCTTTATCTTTTATCTTCTTTTTATAAATATATATATAGACACATATGTATAGAGGAAACAAGAACATGCAGCATGAATCACTTTACTACTATTTCCATAATAAATCAAAGTAAATACACAAACCCATCTACATGAGTCTAAACTTAAAAATTCTCCACAATTCTCTTATTTCAAGTCACTTAACTACAATCATACAAGATTTTTTCTCATCTCCTCCACTTTATTTTTATTTTATTCTCTTTATCTTTTATCTTCATTTTATAAATATATATACATACACACATATGTATAGAGGAAACACGAACATGCAACGTGAATCACTTTACTACTATTTCCATAATGATATTTTCAATCTCATGCAAATAGGCTCATATGATCCTTTAAGGAAGGGTTCAAGATTGTGGGATAAACCAATAAAAAATGGTAAATGTGGCTTGTATTGTGGTTCATATGCAAAAACAGAAAAGAAGGCTAAGACTTAAATTGATTAACTAGGGGAGATATAATCTAGGTGGCTTTTTAAGAATTCAAAATGGTTTACCTAAATGCCTTTTATCATTGTAGTGCTTCTAGTCCAATAATATGGTCTCAATATGTATAACAACGCAAGTTCTAGAAAAATCAAACTATGTGACAATAGAAAATAAATCACAAAATAATGAATGCTTATAGACTCAAAGTTCACAATATTGGTTAATATGTTTTATACTCTATTTTACTTTTCTTCTAAATCAATCATCAAAAATAATTATTCAATATGTACTAAGTGAGAACTTAACCATTTATGCTCAATAGTTTAATTTGTCCTTAATACATCAAAACTAATACTCAATAGTTTAATAAAAATAAAAATATGAGAGTAAGTAAGACTTCCTTTTAAAAAGTTGAGTATAGTCAATACACCTCTTACATGCTCGACGATGAGGATGGAGTGAACTATATGAAAGCAAAGAAGACCATCAAGTTCTTTTCTATCTAAGTGATATGCCTCTCCAACCTATTTAGTTGTTGATAATTTGAATTGTTAGTCACAACTAAAATAGATGGCATTATGCAGTTTTAAGGATCTATATTTCTTTTAAATTGTCACAATGCATCCTTCTCCATTGGGCAATAGTTGATCCTAGATTGAAAAAAGTTGTATTTCATTGCTTAAAGATAAGAAAAAAAAAATCTAAGCCTAGGGGAATTTGATCTATGCGTAACATATCTATGTTTTATTTGTCATTTTGTTACATTTTCCATATAAATTAACTTAATTTGGTATTACAATTAGTTTCATTGATGTTTCAGATAATTTTATTGAGAAATTGCTTTAGGAGTGATTTTGGCTAAAAAAAGAGGAGTTTTGAACATGAATTAGGAAGAAGAAACATCCTTGGTTAAACACAATTATTGATAAGTTTTATATAAAAACTTTCAATGTCGCAAGTATATAGATCATAACTTGTAGTACAAAAGGTATCGTTCCACAAGGACTAATTAGACACCTAAAAACTTGAATAGAATTTTGTCGAAAGTACTAACAGATTTATTTGAATTAAAATAAATGATTGAAATTGAAATAACTAATAAAACAAACAATTAAATAATTAAGTTGCTAATAAAAATAACGTTAATCAAGGTTGAAAACTTAGGAATTATTCTATCATTTTTTCATCTCCTTTTATCTTGTTGATTCAATTTATGGTTGATTTTAGATATCCTAAGGTTTTGATTACCCTCTCTTGAGATCCAATCAAGTAATCCCAATTGAAATTGATAATAATAGAATTGTAAACTCTCGATTCATAAAACTACTCCTAACTATTTAGCTAAATTTGAAGCAATCCTATGGGTAATTAATTCACAATTAAGATCTCTCTTCTATTGTACTCTCTTGATTTACTTCCAAGCATAAGTATAACAATTATCACAAAGCATTGATAGATGTATTGAATTCAAAAAGAATAAATTTAATAAAAACAATCAAGAACAATCCTTAATATGGATTTAGAAACCCATAATCATATTAAACATCATGTTAATTCAAATAAAAATCCTAAGATGATGAAATAATTGAAGAGAAATGAAAGAAAAACTAGTTTGAGTCTTGATTTGGAAAATTGGAATTCTCTGAAGCTTCACTTGATGTCTCCTCGTAATCTTCTTTTAATATAGTGGCTACTACCTTTTTTTGGTGTTTTTCTTATCCTTAAATAGAGCTTGAGGCTTTTAGGGGTTGTTTCTTGGGTTTCCCTGCTTAATTTGGTTTTAAAAATAGCCCTAAAACCTTAAAAGATTAAAAAAACACACGAGTTGGATAGACAACTTATCATGATCATAAGAGTGCCATGATTAAGATTTGAAGGGTTTCCTAGCCTCTATCACGGTCAACATTCTTTGCATCCCACGATCGTGTGAGTGCCACGATTGTGGCCATCCTCCATGCATCTAAGTTATTCTCTTATCTTCACATTCCTGTTTCTATACACTCACAAACACATCAAAAACCTCTTAAAATATAAAAAAATTCTTGCTCTAAACCAATCAAACAATTAAAGCATAGATAAACACTAACAATAACATAATTTTAGGTCCTAAACATAATTATCATCTAAGAAAACACTTAAAAACATACTTAAATATCTAGAAAAACATAATATAATCTATACCTATAAACAATGTCAGAAACGAGGATATTACAACTAATGTCCCTCTTTAGATAGAAGAACTAGGTGAGAAGATTGAACATAGTCTCACACACTATCATATCCTAAGTTGTGTTCTTATTTGGAATTAGGATTGAAGACAAAGTCTTACAAATGGGCATATTAGAGCTATATTACTGGACAATAAAGCCTTTTTTTTGGTTTAACTGGAGAAAAGAAACTATCGAGGACTAACGCCTCAAGATGGCCACTGATCTCTGATCATTCTGAAGTAACAATCGTTACCTTAAGCTGGGTTCTCCCAAAGAGACCATTGATTCATAGTTGAAGAACCCTACTTAGCAAGGAAGTCCGCACATTGATTAGCTTCACAAAAAATATACCCATTTGTAAATTACCTCAAACACGAGTATGTTAGAGCTTATGTCTCATTATGGATAAAGAATTTAAGTTCTAGTGGCAAGCACAACTTAGGAAATGGTCATATCCTAAATCATATTTATCGTGAAAACGTATATTTAAATAATATGGAAACCTTAATTAGAGGAAAGTTTTTACTTTTTTTTTTAAGTTTTAAGTTAGGATTTTATAGGTTAAAGAGAGAAAAGTCCTAAGGCAAGGTTAAAAATGTCTTTAAGGAGAATAGATATTAGAGATCATTCCAGCGAAGCAGAGAGAACATACAAAGATTAAGAATCCATTAAAGGCCTTATCCTATTATTATTTTTGTAACAATTTTATTTATATTTATTGTTTCAAGAATGATACATAATTAAACCTTTAATCTAAAGTATAGATGGACTAAATGGATTATTAATGATGTGATTAAATTTGAATTTTTATTTTTAAATTAATTTGAAATAATGATAAAAAAACACTCTCTCTACTAATTAATAATAAGGCTGCATACTGCTAAACCTTCTCAGACCTCATATCTCAGTGGGACTTCTATTGGAATGTTGTTGTTGCTAGATTGATTTGAAATAACTAATGCTCTATGAAAAGTTTTCTATGAAAAGTTGTCCACTTTGTTTTATTAGTTATTTCATACAACGAAGTGGAAGTGACATCTAGTACTAGTTTATGAAAGTCTTATTCTATAATTAGCATTATTGAAAGAGACATTGGTTAGTAAAGTTTTTTAATTAAATCTTATAAAGCTTGATGATCTTTCTAAAGGGTAATTATCAAAAAAACTCAAAAAGTTGTTAAATTTTCAATTATAACCTGAACTTTAAAAGTAACAATAAAATATCTAAACTTTCAATTTTTTTTCAATAATAGCCCAAATTTCAAAAGGTGACAATAAAATGGTCAAACTTTCAATTTTCTTCAATTCTAGCCCTACGTTATTTGTTGTTCTCCAATGCCCTTAGCCCTTTGTTTTTTGTTTTTTTCTGCTCACACCCTAAACTACACTCACATTACAATATACTACACCAATAAGCTCTTTATTTTTAGTTCATTTTTTTAATACCCTTAGTGTAAGGATGTCAGGGCTGCGTAATGTGAAAATCGAAGGGTGAGGGCATTAAGAGAGTAAATTGAAAATGAAGGAAAATTTTGAAATCAAAGCATAAGGTCGTTAAGGCTGCATAATCTGATTTAGGTCATTTTTAAACAATAATGTCATTTTAATTATGTAATTAAATAACTTCGTTTTATTAATCTTCATTTGTTGTGTTAATTTTGTCTAACATGTATTAATAGTCAAGGTTTCTGAAACTTGTGCAAGTCACGTCCGCAAACGTAACAGAAACACTAACATTGGTCTAAGATTGAAAATTTTTAAATGTTTGAGAATTTTATTGCTACTTTTTGAAGTTTAGGCTAGAATTGGAAAAAATTGAAAGTTTGGACATTTATTGTTACTTTTTAAAGTTAAGGCTATAATTGAAATTTTGATAAAAGTTTGGGTTTTTTAGTAATTAACCCTTTTTAAATCTTTATTATAATAAAAGTAAGAGTGGGATTAACTCAAGCTTGTTTGTTATTGATCAAAATAGAATAACAAGAGATTTAGAAA
The DNA here is from genome assembly GCA_026413385.1 of Erythroxylum gracilipes. Taxonomy (NCBI): domain Eukaryota; kingdom Viridiplantae; phylum Streptophyta; class Magnoliopsida; order Malpighiales; family Erythroxylaceae; genus Erythroxylum; species Erythroxylum gracilipes. The sequence continues at coordinate 14,984,525 of JANZLC010000202.1, read as the reverse complement.
ATTAAGTCTTGAAAATTATCTAAACTAATTGAAAATACTCATAATTAAGCTACTATACAAATATATCTATGAAGTATACTAGCCTAGGCTAAATTTCATTGTTAGTGCCTGTTTGGCTCAACTTTTAGAGACTCCAAAAGCATTTTTTTCCACCGCAAAAGCTATTTTCAGGAAAAAATGGGTGTTTGGATGCAAACTTCAAAAGTACTTTTCAAGTAAAAATAGCTTTTGAAAAAGCCAAAATATAGCTTTTTCACAAGCTAAAATTTGGAGCTTTTCAAAAAAGCCCAAATTATAACTTTTTAGGGAAGCTGTTTTTTATATTAGTTTCCGTCACTTACGTAAACAAATAGCATCTATTCTCCTCTTCCTCTTGGGTCTTACATAAACAAAACCATTAGCCGACTCTCTTTTTTGTTTCTGCTGCTCACCTATCTCTCTCATCTTCTCAGCTTCCCAAAACCATTAGGCGTCGAACGTCGGTTGCAGCTTCTTCCGTCGATGCCTCTATAAGCTCACACAGTTAGAGTTTCAGCTGCAGACCACACATAATTGTCACGTCGCATCTCCTCTCCAACTAGAAACTGGACGCTAAATCAAGGAGCAAACACGATCGTCATCGTCGACCATTTTCCAATACAAACCACTCTTTATTTTCAGCCTACTGCAGTTTAAGACAATTTATTTTCTCCAGTAACCACAAGAACAATTGCCAAAAATCGAACAACTCCAAAATAATTATGGTTGAACTGGGTTTCATAAACCTTTTTTTTTTGGAGAAAGTAACATATATATTAATTAAAAGAAGGGTTTATGTACAAAAGTAAACAAAAGCCACAAGCGGCTCTCAAAAGAAAACAAAAAATCACAAAACGGCACTCAAAAGCCATAAGTGGCTCTCAAAACATATCAAAACCACAGACGGCTCACAAAATAAAACAGAGCAAACTAGGTAGAAAGCCTTCAGATAAATCGCTAAAGAATAGGTATCTGAAAACGAGTCTCAAGGCCGAAGAGCCGGGAACGGATGAGCTCAAAGATTTCCTCAATGACGTCGTGAGGAGATCGGTATCGTCTGCTGAAAATGCGGTTATTCCTCTCGTACCAAAGGAAGTAGACAGTGGCGGAGAGGACTAACTGTGAAACGAGGTGACAGTAATCTGTGCGTCGGCGGAGATGAGTGCAAGCCCACTGGAGAAGGGGAGCCCAAGAGGTCGAAGGCCAAGCAGTGTGGGTCTTCGTCGAGAGGGAACACCAAACGGTGGCAGAGAAACAGCACTGAAAGAAAAGGGGATCATGGGTCTCCGTAGAGGTACCACAAAGTACACACGTCGAAGAGGTCAGGACGCCGAAGAACTGGAGCCTATCCATGGTTCGGAATCACTCCTGTGATGCCAACCAGAGGACGAAAGAATGTCGAGGAATGTGCCCTGGGAACCACAATAAATGGTGGATCGGGTCCACTGGACGTCGGGCTCGGAGAATGTGCCATGCAGAGTCCACAGAGAAGACTCCTGAAGAGTGACCGCGCCAAACCCAACTATCGGACTGAAGCCGCGGTTGAAAGCGGACCGAGTCCCAAATCTGCTGAAGCTCATCACTCCCCTCCGGAAAAACCCACTCCCCATCACGAATGATCTCCGAAACCCAAGCATCCCAGGAGAGCCCAGTAGAAGACAGATCACGGAAGGAGAATCGGTCACATAGGGGCCCCTGATCTGGTAACCAATAGTCCTGCCAGAGGGAAGTATCTCTCCCATCACCAATGCAAGCTACAATAAGGCCTCTGCACCACTCGCGACTCAACAGAATCTTCTGCCAAACCCAGGAAGAGCGCGACAGAACCCGAATATGCCAAAAGGATCTACCCCGTAGCAGCATTGCATGTACCCACATAGTCCATGTAGAAGATATGTTTGTGAAAAGTCGCCACACATACTTAAGCGTGGCCACCCTATTCCAATCCCGGATCCTCTTAACTCCAAGTCCACCCTCCTGCCTCTGAAAATAGACTGACTCCCATGCCACCTTAACCCCCGTGTGGGACAAAGAAGTACCCCTCCAGAGAAAAGCTGATAGAATACTCTCGATACGGCGAGAGATACTAGCAGGCAGTAGAAACATACCGGACCAGTAAACCTGTATAGAGAAGAGCACAGATCGAATAAGCTGCAGCCGACCCGCATAAGTAAGGGAGGCTGAAGTCCACAATCGAATCCGAGAAAGAATCCTCTCCACCAAAGGAAGACAATCGGCATGCCTCAGTCGTGTAGTGATAAGTGGACACCCAGGTAACGGATCGGGAGGGCACCAATCTGAATCCCAAGGAGGCTCTGTAAAGAGGAAACCTCCTCTGCGGGGATCCCGGAAAAAAAGACTCGGCTCTTATCTGAGTTCATAGCCAACCCGGAAACCCTTCCAAAAATTGTCAGGGCCTGCCGGATGATCCAAAGAGAATCAGAATCTGTACGACTGAAAATCATCAAATCATCCGCAAAACAGAGATGAGTGAGGGAAAGCTGCCGACACCTCCAATGATAGCCATAACCCGGAGATGCTGTCACCTCTCGCAGTATCCCATCCAGTCCCTCCATTGCTAGTACAAATAGATAAGGAGAGAGGGGATCCTCCTGTCGCACCCCCCGAGTGGCAGCAAAATAACCATGAAGTCATCCATTAAGAGCTACCGAGAAATGTGCAAATCGAAGACATACCGCAATCCAGCTGATCATGAGATCAGGAACTCCGATGGTCCGCAATCCCAATAAAATGAACTCCCAGCTGACGGTATCAAAAGCCTTACGAATATCAACCTTGATAGCGCATTGTGGTGGTGAGCAATCAAGGTGATAATCGTGCATCAACTCCTGGGTAAGAAAAATCGCGTCTGCAATCTGTCTGCCAGGGACAAAAGCCATCTGAGCCCTCCCAATCACCTCTGGTAAGACAACCTTAAACCGATTTGCAATGACCTT
>JANZLC010000202.1:14945241-14968719 GCA_026413385.1 Erythroxylum gracilipes | reverse complement strand
GCCACTCTTATGGGGTACGTACTCGGATATCACCATAGATGTCGGGTATGTGTCTTGTGGGAGTGGGGTGCTACATTATGAATGTTATAAATTTGTTAAGTGATAATGATGTCATTTGACTTGAGCAATCCAGTGAAGAATTGAGCCTTCACACAATTTTTTTTATTTCTTATATAGATATCTACTTTGATTTTGATTTTGAATTTGTAAAACTTAAATTTTCTTTTTGAGATTACACGTAAGATTTGTGCAAATATAAATTAATAAAGGCATTTAAGATTTGCATGTGAGCCAAATTGTCAACCTTTTATACATTAATCCATTAGTGAGTCCTTTTCACCCTTATATGAATTTGAAACTTTTTCTTGGTAACCTTTTCTCTAAAGAACCTTGCACCTAAAATAATTTTTTTAAAATTTATGATTGGTAGAGCTTTTACTTGTGATTTGATTTAATTTATGGAATGGAATACAAAAAAATAAGTGTAGGAGAGATGGTTAGTGCATGGAAATGGCAATGAAAAAGGGGAATATCATATCAAGTTGAAAAAAGAAAAGAAAAAAGAAAAAGAAAAAGAAAAAGAAAAAGAAAAAGAAAAGAACAAAATTATGAAAATTGATTGGCAAGGATTCTTATAATTAAAAAAGTATTAAGAAAAAGAGTACGTGTAATAATATAAGAAGTTAGCGGAATAATAGTTGAATTATTTTCTATATATTTATTTTCTATTACATTACTAATTATAAATATTTTTGTTCTCCTTTATTCTTTCTCCTTTGTTAGCCTATTTAACCTTTTGGCCTCATTACAATCCTAATCAAAGTCCTTTTGATTTTTTTCTTGTACATATCTATTTTAATAATTAAGACTAGAAAGTTTTCAAGCCTATAATAAGTTCAATTTTAATAGAAGAGTGCCTTACCCATATTTCAAACACTTGTGTGAATGACTGGTATCTTGTAAGGAATTCTCAATTTATGGTATTTGAACTTGATAATAGAAGTAAAATAGTGTTTACTTGGTCTTATTTGTATTATGATTTGTTTATGAAATACTGTATGTTAAATATTTACCATTCTTTTAAGACTTGGATTTGTATATCTTATATTGTTAATTTTGAACTTAACTAATGAGTTTAGGTCAACGTTTATGAGTAACATTTACTTAGATACCTAGGAGAATATAACTCCTCTACTGAGGACAATGAGGGGTTCAAAAGCTTGTGATATTTACGAAATTTCACTATATACCTATAAAAAATACTACTAGGGACACTTAGGGGTTTAAAAGCTTGCTATTTTATGTTTTTAATAGTTAGGAGTAATTAGTAGTTAATGTTTAATTGTTTTGATTTCTTCAGGACAAGTAATGAGCTATGTGTTAGGAAATTTGATGAGTCAATATTGTACATATTATTTGAGGTTGATTTATTTGGTATTCAACACCTTTATGAAGTGAAGATATGACTTTTATTATGTTCTTCTATGTTTTGTTCATTATCTTATAAGTAAAGTATTTGAGGAATAAACACGATATTTGGTGCATTTTTTTCACAATAATCCATTTGAAATAATTTTTGAGTCATTAGAAAACTAACTAAATGGAAGACAACTTTGTGGAAGATATGGGAAGAAAATTATAACTTAAAGATGTCTAAAATTGGAGAAGTTGGAGGAATAAAGCATAATAGGTTTGCCTGTCTTTCACTAGGGTCTACGAGTTGAGATACTATATAATACTAATGCTTTAGTTGATATATGACTAGTGTCATACTTATCACTAAAGCTACGTAAGAGAAAAGTATTATAAGACTAGAATTAATTATGAATGGTGTTAGGTGATGGTGTTTAAACAAGGAAAAATAAAGATATATGATTCTTTAATTTTAAACAATCTAAGACTCTATTATTGTAACCCTATACTTGTAATAGAAGATATCCAAAGGAGTTCTAGCCAATTTTAGTCGTTTTTAGCTAGGTTTTTCATAGTTTTCATCTTTCTGTGCATTGGAGGAAGACCAAGAACAAGGATTGAAGAAGCCTATGACATCATCTATCTTTATTTCTTCTACTTCTTTTTTTATGTTAATATTGATATGCTTATGTTTAATTTTCATTATGTTTAATAGCTAGAAACTTTAGTTAGGGTTATAAATATAGCTTGTAAGGATTTATTTAACTTTTACATGTTTTAATTATTTCCTTTATTGAACTTATTTTCTTTGATCTTAATGTTGGATTTGTGATTGGCCACTATAGACTCAATCTTAAGGATTGTATGAAAATTTGAAGGGTAAATTATGTTTTATATATTACGAGAATAAACACTTTAGTACTAGAGAGCAATGAAATCCTAGACTTTAATGATAACTATATATATTAACTATATTTAATGAGTTTGATAAGGTTAAATTATGCTTCTCATATGGTAGTTACCTAATGAAATATACTTATGTGTCTCGAAGGAGGATATAGATATATTAGGTTAATTGTAATTTTTTGGCCTAGATAATCAATTATGTATAATGATTAAAATTCTTTATAAATGAGCCTTTAATCCCTAATATTTAGTTTATTGATTTCTTTCATTAGTTGTTTATTTTTGTTTTTGTTAATTCTTTAGTTTAATTTTCTTCTACTCTTTAGTTTTATTTAGTTTACTTGTTTAACTAAGATTAATAGGATTAGAATCTAGTTCTCTATAGGATCGATACTTTGGAATTATTCTATTTTGATGTAGTTATCTATGATCGACTCTATGCATTTGAAGATATAAAGTAGATCACCAATGAATTTCTTCAAAAAGCCAAATATTAGCTTCAGATTTATAAGGACGAATCATAAAATCTAAAGGCAAATGCCCATTATTACCAACAACTCTTAATCCATCCCACTATTTAAGAAGAATGTTTATTAGGCAATGCAATGGTTGCCCATACAATTGCTTACAAGATTGGCCCAATCCCATCTAAGAAGAAATTGGAATAATAAAACCATGTTATGTTTGGAATCAAGATTGATCTCATATATTCTTGGTACATTTATTTTCCTTTTGATGAAGAAATCCAAAAATAAGAGCATGTTTTAATACATAAATAATAATAACAATATAAGATACCCACACTTATCTAAGACAAATGCAGAAAACAAGTTAGTAAAAACGCCTTGCCAAATTTAGGTAAATAATGATTAATAAATCTAACAAGAAATTAGCAATTCAATAATAAAAATGAATTTCTCAATGCTACAATGAGAAAACATTGATTTAGAAAATAATACATTTAAATATTAGTTAGATTTAATTAAAGCAAGATTTAGTATAATCTCCTGTTAATTATTTTGGAAGGTGTGTTATCTAAGTCAATTTTATAAGATATGATGATCGTAGAACAAATTCTATTATTTATTTTGGGTATCTTTGAATTGGATAACCTTACTTTTAGGGTTTCAAATTTTAGGGTCCATACTAACTATCTATTTAATACTACGAACAATAAGTAACATATTCACTTTATAATGAGAATACTATAAATAAATATTTAACAAAAAAAATTACTATGATTAAGTACAATAAATACTATATCTCAGTGTATACAATATCATAACTCCAAACAATCATTATCAATCCTATGAAAAAAAATCACAATTAATACCAGTCTTCTAAACAAAAAATACAATTGTTCATAATAAGTAAGTAAAAATGCCCTTTAATATAAGATATTTTGGTTGAGTACATAAAATATTACATACGATACCATATCTCCATACTTTCAATTTCATTCATATGAAAAAAAGTTTCTTATAACAAATAGGTAACACATTTATTTTATTATGACAATACCATGATTGAATATAACAAATATCATGTCTCAATACATATGATACCTCATTTCTAAATATTCAACACCACTCGTATGAACAAAAAATACGATTGATAGCATAATAGATAAGTAAGAAATTTACATTAATATAAAAATATTATAATCAAGTACACAAAATACCATGCCTTAGTATATACAATATTATAACTCGATACATTCAATACCACTTTTATAAAAAATACCATAGCTCATAAGAAATAAGCAACACCTTCACTGTATGATGACAATACCATGATTGAGTATAATGAATACAATGCCTCAATACATATGAAACCATAACTTTAAATAATCAATAACAATCCTAGGAAAAAAATATATCATTGCTTATAACAGATAAGTCATAAGTTTACTTGATCATGGGAATACTATGATTAAATACATAAAATAGTTTGCCTTAATACATAAAATACCGCAACTCAATACATTTAATATTGTTACTATAAACAAAAAAAACATTATTCATAAAAGATAAGTAACATTTTCACTTTATAACGAGAATATCATGTTTGAGGAAAATGAATACCATGCCTTAAATATATGATACCATAACTCTAAACATTCAATACTACTCTTATAAATAAAAAAAAATACCACCAATCATAATAGATAATTAATATAATGACAATATCGTGTTTAAGTATAATGAAAATCGTACCTTAATACACATAATACCATATCTTTAAACATTCAATACCATTGTTATGAACATAAAATACTACCTCTAAATAACTCAATCACACTATAAAATTATGGGAGAGGGTGATTAATAAGAGAGTGAGAAAGGGTACACTTATTTTGGAGAACCAATTTGGTTTCATACCAGGGAGGTCTAAAACAAAAGTCATACATCTCCTAAGATACAACAACAACAACAACAACAACAACAACAACAACAATACCTATTGAGAGTCCTACTGAAATGCAAGGTCTCCAAAATAAAATAGGGACCCCCATACATCTCCTAAGATGATTAATGGAATATTATAGGAGTACACATAAAGACCTACACATGGTTTTCATTGATTTAGAGAATGCTTATAATAAGGTACCTAGGGAAGTCAAGTGAAGTTGTTTAGAAGCTAAGGGAGTCCATGTTGCCTATATGCAGGTTATTAGGGATATGTATGAAGGTGTTAAGACTAGAGTAAGGAAGACAGTAGGAGATATAGAGTATTTTTCTACTGATATAGAGCTATACCAAAAATCCTTGTTGAGTACCATACTGTTTGCAGTAGTTATGAAATAGATTACCAACAATATCCAATAAGATGTGCCTTGGTGTATATTGTTTGTTGATGAAATTGTTTTAGTGGATGAAAAAAAGAGGGTGTTAATGAAAATTTAAAACTTTTTAGGGATAAGTTAGAGTCAAAGGGCTTTAAATTGAGCAGGACTAAGGCTAAGTACTTATAGTGTAACCTTTTAGGTTGTAGGGCTGCAACCAATAATATGGAGATCAAGATTAGTATGAAAGTTATACTATAGAAAGATTGTTTTTAGTACCTTGGATCAATCATCCAATGTAATGGCATGATAGATGAGGACCTATTTCATTCTGTCAAATTAGGGTGGCTAAAATGGAGGAGTGCCTTAGGAGTTTTATGTGACAAGAACATACCACTCAAGTTAAAAGGTAAATTATATCATTTAGGAATTAGGCCAACCATGTTTTATAGGACAAAGTGTTGACCCATTAAATAGGTGTATAGTTATAAGTTCATAGTAGAGGAGATGAACGTGCTCCATTAGATGTGCAACCTTACAAGAAATGATAAGGTTAGGAATATAGTGTTAAGAGACAAGTTGGGGGTGGCTAAAATTGATAGTAAATTAAGAGACATAAGGCATAGGTAGTTTGAACATGTTAAAAGGAGACATCATGAGGCCCTAGTGAGAAATGTGAGAAGATTGTACTTAGGGATTTTAAGAGAATAATAGGAAGACCTAAGAAGAACTGGAAGTAGTTGATCAGGAACAACATGGCCCTACTAGAGATTACTGAGGACTTGTCCCTTAAAAACTTTGTTTAAATAGAATACAAGTAGATGACCCTACGTAGAGAGGTCTTTCTCTTTTCATAGGCCTTTTAATTCTTTTCCTCCAATTATTGTGTCTTTTAATTAACCTAAATACTATTGTTTGTAGAACTTGCTCCTTTATTTATTTTGTTTATGTATTTTCACTTTTTGTTATATATTTAATTACTTATTTGTTTTCTCTCTTGTCTATTTATTTATTTACTTACGTTTGTCTTCATTTATAATAGTAATAATAATAATAATAATAATAATAATAATAATAATAATAATAGATATTTGTTTATGTATTTAGCTGTTGTTTTCTTCTAACCATTTTCAAAAACTTTTTTGTCATGTAGGTTTACCGGAAGTAGCCCTCTTTATTAGCTACCGATAAGGCTTTGTACTTCTGAACCTCTATAAATCATACATCTTAGAGGGATTCCTACTAGGATATTGTTATTTTTATACCATATAAGAAACACTTTAACTTTTTAGTGAGAATATTGTGTTTAAGTATAATAAATATCATATCTTAATATAATCTATAAATTCATGGCTAGACATATAAATATATTATGAATCTTAATATTTATAAAAGTTTTAAGATGTTTGTGCCACTACTTTACTAATGCAAAATACAGCGAGTACATAAATGAAAATCAAATATCCCACCTCCATTTAAGTATGGGACATTTAGGTGTTGGAAAAATGTTTGGTCATTTAAATAAGGAAGTTGGGTATAAAATGTAGTTAAAAAAATATAATGTCTTCATCCCTAAATGCCTGCATAACCCTAAATGGTTGATCACTAAAATGTTAATTCCACCACTTCCTTCTTTATATAATCATCTCCATTTAGTGATGCATTGTCCTTGTCATTATTATCGAAATGTTTTCCTCAGTTAGGGAACAACTTGTGCTCTTTCTAGATGACTTTATGATAAACATATATTCTTGCTTAAGTCAATACCAATAACCTGAAATCATTAGTGATGCCAAAAAATTTTATCATATAAAAAATTGATCATTTAAAATAGACAAAATTGTTATGTTACTAAGTAGGTCAACATAAATTCGCCTATGAATCACTAGTCTATTTTCCTTATGAAGCCTCTTTTTAATGTGTCTTTAAAGCACTAACTAGAATTTAAGTTTTTTTTTCTAACATTCAAAGTACAATAATAAAATCTTGGACATTTGTACACAATTGCATGCTTTTGTTGGTTAGGTAGTAAAAGTTCATAAAAAAAATACCACTTCATAGTATTGTATTGAAAATAATTTGATATAATATCCATGAAACATAATTGATTATATTACGAATGAAAATAATTTTATGTTATCTATTATATCTAAAAATATCCTGGTTTTTTAATGATTTTTCTCAATTATGTACATAATATTGAAACCTTGTCAATGAACTAAAAAACAACTTACTCCATAGATAGTTGGTTAACATGCAAGAGGTTCATAATGTAAATTATAAAAAAATGACGTATAAAGGGAGAAATTAAAGCAACTGAACCATCATCATTAGGAGAGGATACACGATTATTAGATAAACATAACCTATTATTGTCATGTATACCCAAATAGTGAGCAAGCCATATCATTTTGTAGGGATTGATATATTTGATACCCATGTAGGAAGATGCAAACTTATAATGCCCTCATTCATAAAGGTGGTTAAAGGGAAGTGATCATGAACTCCTTTGTTTTTTCTAAATCAAAAGGACACACCCAAACTTAAGTTACATATGTTTGTATAATAAAGCACTCAAAAGAAAAATTAGGAAAATTTTCATTGGTTTAAAATAGGGGATATGAGAAAATTTTGAAAGAATTTCACACTTCTTAAACTAAATATTGATGAAAAATGTAAATAGTAGTATATTTTACATATCATAACCTTTAATCTCATTTAATATTATGGATTGAAGGAGTATAAGTGTGTTTTATTTTAATATTTTAAGGAATGTATATCATATGTTATTCATTATTGGCTTATACCTATCCTTGTCGACTGAGATTCCCTAGAATGAACATAGCTTGTAATATTGGAACACAACTGTGTTGCCATATGAATGTTTCAAATTCAATGGTATTAATTATAAAATCAAATGAAAGGATTTTTTTATATTATATATGAAAATTTAGATAGAATTTATATTCCTAATAAAAGGAATTGAGTCCTTAAGATATGGTAGAAACATTTTCATAATTGTATAGATATTGTTGAATGATAAATGCAATTATAGTTATGTAATAAGTTTGAGTTCACTGAAATTCCATTCATTGTTTTTTATCAAAGGTTCTTTTTGGTTGAAATTGGTTTATTTTCTAAATTGAAAATAATTTATCAATTTTTTGTAAAAATATACATTAAATTGAATTATTGCATGATTGTATATAATCTCCCTTCCTCTTTTGATCACATAAGGTATATTATATTGTATGAAACACTAATATGCCTATACACTTACTCTTATCATAAGCACAAATGAGTATATTTAAGTGTTAAACACCTTCAATTCTAGTCTTTATAATAGGTTTAACTTTATATATGATCATTGAGTTTGGTATGCTTCAAATTGTCTACAAATTACTTATAAAATCAAACAAATGAATCCACACATAAGTGAAATTATATGTTGAAATTCATAAACTCATACTATACTTTTTAGTAATAAGAAGGAAAGAATGGGTAAATTTCAATATCTTGGTCATTAAAGTTTGTATTTATTAAAATCCATGTTTTTCTTTAGGGAAGATAAGTTAAACAAAATGATGTCCAACACGTGGGTATTCCTAATTATACTGTTTTGTAGATTATAAATAGAGTAGTACTCGAATGATAACATGTGTGTATTGTTGCTACCAACATCCTTACACAGTGATAAATATGGGCATGTTTGTTCCTATGTTAATTATTGGATTTGGTTCAAGTGATTATGTTGTCGTAAACACATTTATATATACGAGTTTGTATTTCCTCTTGTGAATATCTATAATAGGTTCAAGTTAAATAGACAAGATTGGTAACATGATTGTGTATACAGTATTATACTTGAGAAAACGAACCATAAACACATTTTGACATGCAACTATGTAGCAAATTATGTTCCTATAAAAAACATTAAAATAAGTGACATAACTAGACGAGCATGTACCAAATATTATAGACTAAGTTTCCCTACCATATTCACTATTTATAAGAAATAAAAAATATGTGGAACTTGTAAAGATTACACCCATGATATTAATCTATTTTGAATATTTAATAGTTGCATGGCTTTAAGTAACCTTTGATATGTAAATATTTTAAAGATTAATTATAAAAAGTCATGAATTTTGCAACTTTAGCTAGAACTTTAATAAGTGACAATAAAATGTTCCAAATAAATAGTTTATTCACAAGTTTCTTCTAGCCTCATTATACAAAGACAGTGGGAGTACCTCTCCATCTTCATATCACAAAACCATCACATTTAAATAGAGAACCATTACAAGACAAATAAATAGTATATTCACAAGTTCCTACTTTTAGAATAAGATATCTTTAGATAATCATTCAAAGCTTCATAAACAAAATGACCTTATAAATAATAATTGGTGAAGATTTTTTTAAGGATACATAATCCAACAACTAGATGGTATATAACCAAAATTAAGGTGATTAAAAGGCATTAAAGTTATTAAGATGATGATGTTGATTTTTACAAAGTTTATCAAGTCATCTTAAAGGAAGAAAGGTAGTGAAATTGATATGATTAGAGTTTAGATTTATGGTGCTTGAGATCTTAATAACATATAAAATAAAGAAGATTCAGTTTATTGAGAAAGAACAGTGACCAAGAAGAATTAAGAGTAAGGATTCATGAGTTTAGCAACGGAGGCCAAAGTTGATAATGGGAGAATTTAAATATTAGTAGGCATTTCCTCGAAGAAAATCCATCTAATTCAAAGGATTCTCTCCTCCATTCTTACCACTCTCATCCTTTTTTTCTTTAGTTTTCTCTTGATCTTCTTTTTCTTCATCTATCTTCACACTATATGCCTCTATGTCTTCGTTATTCTTTTTAAATCCCTTTTTTCCCTAGTTGGTGCTCTCTCTTAACTATTTTGTTGCAATCTTCTTCTGGACCTAAAATGTTGCTCTTACCCTCTCTCACGCTTATTACAAAGTCATTTTCTAGCTAGATTTTGATTTTGTTTGTGTTCTTTCTCTCACATGTTTTTTATATGAACATCCTCCTTATATTTGTTTTTTTTTTCAATCTATCATAACACAATTAGAAACCAAAGTGGTGTGAAGATGGAGAAATGGCCTAGTTTGAGTTAGAGACAATGTCTTTGTTCTTTATAATGGATATGGGAGAATTTAGGGTTAAAGGAATTTTAGGGAATTAAGGATTTTAGGTTTTTAACATTTCAATTTTAATTTTTAAATATTTATTTTCCATATTGCAATGATAGGACATATGTCAACTGTTGGGCCCTGAAAATTTTCCTTACTATAAGCATGATTAGATTTATTTTGGGGTTTTTTTTCTAGATTAGCCATGTTGGAATTAATTAGCTTGTTAATGTGGGTAAGATAATATAACATGGGCTAAGGGCTTTGAACTATTAAAGTAGTGGGAGAGTGAAAGGCCAATTTTGGCAAGCCACTTAAGTTTAAAAACCATAAGGAATTAAAGTAAGGGAAAAAATTGACTTTATGCAATCATTAATGGTGAAAAAGAGAAGAAAATGGAGTGTCTTGCATTTGGAAGAGAGAGAAAACAAAATTGAATAAAGAAGGGAGAGAGAGAGTTTCGTGAGTTTAGAGAAAGAAGGAAGAGCAAGCTAGGTTTTAATTTTTCTTAGCCTTCAAGAGGGATTTTGAGAGTGATCAAGAAGGGAAAAAGGTAGAGGAAGATAAGAGCTTTCTTTTGAACCAAGCATTTCTTCATTTGGTGAAGATTTTAGGTAAGTTGTTGAAATCTTTTGGAGTTTTGAAAGATTTTTAGTTCAAAGAGCTTAGGAAATGTATGGGCAAAAGTATTCTAGGATCAATTTCATGCTTTTGGTCCTTTAGGTTTTCCCATTTTTTTAAATTCCATTGATTTTAGAGATTGTTTTCAATGTTGAAGAAAATCAAGAAGGGCAAGAGGAGTAAGAGGAGAGGTATTTTTGAACAAGCCATAGTCAAGGACTTTAAGATGGGTTTCACTTTCATAGTTTGGTGATAAGCTAACAAAAGTTTATGTCAATAAATGACAGTAATTAATTTGCAACCACCTCATACATGTGCATTTAAAGTTGTTAAATGTTGCAAAATTTTCGTACATGCTTATGCATGATTTGTGTGATGATTCATGGAAAGTTGTGTTTAAAATGACTTTTTGAAATGATGCATGATTTTGAGACCATACTTTTGGAAAGGGTTTTTAAGATATAACAAGCATATGAAAAGCAAGTTTTCAAGAGAATGTGCCTTTTGGTCATCAAGCTTACAAGATTTTGAAATCTGTGTGTTATGTGGGTTTGTGGCAGTCCCTCAAGAACCGTTACATGCATGTTGACCCAAGTATAGGCTTCTCCTCCCTGCCTACTAGTGGCATGGAGCTCCCTTAAGGACTCTCTCAAGAATTTATGACTACACAAGACCATTTCATTAGAAATGTGTGGTGCGGCATGTTTTGGACTTACCCAAACCATTTGATCTGTTTATGTGTTCATGATAAGTTGATAGGAGCAATGCATTCATAATTTGCATACACATGAATTTCTGCATTGAGAATGATTTAAGAGGGTCTTTTCTTGTTACAAACTATAAAATTGTTACCCACGGGCTTTAAGCTCACCCCCACTTTCCTCCCCATAAGTAGGTGATGACCAAGAGATTAAGTAGTCAAGGGCCAAGGCATCACTCCACTTTTGAAATGTTGTTGTAATTTAAGCTAATCCTGTAAACCAAGGCTTTAGTTGCATTTTGAGCAATTTATTGTTCATATATTTTTTGTATTTTGGGATTTCTTTGAAACACTGATGTGTATTGGGGGCTTGAAATGTCCACTAAAGCTTTGTAAAACTATGATCTTTTGATGCTAATGGTTTATGATTTTGTTTTCTCTCATGATTCTCAAGGTTTTATAAGGGGAAAATTCGTATATTAACTTTACGGAAATTTTTGGGTTGATTTGGGTTGTTTCAGGCAAAGTTATCTTGTAGAAAGTTGTAGGTTTTTTTTTAATCTTTCCAATGGTATATAGGATGAAATTTTTGGACACCTAAGTTGAAAGTTATGGTCCTTATGAGGGGAGATGCTCTGGAGAGTGTAGAAAGTGATTTAGCTTTATCTTAGTTTGACTTCTGTATCGTCTTAGTTTGACTTCTATATCGTCTTAATTTGACTTCTATATCGTCTTAGTTTGACTTTTACATCGTCTTAGTTTGACTTCTGTATCGTCTTAGTTTGACCTCTACATCATTTTAGTTTGACTTCTGTATCGTCTTCGTTTGACATCTGCATCGTCTTAGTTTGACTTTTGTATCGTCTTAGTTTGACTTCTGCATCATCTTAGTTTGCTTCGTCTTAGTTCTACTTCATCTTAGTTTGACCTTCTACATTGTCTTAGTTCTGCTTCGTCTTAGTTTGACCTTCCGCATCGTCTTAGTTTGACCATCTTAGTTTGACTTTCTACATCATCTTTGTTTGTATTATCATTTTCTGTTCCACTTCTGATCCTTCAGAAGGTAGAATATGTCTTCGAGGTTCTCATAAAAGTTGTAGATCTAGAATTCTTCTTTCAAACCGTACAAAAATGAAGTCAATCCGACATTTTTAGTAAGAGTTATGGCAATTGCGCCAAGATAGGTACAAATTAATTGATGGTATAAACATGTTCAATTCTTTCGGGTATAACTTTCTCATCCGACCTCCAAATGAAGTGATTCTTAAAGCAACGGATTCCTAACATTGTGTACTGTCTCTCCATGAAAATTTATATCTTTTAAAGTTGTTTTGAGAAAGTTTGCATTAGAGTAAGTGAGAGGTCGGTTGGGAGGGCATGATTGGGGTATGAACATGCTTTAGCTTTATAAGTATATCTCGAGTTGTAAAACTCTGATTGAGAAGATTCTTGCTTTAAAACAAACTAGAGACTTAGAGCTACGATTTCTTTAAAGAAGTATAGTTGTAATTTGGGTGATTAACTGGTGTGGGCACACCAACCTTGTGGAATGATGGTCAATAACCCTGCAGGGTAATAAGCACGAGGTTTATGACTCCGGTTGTTGGGCTTCAGAAACGGGGTCTAACATAAAGTGGATTGTCAAATATGTGAGTGGTACTTCAAAGTTTGAATTACGGTACTCATGTGATTCTACTGCTCATTTGGCTGGTTATAGTGATGCGAATTGGAGTTGAAATTTAAATGATATAAAAAGCACATTTAGGGGCTTTTCTTTGCTGGAAATAATTTGATTTCATAGTAAAACTTTGGGCTTAAGAGTGCGCGACATGCTAGAACACCAATGAGTGTCTTAACAAAGATGATCATGGCAAAAGTATTGATATGACTCTATATAGAAGCACCACTAAGAGCTTCCTTTATCTAACGACAAGTCAATCTGATATTTATTAAAGCATAGGAGTGTGTGCATGCTATCAATCCAACCCCAAAGAGTCTCACTTGATAGTAGTAAAGTGGATTATCAAATATATGAGTAGTACTTCAGAGTTTAAATTATGGTACTCATATGATTCTACTACTCATTTGGCTGGTTATAATGATGTGAATTGGAGCTGAAATTTAAATGATAGAAAACACACATTTAGGGGCTTTCTTTCATAGAAATAATCTGATTTCATAGTACAGTAAGAAAAAAAACTCCATCTCACTGTCAACAGCGGAAGCGAAGTATATCATAGCTTGTAGTTGTTGCTCTCAAAATTTGTGGATGAAGCAAATGTTGGAAAATTATAGAGTTGTTCTAGATGTTTTGACTGCCATGTGTGACAATAAGAGCGCTATAGACATCTCCAAAAATCTGATTCAGCATTTAAGAACAAACATATTGATTTGAAGTATCATTTCATTTAAGAGCTAGTGGAGACTAAAGTTGTAGTTCTTTCCTATGTAACAACTGAGAAGTAACTGACCGATATTTTTACCAAACCTCTTGACTTTATAAGGTTTGAAGTTATTTGTGGGGCACTAGGACTTTGTGTTTTACACTTTGAAACTTATTGAAGTACCAAAAAAAAAGGCCAGAAAAGGGGCAAGGGTATTTGGCGGAACAAGGTCAAGGGTATTTTACCCTATATTTTTTTTCTCCATTATAACCACTGTCCTATGCTTGTTTGGCTTCCTACTGTGATCATTAGCTTCTTTTGGCATTGATTTGTCCCAAGGGCAAGATAAGAACTTGTTGGTATTTATAGTTTTGTTTGTGACAGTTGACTATTGACTTGATGTTGACCTTGACTTTGATTTTTCGATATCTTTTATCATGATCGTTTATTTCAGGAGGAGTTTCCATTTCTCTTGTTCAGAGAAAGATTTTTGATGTCACAAATAATGCCAAAAATGAGGAGATTGTTACAATATTCTATGTTTTGCATTATTTGTATTTTAATTTATTTAGGATATCTTTTACAATAAGAAAGTTCATTTGGTATAACATTCTATTATTTTAGAATGTGTAGAATTCTAGAAGTTAAGATATTTATGGAAGCAAGAAATCCCAAAAGAATAAACAATCCTAAAGGAGGAAAGACTTGTGGTCTATCAATAAGCAATCTATGGTGTGATATAGCATCATCGAATTTTGGCTACTGTGCTTTGGTGCTTTTCAGAGATCAATTGCAAAGTTCTACAGTAAACTTTTGTTTAAAGACTCTCTACGATTATGTTTTAATGTTGCTGCACACATAGGAGAGTGTTCATTGACTCAAATGTATTTAGTTTATTTTATTCTTGATTTAATCACTTAAGATATTATTTTCTTTGTTTTAAAATCTCCTATTAAAGTTAGCATGAGTTGGTTATGCTATTGGGTGTGAGATTCTCTCACGGGGTAAGTACAAGCGGACAACTTCAAGAAGTAAGTAATATTAACTCCATAATAGCCTTTAATAAGTCTATTGTACTATCGTAAAAATTGATTAATTTGGGTAATGAATCCATAGGCATAAGCTGTGTGTATCAAACTGCGTTAGCAAATTTTCTGTGTTCTGTGTATGTGATTTATTTGTTGCGCGCTTAATTTGTTTGTTTGTAAAAGAATCCTAGAAATCGTTGTGGCTTGACTAGTTACTTTGTGAGAATCAAGTGCAAATTTCAGTTAGAAGCAATCATGATATAGCAGAAATTTGGTGAAACTTGGGCCATGGGTTTTCAGAAACTTTACAATTTGTATACTAAATCACCATTATAGCAACATGCAACAAATGAAGGATGACTGGATACGTGGTTGGAACTCGAATATTCAAAAGGCTATTTGAATTGAACATGAACCGTTAATTCAAACACACTCGTCGTCAGGCGTTACTCGATTACCAACATCTATAGCTAGGGCTTGATTTGAAGTCTCTGTCAGTTGGTTGGTTTGTGATATTTCCATTCCTTTGTTTATGTCTGGTTGAATATCTTTGCTTTTACCCCATAAGACAAGATAGAGCCCGGTGACAATCACAGCTGCTCCCATGATCCTGCAACAAATTTACTTTCTTAGTTCATTCATATAGTTAGCATAAATTCTTTAATTGTGCAAAATTTATAATTTTTAATTATGTATAAAAAGAAAATTCTAGCTCACCTTCCCAAGTACATGGCCTCTGATAGCAGAACGGACCCCATAATTGCAACAATAACCATACTCAAGGGATTGAAGGCCGTAACAAAAACCGGTCCTTTAACCTTCATTACCATTCCTTGAATACAGTAAGCAACCCCAGAACAAAGTACTCCCTGCGTCCAAATATTTTATGCAAAATTTTACAATTCTACACCATATATATGAATAAGGGATAATTAATTCTAAAACGTTAAACTTTTGAAATTTTTTTAATTCAGTATCTAAAGTTTAAAATTTTTCAATTCAGAGATCAAAGTTTTAAAACTTAAATAATTCAATTCAAAATGTTAATTTTTGCTAATATGACTAATAGATGATATTCACATATTATTTATATACATACAACATCACCAAAAAATAACTTTTTGAACTAAATTAAAAAATTTTGAAATGGTTAGAATGTATTTAAACCTATTATCTCTATAACTAATTAAGCATTTTAAAATATTCTCCCTTTTCATGACGTATACACTAGAACAGAACAACATTATCTATTAAACAATTGTACATACACTATAAACAGCAGCCAAAAGTTTAGCGTCGAAGTGTATGGACCAGGCTGAAGGATTGCCTCGTTCCATTACAACAGCAAGTATTGTGCCTTCAATGGCCCCTATAGAGCATATTAAAACTGTCAAAGAAAGTTCAGCTGGGTACGATTTTAGTGTTATTGCCTGTAAATTACAATCAGGAAACGTCCGTTAATAATCTTGAGAACTTATACTACAGTGAAACAAGTAGGCGGTAATTTATAGGATACCTGGAGAATAATAAAACTAGCCCAGCAGACGCTACCTATAGAAACCATAAGCGCTCCTTTAAGAGGATCTTGCTTAGTTGTTAAGTTGGTCGAATGCTGTTGATTTTCATATCCTCGTGTCCATGGAAGATCCAGCTTTGTTCCTTTAAACAGGGTCATTAACATTGCCCCTCCCACTGTTACCACAGTACCCAATATCTTTGCCTGGCTGTGTAATTTCTTTATATCGACCTTCTCAAGCCTGCAGCACAGAGCGCCATAAACACAAACTGTATATAAGTAACCTTGATTAGCTTCCATTTTAGTGGAGTTGTTGATTGCTACGTACCTACAGGCCCAAGCCAAAAGAAATGCCAAGGCCGGAAGGATATTGCACATGGCGGAACTGAAAGTTGCGGTAGTATATTTCATGCCCGTGTAGTACATGTTCTGGTCAATTGTTGGCCTGTGCAATCAGTAAAGATATAAGGTGATGCATAATTAAGAATATGCTCTTGAAAATGTAAAAATTTTGAGATTCTCACTCTAATAATCCCATAAGCACTATCTTTATAAAGATGGATATGGTCATCTTAGGTCTAATCTTCCTGTCAAACAAAGTTAATGAATGTGATTAACTCGATATGTGTGCATCAGCAAGGTCCAAACTTGGAATATATATGATTGGCAGAAATGTAAGGGTGAAGGAGGTTAGAAATCAAGATTTTAGAGGGACCTATCGAAAAAAATGGCAAAGGGAGCAATGGCAGTGGCGGCGACGATTTGCCTGTATACTACTAATACATGTTGGCTTGTTCCTTGATTTAGAGCGACCTTGGAAATGATGGACATACCAGAATATCCGAACTGCAAAAATATGACAGCCAAAAAAGGCTTTGCTTGCCTACAGAAATCATGACATGAGGACCCCATCAGCTTATTTCAATCAACGCAACCTGAGGATCTTATGAGCAATTATGAAGCAGAGGATCTGCTAATTGCTTATATAGAGGTATTCTCATGTTCCATAACAAGACGTCCTTTTATCGAGTCTAGGGACTCCACTAGAAGTCGTATTCCTCACAGCACGATTAAGATCACATCTCTCAAATATTAAGCTCACTACAATAAGCTGTCATTTTTTTCATATAGTATGAAACATTAGTTTAGTTTGTTGAAAAAGGAGTGGAGAAGATAGGAAAAGAGAGTGATTGCGCCAATCTAAACACTGACCACCAAAGTGATCCCTGTGGGGTTTACTTACACGTAACCTTTGTTTACATAATGCTAAAGCATGAAGTGGATACGACTCGTTTAGGGATGGGATGGGAGGTTTTTAGTGTTGCTGCTGATTCTATCTCCCTCTTTTTGTGATTTAACTTCTATGGTAACTGAATTGGCCAACTAAACAAGAATATTCCATTTCATTAGATATGCATTTTATGTGCCGTTCTATTTGATTTTTACTTTGTGGGTGAAAAATATAAACTTCATTTTTTACTTATTCTAAAATTACCTGAGAAATTGTAATATTGAAAATTCTTTTACAAATTTTTATCAAATTATTTTTATCAAAATTATAATTAAATTCAGATTAAATTAGTTATGTAAATTTTTGTTCAAATAATTTTATAGATATTTTTTAAAAAATTATTTTTAAAATTCTTAATTCTACAAAACTTTCTTTAAATAATTCAAAATAATAAAGGTAATTTTATAATCAGTAAAATCACAAGATAACTTTACGTTTGTTTTGACATTTTAAGCAATTTCTAATTAATATTTTAATGTGTCTACAAAAATTATGAAAAAATCTCACCTATTAATAAACAAATAAGATATGCAGTATTTTTAATTAAGAATTCCTTTAAGAAACTATCCTCATTTCTTTTTTAAATTAGAATCAATCAAAATAATATCATGTTTTTAGATTAATGACAAGTCACTACAACAGAAGGAGCTTTCGACAACAAATATTTTCGTTGCTAAAAAACAAAAATTTGTGGCCAAAACTTTTTAGGTGAAACATATTCATCTAATTCAGTTATTCATATGGCATCTAGGGCTTTGTTCACAATATCATCTACAAGTTTAGTTATAGTCAAAAAGTTGTTGGAAGAAGACGTCAATAAACCAACACCTAAGGGAAGATCTTTGACATTTTCAATTGATAACTTTGAATGTGCAAGAACCTTTCTTGATAATCTAAGCATAGTAAATTATTTACCTTTACCGGTTCTCATAACACTTGTAATTTTAAAAAATAATCATTTCATTTCCTTTTCAATGGAATAAACGTGAAACTTTATTTATTTTTATGTTTGTAAGAATTTTGGAAATAACCTCTCTACTAATTAAGGGTAAGGTTGCGTACTATTGGACTTCCCCATATCCTATGTATCAGTGAGATGCATACTGAGTGTGTTGTTGCTGTTCTATCTGTAATAATTGTTAAATTTCTAATTATAATCTTGTACTACTTGCATATATCATTATATTATATTGCTTATCATTTTCAAATTTTTATGTATTATTATTTTATTGTTAATAAATATTAATGATTAACAATAGTAGTCAACTTAAATTTATTAATTTTTAATCTTATTAATATGTAAAATTTAGGAATGTTTATCATTTTATATCCAAAAAAGGAATTTATACAGTTTTTATGCATTAACTATATATTTAAACAAATTTAAAACGAAAATATAAGTCAAAAATATGAAAAATCATATATAAATATCAATTATAATTAACTTTAGGGCTATTAAGCACACTTACTATAAAAAAATTAACAAATTAACATTATTAATACATGATTCGTTAATCTACGTACCCTTTTCACAACGATTTTAATGTTTAGTCACCAAATATTTACATTTAGCTACGAATTATATATTTCATCACAAAAAATTGGAATATTTCGCGACATTTTATGTTGTCGCAACCACAAGCTCAATCTTTGGCAATGACATGAGTAAACCGTTACAAAATTAACCACTTTTAGCAACAACTCCATGAAATCGTCCCCAAAGATTTTGCTTTTATGACGATTTGCTCAAACATCGCCAAAATCATGACTTCTGACGATGAAATGCTATATTGTCATAAAAAATGTACATTTGCCGACGATTTACAATTTGACGCGAAAAATACTTCTGTTCTATTGTAGTGAGTTTTGATTACCTAGTGCTAATAAACAAAATAAGACAGTTAAAAGTTGCAGTTTAGTGGTCAAAACTCATATCAAAATTTAGGATGGTTATTCTATTGTTGTTATAACACAAAATAAGTCCTAAAAATCTTTTACAAATAGCTAGATGAAAGAAACTTTGGAGCTTCTTTCTATCATATTAGATAAGTTCTTTTTTTTTTTGGATAATCCAAAATTAGACATAAGTACAATTTTTTTTCTTTTGAAAAACGATATAAATAGAATCTTTGTAATTGCACAAATGATTATACGATGTTTTGTTTATCACTCTATATATGATTGGAATAAGAATCCATACAGATCAATCTTAAAATTCACCTCCAAAATAATGGCCATTGAACATAATCGTTAAATACCGGTGCATTTGTGACTATTCCATCATGAAATACAGATTTGCACTTGTGTCTCTTACTTGTAAAGCTTCTTCCACTCAGTGTTCGAAAATTCAACGTATTAATTTAAACCAAAGAATTCTGCTCATGCTCTCTGATAGAGATTTGTGTAGTTGAAATTAGTGGCTCTAATTTAAAGCAAATGAGGCCATTAGCCTTTCAGCTTTTGATTAATTGCCAACTTCTTTCCCGAGGATTCTACAAACTATATTATTTCCCCTAACCCAATTGCAATCCATCTCATCTTCTCCTCAGTAAATGGATCCGTCATGACGTGAACTTGTCTTGGTCCCAAACATTCATTATGCTTGAATTCATAAAATTTCAAGTACGATAACACGATAAATAATTGATTACACTAGGACAGAACATTACAAGTCGCATAGAATTTATTAGCACTATCTTACACATAATGGCGCTACAAAACTGCGCCTGTCTAAAATCTATTGATGTTCGCCCGTTGTTACATGATTGGAAATCTTAGTATGCTTCTTTTACGGACTATGACTAGCAATCTTAGATTCATCACATCGAGTCACGCAGCACTGATTTTTCAACTTTACAGAGTTATGCAACTTTTGTAGTTGTAATCTCCACCATGACTATATTAGAAGTTACTGAGTCAGTGCCAAGCAGACTCACAAATTAACTTATAGGCGTAAGGTTTCTATTTGCAGTTCAACTTGATCTCTACAAGAGATGAACCTGTCACGCATGGTAATAATAGTAATGTTTGTCTGGAATTGCCAGGCTCCATTATTTAACCAAGAATTCAGAGAAAATATAGTTAAGTAGTTCTTGATAAGATTAACTAGAGAAAGCATTTTCAAGCAAATTCTTGGAAATCTGGACCATATTGCGAGGTTCATTAACTAGTACTTGACGCAACCACAACTGTAAAGCTTACAAATATAGTTCAAAAGGTAGCATTTGCATGCGCCAAGGCATTCATTCCCAGCTAATTTTAGTTTGTTTCTTCTCTGAAAATGTTTCTTTCTTGTACGTGTAAAGTTGGATATTAAGGATATGGGAAAAGAACAAGTCATAATTTAGTTTATCTATAGAGATAGCAAACCCATAACAGACGGCTATAAAAGCTCAAGTTTGGTAACGAGTTCCACGCATCCTTTCGAAACTAACATGAATAAGTTACAAAATAAAGACGCCCTTGCCTTCATTCTCTTTTCTCCCTCCTTTTGTCATGTATCTCCCTCTTTGATCAGCACAAGAATGTGAAAAGGACACGCTATGGCTTTTTGTTAACTTAAAAAGAAATGTTATACTTGAATGCTTCTAATTCTAACCAAGCAATTAAAGCATAGCAGGTTGCACTACAACAAATGCCACTTTTGGCTATGTTTTAATTTGCTATGATTTTAAATTCGTAGCTAAAAGTAAAATTTTGGCTACGAAATTACTAAATCATAACTAGAAGTCACTTTTTAGTTGTGAAATTTAAAATTGTTGCCTACTGAAGTAGAAACTCTAAAAATATCAATTTTGGCTTTGTTTTAACTTGCTACGATTTCAAATTTGTAGCTAAAAGTAAACTTTTGGCTACAAAATTAAAAAATTGTAGCTAAAAGTAACTTTTTGGCTATGAAATTTAAAAATCGTCACCTATTGAAGCAGAACCTCCTATGTCCTAATTTCCTGTGATTTTAAAATTAACTTCCAAAAAAAAATCGTAACTAAAAGTAACTTTTTGGCTACAAATTTAGAATCGTCGCCTAATGAAGCAGAACTTCCTATGTTTTAATGTGCTACAAAATTAGAAAATCATAACTAAAAATAACTTGTTGGCTACGAAATTTAAAAATCGTTGCCTATTGAAGGAGTATATCTTACATCTTAATTTGCTACAATTCCAAATTAGTAGCTAAAACTAAACTTTTGGTTATGAAAAAAGAAACTTTTTAGCTATTAATTTAGAATCATCTGCTATTGAAAGAGAACCTCTTATATTTTATTTTGATATGATTTTAAATTCATAGCTAAAACACAACTCTATCCTACATTCTTTCAGCTATATTTTTCCACAATGAAATTTTTTTGTAGCCAAGAAAATACCCCAAAATCAGTTAAATCGTCGTTTTCTTTTATTCGATAACCTAACTGACTACTTTGTTTCCTCTCATTGTTTCTTCTTCTCTTATCATTTTAGCTACTAAGCTACTTTTATTTTGGCTCCAATTGTGGTCGTCTTGGCTCCAGTTATGGTGCTCCAATGTCGTAGTCTTCTTCTCTAATTCTCACACTCCCCTATTTTGGTTTCGATTGTGGTTATCTTGGCACTAATTGTGATACTCCAATTATGCTAGTCTTCTTCTTTAGTTTTCAAATTTTTCGGCCTCAAAGACAGCAAGTATTTGGAAGGAGATATGTGGTATTAAGCAACACAATGGAGATTCTCTTCACGAGTACTAGGAGCGATTCAAGAACTTATGTGCCAGTTGTCCACACCACAACATACTAGAGCAACTTCTCATCCAATATTTTTATGAAGGATTGTTGTCGATGGAGAGGAGTTTGGTTGATGTGGCGAGCGGTAGGGCACTTTGCAAGATGGCTCCCATTGAAGCCAAGATATTACTTGAGTGGATGGCTACTAAAACCCAACAATTCGGCATTCGCAATGATGTTCGACGAGTAAATGAGGTAAGCACTTCATCCATTGAAAATTGTTTAGATGAACTAACATCTTTTGTAAGACAGATTGAAGTTGGACTGGAACAAGTGAAAGTATGTGGGATATGTTCAAACATGATTCATCCAATTGATGAGTGCCCAACATTGCAAGAGGGGAGTATGGAGTACGTGACTGTTGTAGGAGGGAACTTCTCAAACCAATACAACCCATACTCGCAGACGTATAACCTAGGTTGGAGGGATCACCCCAAATTGAGTTATGAAAGGAACCGACAACAAAATTACTTCCAAAATTGGCCATAAGGAGCACAAGGATTTTAACCAAGGCAACAAGGAGCATAAGGAGCTTTTTCTTCCAATTCAGGTGCATCTTTAGAAGAACTTGTTAAGAATTTGAAAAAGCCACCCTTGGGCATTGTCACCCAAGAAGAGGGATATTTTGAGTTTGGGGACTTGAGGTTGTAGTGGGGATGACAGATCAAAAGGCGGTGGGTTCAAGTGGTGAGAAGAAGATGCCATAAGAGGGAAAGAGGTGGGAATAGTCAAGGAAGAGGAATGATATGAAGGGAGCTGTGTTTTGTAAGGGTAAGAGAGGAGAAGATGGTGTTGGACCTCGAACTTTTCTTAAAATTTTGAAGTGTCAAGTGGCATGAAATGAGAAAATTAGAATGAATAAAGAAAAAAAGAAAATTAAGAATGTGTATTGTTAGATGAGATTAAGATATATTGAGGTTTCT
>JANZLC010000202.1:14932681-14945141 GCA_026413385.1 Erythroxylum gracilipes | reverse complement strand
ATGTTCGTCGCGACGTCTTGAATGTGCCGTTCGTCGCGACGAGGTAATTAATTAATTAATTCGCTCGTCGCGACTTATGGAGGTGCATGCTCGTCCCGACGAGTCTCACAACGTGTTGACTTTCTGAGTGGTTGACTCCTTTGTTCCTACAAAATAAAACACTTGCAGTATCAATTGTACTTATGAAAATTATAGAGAAATTGATATCAAATTACGACAATGTACTGACAATTTGCAATTTATGAGAGCTTGATAATAGGAACCAATTTTGAGCACAAAATCATCAATTAGGAGTCAACGAGTTCATAAAAAGATATAAAAAAGCAGCCAATTTAGAAAGTAAACTTGGCTCAATCAATTATACAAAAAAAGTAGGTCATCATCCTGTAGTATAGTTTGGGTACCAATCACTTGTTAAATTGACCAATATCGACGAGAAGGCCTTGTATTTCATGGTGCATAAGGCCTCATGTAGATCCATAGGTTTCTAGTAACACACCACATGATCAGTAGGCTATGTTAAGCCATTCTATACTTGTAAGGTTGGGAGCTTAAATTTGAGCAGAGGTGGCTCACTTTAGAAGTAAATGCATTGTCATGGCTTGGGTCTTACTAGTCTTCCTAGAACATGTTTGAAAGCGGAAGACATGATGCACTCGCTTTGTGTTGCTGTTTAGTTGAGTCCATAGTATGCTAATTTTAGTCAGCTTGTCGCGATCGAAAGGCTATTCCTTCAGATCAACTTTGTTAAAAAGAAGACTTATTCTTGCAATTGTATAACATTTCCACATGAGGGGTGGCTAGTGAAGCGAGCTTCTTCTAGCAACATTTGTAGGGTTGTAGAATTTCTCTCAAAATTTTCATAGAAGACACCAATTGATGAGTCTCTTTTTTATAGAGTTAGATCTTTCACCTATGGCTAATACTATACTTGTCTCCATGTAAACTTGCTCTTTCTACTAGTTAAAGTGTGGTACCTGCAAAATTCATCAGATATTTTCTCCGACTCAAGAAATTCGATGCTTAAGCTAATTATAGGCTTGAGAATGTTATTTCTTGGGTGTTGATAATTCCTGCCTCTCTTCGAGAGGATGATTCCCTTATATATTAAAGATGGCAGGTATAGGCAGTGAGGAAGTCTACATATGTGGTCTGATTTTGTACTTTATAAAAAGAGGTGGAGGCATGGTCTTTTGAAAGTTAATCAGGGTAAGGCTTTTATCCTACATAGGGTTATCATGAGCTGTACATGTATCAAATTTGCTTTCAATTGGTTCAACTTTAGACTTGGGACCCGACAGATCCTATTAGAATGGTCTGGATTCCCCTTAGCTAGTTAGCAGAAAAAATAACCTTATTTTAGCATAATTGACCAAAACATCAAAATCAGTTATAACAAAATAATGTACTAAAAAAATCAAACTACACATGACACTACATAATATCATCTTAACTTAACTAAACAATATCATTTTAATCAGTTATATCTAAACAACAACAATTTGTCCTATACCTAAGTTTGAGTTGCCAAAAAAATATCGCACCAAGTTCAACCAAGTCTATCTCTAATTAATTGTTCATCCTTTATATAGGTGGTATGGTAGATGCAATAATTTTTCTTTTCATAAGACTTTTTCTCTTCTAATAGAACTTGTATGATATTTTTTAATATGTTTTTCTATTTTTGTTATGGAATTTTTTCACCATTTGCTAATTTAAGTAGCATTTTCTAGTGATTTCTCTAAGTTTTTAAATTAGGCCACTATTTTATTCTCTAATTTGCCCAGTTGTAAGCATATTATTAGGCTTATAAAACTAGTAACTCATATAATCAAATTTGATAAAAAATAATAAAATCTTTTTTAAAAAAAGAAAAAAAATCAATGATTTATAGTTTAATGGTCTCCACACAATTAGAATGGTTATTATCATGCCATGTATAGCCCGAACTTGTCCGAACCCACCCCGACTAGAGTTGATTGGACCTTAAGTCCAATTTTTTAAAAAATTTGGGCCTCAGGTAAAATCAGGCCACTAATAGCAAAATGACGTCATTTTGACAGTTTAATTTAAAAACTAATAATTCGAGTGCTAACCTACCTCGGGCTCAGGCCTGCTGCCTTATGTAGGACTCGGATTCGATCGATTACATCCTCCATGTCAAATATTGTATTGCGTTGGATATCATCAAAATCAAACATATTTGATCTATAGGACTTGTGGCAAAACCTAATAAGCAATGATCATATATTCTCTTGTATTTTTTAAGTAAAAATAATGTTATCGATATTGTAGCAGACTTAATAATAGATTTAGCTATATTGTACAAAACTAATATCAATCAATACTAAGTATTGTTTTAAGTGAATTTTCAAAATTATAAAATAGACTTTTTGTTTTATAAAATTATAAAATAGTTCCTCAATAGATTTTGACTATAATTTCTAACTATGCTTCAACCATATCTCAAAAATTCATAATATTATAAATTTGATAAAACAACCATCTTTGTATTCTTATTAATATTACTTTTCACATATTTCTCATATAAAAAATAACCATAACTAATATAAATTCTCCATCGTTTTAATAAAGTCATGTTTGATGAGTTAGATGGCTCTGATACCAATTTTGGTTCTATTTTTTATTCCAATATTTTTGTTATTAGATTTTCTATTTTTTTGAGTTTTTCATCTATTGGATATACTATTTTAAATAATTTTTCATAGCATTTAATTAAAGATTCTAATATTTTATGAATTTCATTAAACTTTTTGTGACTGAGAATTTTGGCCTTTATCTATTAATGGTTGTGTTATAGTAACTAATTCTTTTAATTGAATTTCAATATTGGTTTGTTTATCTAATAATTCTGATAATTGTTTAGTAATACTCATAATGTATTTTTAAGATGGCTTGATAATTCTTGAAATTGGTTTTTAATATTAGCTAATTCATTTCCTAATTGTTTTTTATTTGTTTCTTCTCTTTCATTTAATTCTTCTTTTCAATTTGAGATACCAGGTTTAGTAAATCTAATAGGTTTTTTTAATCTAACATATTGTGATCTTATGGGAATTTTTTGTCTAATGGTTTTATTTTCAAATAAAGATAGTCAGGGAATGGTTTGTTCAAAATTTTGCATTTTAATAAGATAATTAATATCTGGTAATTCTCTTAAACTAGTTCTTAGAATGGTTCTCACTTTTGCTACATCATTAAATAATTGGTCGATATAATTTTTATCTTTATTTTTAAATTTAATGCTTTGATAAGAATTAGTAAGAGCATAACTAATTTGATAGGTAATTGAAAAAGGATATTGTCCAAGAGTCATTAAATTTTCTCTGTAAAATTTATAAGCTATAGTAATTGTTTCATCTAGATTGTGTGATTGTAAAGGAATTCCTAATTTTAAAAGAGTATTAAATTTTATTTTTCCATAGGCTAATTTTTCATTCATTATTCCAATTACTTCATCTTTTCAATCAGTCATTCGTTTGTCAATTATTGCCATTCTTATAGGAGAGTCTATTCCTTCTTGAAAAGTAGATTTTAATAAAATTTGAATTGTTGAAAGGTGTATATATCCAATTTTATGTCTTTTGTCTTCAAGAATTTTTTGTAATTGCTTATAAATTTGTTCTTGATCTATTAAGCTTATTCAGATATGTCCATTACATTGATTTATTCTTATAGGTGTTTCACGTATAATTTTTCCATAAGAAATAATTTTTTTGATTAATTAAATTTTTAATTGGAAATATGTAATATCTTGACCAACTTTAAGATGTAATTGTGTTTTTGCTATTTGTTTTTGGTTTTTGTTTGAAAATAATGTATTAATATGGCAAATGTCAGTAGATTCGGTTAATTCTAAGGTATCTACATCTAAAATATTATTAGTACTCATATTTGTAGTTATTTCAGTCATATTAATAGAAAAATCTTTGATGTTATGTTATTTCAATGTGTTTGTATATTAAATCTTGATTCTATAAATTCTAAAGAGTAGTGACAATATCTAATCTTTCTTTAATAGGTATTAACCAATTATTATTAATGCAGATTTGTAAATAGTTATATCTTCTTTCATAATAATATTTTTCTATTCTATATTAAGAGACTAAATTTTCCAAATGCATAAATTATGTATATAGTTTATTACAAATAATACAACAATTATTCATAGATGAGTTTTATAATGTTCTGGAAATCGTTGATAAAGTTATTTTATTTCTTCTTTTTCTTTTTTATATTGTTATGTATGTTTATTAAGAAATGTTTGGAATTTGTTAAGGGAGTTTGGAGAGGCATTAACTGATTCTAGAAATTTACGAGTATTAGTAAAAGTTTTAATTCATTTCTGACTATGTCCACAATTATCACAAACAGGCATTCAGAAATATGATACTAGAAAATATATTGGATAGAATTAACTAAATGATAAATTGAATTAAGTATTCAATCATTGTGATGAAAAGATAAAAACACAATTAAACATACATGTTTTGCTCTTTTTCTCTTGAACGCCAATCCGTAGGCTTAAAGTGAGATTGTAAGAGTCTAGACAATGATATTATAACTAAGTGTTTATTTTTTCATATCAAGCTATGCTTAGAGTTTACATTATATAGAAAAGGGCGTTGGGTAGCATCCAAAACCTAGAAAGCAAAAGTAAAAACTAGAGGAAAAGTAGATTATAGAGAATCTACTTTTGATTGTTTAGATGGCCAACAGATGGCCTACATATTTTTACACAATTGAAGATAATGGCCG
This sequence comes from Erythroxylum gracilipes, assembly GCA_026413385.1. Lineage (NCBI taxonomy): Eukaryota > Viridiplantae > Streptophyta > Magnoliopsida > Malpighiales > Erythroxylaceae > Erythroxylum > Erythroxylum gracilipes. Next base: position 14,940,362 of record JANZLC010000202.1, on the reverse strand, counting down.
ATAAGTGGCCTACATTATTGAAAACTTTTTAAGATTTTATTCCTTGATTATGATATCTACTGACTAGCTATCATCTTTATCTTTTTCTTCTTGTGATGTCGAGGGACATTTTGACATTGATGTTGTGCATATTGATGTAGTTGTTAATAGAGAGCTTACTTCTACTATTCTGATAATTCACTGAATACTCCAGATAAGGTTAAGAAAGATGCTTCAAGTTGTTTTATTAGCTGGAATGATTCAGTAGAGATAGGTGTTTATATGCTGAGGTCATCAACATATTTACTCCTCTGTAGTTTAATTTGATTAAAGATTATGGGGTGATCTTTAGGCATTATTGGTAAACTCCTTCGATGTAATGTAGATTGAATTGACTAATCAGATCCCAATCAAAATCATACTTAGGAGGGGCATCTATAGGTGGATACAAGCCATTTGCTAAGTCCAATTTGTACATATGCTATTCATGATAGTTGTACTTTGGTTTCCTTGCGACTGTCTGCTTTTTTGAAGATAGGATAGCTGTTGAAAACCTTGATAAAAATTTTCTTTCCTTAGCTAATCTTTCCTTGTAGTTTTTTACTGCAAGGACAAATCCTGCTAGGAAACCAGAAAGGGTGTTTAAATTGGTTAAGTAAATAGTGCCACTAACCAACTTTGAAAAAAGTAGTAGGTGCATCAGCTTCCTAAAATATAATAACTTTTGGTCCATATCGTCCACGGTTTTGGGGATAATATTGGAATATTTGTTATTCTTCTTTCTAGTCATTGAGTGCTTGAAAGCAAATCATAGAAGAGTTCAAAAATAATCTTTTTCATTTCTTCCTTAGAGCTTTGGTAGGGACGACATTTATTTTTTCCATGTTGATAGGTTTTCCCAAGGTTTTCATTTTGGAGTTTGATGATTGTTTTTCCAGGGCTTGTTTATAATGGGGTCTTAATGATGGTTCTTCGAATTCAGCCTGGGCTTTTTCTGCTTCAGTGCGATTTGTATAGCTTCAATTAATATTTGAGAGTTTACCGATAACATGGATGACAGCCTTATGCCATTCATCATATATTCCAGCCATCGGTCCGTTAAATATGACATAAACTTTAGATTCTTTGAAATCATCATTTTCTAGGAGACAGTTGTAGTTGGGTTTGATAATGGACTGTTAGTTTGAATAGTATGTTCAAGAATAGGTAAAGTTGTTTGGGTAATTTGTTGAGGAGTAATTGGTTGGATGGTTAGTTGTACATTGGGTGGTTGATCAATAGATAGTTGCTTTTTTTTAAAGGAGGGTAATGGTCGCTCTCAATTGATTAATTTCTTTAGTTACACTTCTCACTTGTTGCTGAAGGTCTAATAATTTGGTTTCCTTCTTATTGAGCGAATCTTTCAGGCTGAGGATAGCTGTTTCCATTCTCTGGTTAATGTATTTGTAAGACTGTTAGTAGAAGATTTTATATAATATATTTGAAAATTATATTGATTTAATCCTAATTTCCATATGATTAATCGTCCTTGATTGTAATTTGTTTTAATTTGTTTTTTGTACTACATTTAAGCTGTAATTTTTTGGTTTCTTTAGCTAGATTTTTAAGAAATCCTTGATCAGATATCTAGTTTAGTAAACCCAGAAATTTTTGAACTTCAGTTATATTTTTTAATGTGTCAAGAAAATGTTGTAATTTTTCAAGGATGTTAGGTTGTAAATTGAGGATTCCATCGGGTCCTAATGTTATATGCTTTGGTGTATATTCTGTAGGAAATTTTCGTATCTTATTATCTCTTCTTTAATATCCAAAAAAAATTAATTCTTCTTGATCTATAGGTTTATAATTCCAATTATACCTTGATTGATTTTCTCTTTTTCTTTTTTCTCCACTTTGTCTTGTTTAAGGTAGTTCCACTTATTTTGGTTGTTCCATATAAACTTCTTGATCGGATTCATAACCATAAATTACTTCATCTTAATCAGTAGTAGGTTTTATAAGTTCATATTTTAAAGAATTGTTCGCTTTATCCAATGTTAGTTTATTAACTAACTGAGTAATTTCTTCCAATTGATTTTTTTTATATCTCGTTCTATATTCTCCATGGTTTTACTTAAGTCATGTTTGATGAGATAGATGGCCCTCATACCAATTTTGGTTCTATTTTTTATTCCAATATTTTTAAGAATCCGTTATGAAATTTTATAGCTAAATGTTCAATATTTTGTTGTGCTAAATTAATCTTTTTACTTAAAATTATTCATTTATGTTGACATCTAGTGAGAACATTTTTTTTACCTTTTTTAAATGATCTTCCTTATCTTTATTTGAAAATATAATAATGTCATCAATATATGCTAATGTAAATTTTTCTAATCCTTCTAAATTGTTATTCATAAAGCTTTAATGAATTTGAAGGGCTTGTTTTAATCCAAAAGGTAATGCATTCCATTGGTAATGTTTTTGTGGTAGACAAGTAACGACTGTTAATATTTTTATATTTTCATATAGTCTTAATTGCCAATATCCAAATTTTGCATCGAGTGTAATGAACTAAATGATGTCCTTTTAATCTTCTAATAATATAGTCTTTTCTAGGTAATTTATATGCATAACCTATAGTAGTTTTATTTAATTCTTTATAGTTGATTACCATTCTTCTCTTGCCACATTGTTGTTCGGAATGATTATTTACATAGAAAGCTGGGGCTGAATGTTTACTTATGCTTGGTGCTATTAATTGTTTTTGTAATAACTCTAAACATTCATTAATAAATTATTGTAAATCTTGTTGTGTATATGGAATATTATTTTTAATATTAATTTCCTGTGTTGGATCTTTAAGTTTTATTTCAAGTGGATTTTCACTAAAAACTTATTCTATTAAGGTTTCTATTTTAGTTTGAAAAGTAAGATTATTAAGAAGATAAAATTGTATTTCATTTAATTTTTCTGTTATAAGTCATAAATTTTTATAATAAGTTGTATGGTATATACGAATTTTGAGGATTATGGATTTTTGATTTAAGGATTTTATTATTGGTGTTCGTGAAGGTATATAATGTAAATATTGACAAAAAGAACTATATAATTTAAGAAAATTATTTCCTAAAATTAATGGTAATCCTGATTCTTGTTGATAAATTGAAGGTATAATAAAAGTGTAATTTTCAATAATGATATTATTATAATAGCTTACATACCAAACATATTGAATACTTCCATCTACTATTCATATTTGTAGAGGGTTGTTAATTTTTTTCCAATTGTGTAATAGTGTTTTAGATGTTAGACAAATAGTAGCACCTGTATCTATATAAGCATTAACTTTTTTATTCTGAATAATCACTTGAATGAATGTTGTATTCGTATTTAGTTGTTGATTCTGAAGTTTGGAATTAATAATGATATAATGAGGAAATTGTTGAATCTGTTTCATATTCTAACTCAATAGAAACTAAATTACATCTAAATGATTTAAAATATTAATTTTTTCTTTGTATTTATTTTGATTTCATTTTAGGCATTTGTTTCCATAAAGACCTTCTTCTTTACATAACCAACATTTACATGTTTTCTTATTTTGAGGACAATATTTTTTCTTTGGTTTGTATTGTCTATAAGTCTTTCTTCTGAAAAATGTTTTATAAGGTTTAAATGGGAATTTCTTATACTTGTTTGAGGGATATTTTTGCCATTTATACTTGTTATATTTATGTTTTCATTGTTTTTGATAGGTAAAAGAGTCACTTCCATATTATTGAGGTACTTCTGAATATTTAGAACAACATAGTTGAATATCTTTATGTCTTAGTGTTTTATGTAATTTTGCTTCTAAGCATTTTTGTGATAATACTTCTTTTACTATTGAAATAACACCACCTAGATTATAAGCTACTAGATTATCATGTTATTTAATTAAGAGTAATTCTTCTACTGTTTTGTTTATTAGATAAGGTAATAAAAAGATTATTTAATTTTCATATAGATAAAGAACTAAGAGTAATATAAAGTATTTAAAAAATTAAAATTGATTGCCTTAAAACATCATATAATAAGAATAATATAGGTCCATATAACAACAATTCATACTAAAGAACATAGAAAAGAAAAAGAAAAACATGAAACAAAAATACTTATAGTTAACAGTTTATATTTATTTTGCATATATAAAATTTCACATATGCATTAAATATAAGTGAAATAAAAAGAAAAGATAAAATATGAAAAACTTAACTTCATCAATGACATATTTGCATAAATCATATTAGCCTAATTTTTATTTGGTACGAAACATTCATCATTGAAGGGAGACTCATCATCATCGTTCAAACTCGTTCATCCTAACTATTACCTTCTAGATTTGGAAGGTAGCTATCGAAGCTACTAGAAGAGACAAATCTATTCCCAACTCTAAACTAACTGGCTTAAAACCAAGAAAGGAGATGATGATAGCATCCACTAGAGGCTTTCCTAAGCCCCCACTGGTGCTGGTTCAAGTAAGCCATAAAGTGGTAAATGTTATAAATAAGGAAAAAAATGATCAACTATATATCAAGAGAATGGTTTGAGGATAACTTATTTACTGCTATTCAGGAATCTTTGAGATCTATCAAAGCTGGAACCAAAAAAAGCATGCCATGAATCAAGATAACTCTAAAAGCTAGAGAGATATAATAATTGTCGCTTTCTTTGTAGAAAAGCCAAGTTTTTTCTACTCCACTGTGGTAAATAGGGTAATGATAACCCTAATGGAAAATTCACAAGTAAGCATTAAAACTTGGTCTACTACCCTCATGGGTTTCTTCTTAGGAAAGAGAACCTCCATCCTAAGTGTAGGTATAGCACCAACCAAATGGGGCAATAAAGGATTAGACAAAAACCTTCTCACAGAAGAGGGTTATTTCCTCTTTAAGTTCCCTAATGAAGAAAGTATGAAAATGGTGATGGAACCAGGGCCTTAGCATATTGGCAGTTAGCCTACGTATGTGCAAAAGTGGTCACCTGGAATGGAGCTCGATGGAACATAGATAGAAACTATTCCATTGTGGATTAATTTTTACAATATACTATTGGAGTGCTGGACTAATGATGGACTTAGTTTCCTAGTAAGTTCAGTAAAAAAAAAACCTATTTGTTTTGACTCTCCAATAGGTAAAATAGAAAGAATCTTCTTTGCCAGAATATACATAGAGGCCAAAGCTAAGGAAGAACTTCCAGATACACTACCTATCATAAACCTAAATGAGTGTTAAGAATTTAGCAAAATTGAGATCCAGTTAACCTATAACTAGAAGCCTTACCACAAAAACAAATTTGTAGACCTACTAGCAAACTCTTTATATTAGGTAACTATTATAAAGTAATGGGTCTAAATGAGCCTTTTACTCTAACCTCATAAGACAATAACACAGTTGTTGTTGAAATGGGGATACAACAATTAGCAAATATGAATAAATGGAACTCACCAAATATGGGAAACGAATCTACTAAAGATATATAAAAGAATTTACAAGTAGAGCAGAAGAATACAAAATTGCAATCTAAAGCAAGTGAAAATGTAAAGGAAAACTAGATAGATCAGAACATTAAAGCAAGGATGGAAATTGGCTAGGTTAGGTTGAGCCTTCCCAAGCCCATCCTAACCCAACCCATTAGTTAGGCAGTCTGTGACATGACGAGCTAGTGGTTGTCCTATTGGACCACATACTGACAGGCCCTTGGCTTTGAGTCATGGCCTAACGAACCACGGGCCAGCTAGGCCCGACCTTATATTTTTAAAAAACATTTGATAAAACGATGTTGCTTTGTACTTTTCTGTGGTCTGAGCTCATCTCATGGCCCTGTCAACTAGGGCCAAAGTCGGGCCAGGACAAACCATATTTGCCATCCCTACACTAAAGAGGATCATTTTGAGTTAGTCTCTCCAACTTCTCATAGAAAATCAGGCAAAAGAAGAAGAAAGCCTAAAAGAGGTTGGTAAACCCTAATAACTTAAACATTTATGTTATTTCTCTTTTAGAATATAAGAGGGTTGTATGAACCTTACAAGCAACAGCAATCAAGGACATCATTTTTTAAAAAAAAGAAGCCTATTTATTTGGTTCCTTTGGAAATAAAGATAAAGACCAGGCTTCAAGATAGTATGAAGTTCTTGGGAAGTAATTGGAAGTCTTTATGCAACCATATGGATCCCTATAGTGGTTGAATTACTTTTGTATACAATCAAGACATTATTAATATCACAAATGTTTTTAATTTAGACCAATTCATTCACATCACTTGCTCTATGGACGGAATTTAAGAACCTTTTGACATTTTTACAATTTATGCCTCTAACTTTCAGTTCTAAAAGGCCAAACTTTGTGATGATTTGAGTGCAATCCAGAACCCTATGTCAAGATCATAGGTATTAGCTGTTGGTTCCTGTTTCTGAAACCCAACTCTTGCTCTGATACTATAAATGTTGGACCCCATTTTCGAAGTCCAACTATTTAGAATATCATAATACTTAAGCGTGGTTCCTTGTAGGCTTATTTCTATAAACCCTCATTAGACATCATCCCACAAGGGAGGCGTGCCCACAACAGTCAAACATCAAAAACCAACTCATTTTTTCCCACTTCAGCACAGATTTTGGGAAACCTCAAACCGAAATTACAATTTTATTTCTTCAGAACATTTGTTCCTCATTGTATTAAGGTTCTAATGACACCAAAATCATCCAATTTGGTTCAGAAATATGAAAGTTAGGACCCAAATATTTTCAGATTGTTATTAGACTGAAACAATACACTATACCCAACTTCCCTCCAAATTTTGAAAGTCTTAGGGACTGACTTAAAATTCAATTCATTCAGATAATTTGTGGCCTTATGTCTCTAGCTGATTTAAGGACAAGAATCATCTCATTAGGAGGTCGGATAACAAAATTATGGCTGAAAGAGGACCCATAGATCTACAACTTAGACAGATTGAAAGAGGACCCATAGATCTACAACTTTCAATAAGGCTTCGAAGATAGATTCTATCATATAGGGGTAAAAATTGAACCAGATAATAGGTCAGACGAAAGGCTAGATGAAACCAGATGAAGGGCCAGGCGATTTGGGATAATAGGCATAACTTTCTCTATAGATGTCGAATCAATGTAATTCTTGGACAATTTGAAAGAGGACTCATAGATATATAACTTTGAAAAGACCTTGAAGATATATCCTATCATCTAGAGGTTCAAAATCTAACCAGACTATAGGCCAGATGAAAGGTCAGATGAAACCAGATGAAGGGCCAGATGATTTGGGGCAATTGGCGTAACTTTCTCTATGGATGTCAGATCAAGGTCATTATTAGATTTTTTGAAAGAGTACTCATAGATCTACAACTTTTTAGAAGACCTTGAGGATAGATTCGGTCATATTGAAGGTTAACCATAGAAGATATAGAAGATCAACCATAGAAGATACAGACTATACTCTCGAGCATCTCCACTTATAAATATCATAACTTTCGACTCCGATGTCCAAAATTTTCATACCATATACAGTTGGAAAGCTAGAAAGATAAGCTACAACTTTCTAGAAGATAACTTTGTCTAATTTAGCCTAATGTAAATGATATAGAAAGGGGGGTTGAATAGATCTTTAATCTTTTTCGCAGAGTTCTACAAAAATACGGAATTAATACACACAAAACAATTTAA
>JANZLC010000202.1:14914857-14929449 GCA_026413385.1 Erythroxylum gracilipes | reverse complement strand
CATTTGAGCTGTGACCCAAATAACTCTCCTCCTATAGGATTAGCATGCTGCATGTCTTCCATAAGTGAGCCCACATGCGCATACAAAGCCTCCTTGATCCTCTTAGCCCGCGCCCTAGTCATTGGCCCAATTGGTATGGAAAGCTCTCTTCCTTGGCCTTGATCATGCAAGCTCCTCTTCAAGTCCAAACCTCTATGCACATTGTCATCCATGCCTTTGCTCACATCATATTCCACACACATCCGGAATAGATAAACATATGTCTCTCATTTTTGGACAAGTTCGTCCCTCTCATCCCACCGTCTCCACCTCTCACTCCTCTTTGGGACAAATTCTTCAAATCAGCTCCACCCAACCTATATAACATCTATGTCCACGCTGATCCCACCCTCAACATCTCCCACCCTGCCTCTGAAGTTTTCAAAACCCGCTTCATGTACGGCGCCAAACCCACTTTCTGTGCCTTGCCCACTCTCATCTCCACCATGCACCGCCTCCTGTCCACCACCGTCCTCGACGATCCCACCAATTCCTTCTTCACCCTTCTTTCTTAGTATTTCATCCCTCTCCATTCTTTCAAGTATGTCTACAATGCTCTCGTTGAGTCCACTTTCTTCAATCTATCCTCATTTACCACCACTGCCTACGGCGTTCGCATCTAGTACAAAAGCTTCATTGAGATTATAGACAAGGAGCCGTAGTTATGGAGGAGACACCTTGCTATAGGGCAGTATGCGATGATGCCAGAGGTGCCCTTTGGGAAGTTCGTGTTTGGTCTCAATTTTTTGTGATAACATGCCCTCACGCGCTCATGGTGATCAAGGACCATAATTTATGGAAGAAGTTCAAGTTACCCTATTATAGGGCTAATGAATGTTACTCGGAAGAACATTATTTTCCTACTTTGTTGTCGATGGTGGATCCAAATGGATGTACTCATTATACATTAACATGGGTAAATTGGACTGGGACTATCGATGGTCACCCTTATACGTATCCACCTAATGAAATCTCGCCGGATCTCATTCGTGAGTTGAGGAAATCGAATTACTCTAGTTCATGTCTATTTGTGAGGAAATTTTCTCCGGCTTGTTTAAGACCCTTGTTGAAAATAGCGGACAAAGTCATTTTTGAGATTGAAAGAAATTGTTCCTGGTGAGTTCTTTTTCCTTTTCCTTTTGTTGTTATGAATTTGGTTGCTATGATAGAGTGCTATTAAAAAGTTGGTGACTTAGTGCATTGAGCTAATGAGTTGATGCACAAATCTTTGTTTAATGGGTTCATTTCAATCAAGACCTTCAAAGTTGATGGTTGGTGGTTGAATTGATCGATCAAGGAATTGCAAATTTTTCCTTTTGGATATTTTTTCATTTTATTTTAGTTTTACAGTTACTGTTGTAGAAAGCTTGAGGTTAGGTGCTCTACTGATATTTGTCATTAGAATGATTTGTTTATTTCTTATTGTCCATATATTTTATACCCTACATTGCCATTATTTTAATAGACTGGAATTCGAGTTATTATGTACCTTTCATAAAGCTAGGTGTAGGAAAGAGAATAATATACAAAGCTATGTGTACATATAAGGGATTTTAAACAAAGTAGCTGATGTTCTTGGTCTTCAAGCCAAATTTGCATTCGTAGTTCTTTTTTTTTCCTCGTTATATGTTTGATATTCAACTCATATCATTAGTAAAACAATAAAACTGACGAAAGGAATCTTGACATGATGGAGGAAGTTTTTGGCTAATATGTAGAAACAACAAAAACTCCATAGAGGCTCAGGTAGTTGTTACTAGTACAAGAATAATCCAAATATCATTCAAGGCATCAATTTTTAGTGGACGTTTGTTTGCACTTTGAGCAGTACTTGTAACTTCCCAAAATGTTTTCATTCTCTTTATTTGTTGTCTAAACTTAAGTGCAAAAGTCATGTTGGTATTGACATAGTTCTTGTCTTAATAATGTTGAATTGCACCTAACTACTTGAGCTATATGTTAAATCGTTACTTCAAAGGGCTTTCGTAGGTATTTGTATTTGACCACTAGTTACGTAACATATTTCAGTACTCTTCCATTTCTTTAACTTGGCTGCTTACTTTGTGTTTGTTTTTTATTGTGATGCTTTATTTTGCTGATTTCCTTTCAACACTTTTTCTAGTTCAATGGGAAGACAGCTGGCATTATTGGTTTGGGCAGGATCGACATGGAAATTGCAAAGAGAGCTGAAGCAATTAGCTGCCCCATAAACTGCTACTCTAGAATAGAGAAATATAAACTACAAGTATTACCCTAGTGTTGTTAAGCTAGCTGCCAATAGTTATATCCTTGTAGTGGCATGCTGTTGGGTCAGTGTTTTGCATACCGGGCCGAACTCAAGCCCATCTAACGGGGCGAGTGAGGCCTCGCATACCTCAAGTTTGCATGTGACCACAACCTTAATCAGTATTGTCCTCTTTGATTACGGGCACGATTCGAACCCATGACCTCAAGGTTTTGTTGCAGTATTTCTCGTCGCGACGAGGGGCCAATTTTCCAGCAAAGATGTATTTTAGTCTTTTGGGCATAGCTTTTGATAGAGATGTCCAAATGAGATGAGGTTTGATTCTTTGAGAACTAGAGGCATAGAGATTCGAATTTCTATTATTAACTATGCTTGGTTTGTTATAGGAAACCAAGAAGATCCGATCCAAGAACAAGAAGAAGGACAACGCTGAAATTGGATTATCGGACGACATTAGGTGGGTAATATGTTTATAGTTATTGTGTGATTGAGCAGATTCTTGCCTATGTGTGAATATGTGTTATGCTATGCATTGATTAAATACATGATAAATTGACTGAGAATGAATTATAAAGATTGTGCTTATATTATGCCTTAAATAATCCATGGCAAGATTACATGATTTCGATTATATCATGCCTTAAAGAATTCATGGCATTTTGAACATTCGAGAATGGATATGTGCTTTGTTTGGGCGAGAGAGGAACGTTTCGTTAGTCACATGCACATAGACAAAAAGCCTTCTCCCGACTGCCCGCTTGTGGCCACGAGATCCTAAGAAATCAGACTCGTTTCGTTCACGGTTTAACCTTCGGGTTATTCATTTTGTTCCACGGAACTCTCGAGCCGTTTGTGTGTTCATTGCATATTTGAGGTACATATTAAGTGTTATAAGTCATGAGTTGTTCGGTGACTTGAGGTACATATGACGAAAGTGTAAATTGCTTGATTCTGCTGTGAGTGTTAGAATTGTTAGACATATATCTATACATAAGTTAGAATTTGTACTAGTTACCAATGGCTATAGATGTATTAGCCACTGAGCTTTGTAGCTCATCCCATTATTTTTTTCCCTCCTCAGGTGCAACACAAGATGATGGTTGATCCTTTGTAAGGCATCGATAGCTCCTCAATAGTTAGAGACTTTTGTACTAAGTTAGTACCATGTTGGATAGTTCATTAAGCATATTAACATTGACAGTCATTTGTATTTGTATCAAGATTTTTGTTTGTATTAGCTGTTGAATCTTTTGATATTGTAATGGCATTTTGGATGAAGGTGCTTAGTTTGATAGATATGATAAGTATGCTTCTGCAGTTTATTTTCTTTTGTCTGTCCCGACGGGTCACCCCGGGTTCAGCCTTGGGAGTCGGGACTCGGGCCCAAAGATCTTCGAATGTGACTCCGTTTTGGATAGTTGGGCTCCAGGAACGGGGTCCAGCAGTTACAAAATAATTCTCAACTCAACCCTAATTTTACTTATCATCATAAATGTAGAGAGTTGAAGCTTGCCCACCTTGCACTTACAAATGACTTTATGATATTCTGTGGAACTAAACACAACACTATTGAGTTAATGTTTAACTCCCTTAATTTGTTTTATAGGTTTTCAGGTTTAAGAATTAATCCTCATAAGAATTCAATTTATTTATCTTCTGATGTGAATAATGGCCCTAGTTTAAGTTCCATCACAAGATTGCCAAGGAAATTCCTTTTAAATATTTGGGGGTTCCAATTACTTCTAAAAAGCTAAGATTTAAGATTTCTTACCTATACTTAAGATGATCAAAGAAGACTTTATGCCTAGCAAAACAAATTCCTATCCCAAGCTTGAAGACTTCAACTTATAATACCAGTTATGAGGAATCTAAGTACATATTGGAGCTCTCATCTCTTTCTTCCAAATAAGATAAACAAGGAACTAAAGAAGTGTATAAAAAACTTCTTATGGTCAGAAAAAGTAGAAATTTCAAAAGGGAAAAGATTAAAAGGGAATAACTATGTTGGAGAAAGCAAGAAGGAGGTCTAAGAATAATTTCTTTAAAATTGATCAAATTTATTTAAGTAGCTAAGAGGATTAAAGATCAAAGCATTTGGCAGATTAAGGGGAAAAAAGGAACAATTTTGGCATTTCATTCAAATGTTGAGAATAAGGGAGTCAATATACCCTCTCATCAAAACCATTGTGGGAAATGGCAATGAGACTTGGTTATGGTTTGATAACTGGTCAAACTAGAGCTCCTAATCCTGGGGGATAAATTAAGATAGTTTGCTTTCAATACTCAGGTGAATATGATTATTAAAGAGAATAGATGGCACTACAATTTTTGGGGCTCAGACAGATTACAAAACCTATATCCTTAACTACCCCCTTTAATGTTGATGTCTTGGATAGACATGTATGGCTACCAGAAAAGAAAGGAGTCTTCAGTAACTGTTTATATCTCAATCTATTAAGACCTCTTGGTCTAAATATTCAGGGGTATAATATAGTGTAGAGAAGAACTTTGATGCTAAAGGCCTCCTTGATTACTTGGTTGCTGCAAGGGGTAAATTGAAAACAAAGGACAGGATTCATGGCCTGATAGATCAACACTACACATTTTGTAATCAAACTATCAAAACCATTCCCCCACTTATTTTTTCAAGGCAGGTTTACCATGGTCATTTTGTTAAGGATGCTACATACTCTAAACCTGAATTTTCCAAAAACAAATTGGGACACAATCCGTAACTAGGCTAATATCCAATACAAGAAAATTGTAAAATATCGTATTTTCTTAAGCCTAGCTTTTAATTGTGCTATCTACTCCATTTGGTGTGAAAGAAACTATAGACTCTTTACAATTCAAACAACTGAAAGGTATGCACTTTCTCACATAATCTACTTCTATATTACGGAGATTTTGGTGGCTCACAATGTTAGAGTGGAATTAAATATATCCATAAAGCAAAGATAGAAACTTGGGACTTAAAACAAGACTATAAAAAAAATAGTTAGTGTTTATAGCCTAAAGTTACTTGAATGATGTAATGATTTGTGGCATGTAAGTTCCTGATGTTTGTAACAATGTATCTTGTATTGATGCCTTTTTGGGTTGATAAATGAAATTCTATTAATTTAAAAAAACTCATTGCACTAAATGACATGTTAATACTTTATCATCAAAATGATCTTCTAAATCACTCTCATATATAAAACTTTGTTCCTTATAATTTTGCTAAAAAATCAATAAGATCAAGGTAAATTGGATCTATAAAAATAATTACTTATTAAGAGTCCTAATAAAAACTAAAATAAAATTATTAAGAAATACAAGAAATTATTTTCAACTTAATAATGATAATATCTTTCTCGAAGCTTCAAGTTGTATAGGACAAAGATCAAATCATTTAATCTTTTATATTCCAATCTATTTCTTTTTTATAGATAAATTCAGATATGCTATAATTCCTTTTATACCCAGTTACACTCACAAATTAACTCAGAATTTAGATTACAATTCTTGAACACCACTTATAAATTGGTTTTACTAAGCAACTGTAAGGTAATAAAAGTTATCTTATAAACAAAACAAAGTGATGATTAATTTTAAACAAATAACAAAAGTGAAAAAATATATACCTGGATTAAGTTTTTCATTTTGAAGAATTGTAATAGGTATCCCAAAGTCATTGCATGTAGCCTTGTATATCTATATTTTTAAGTTAGTTTTACATTATCTCAAGTGAAGCAATTCTTGATAAGGTGTACATAAGAAAAAACTATTTGTAATATTACCTTTGATTGCTTCCTTCGTCCTTTCCATGGAATCCAAAAAATAACCTATTGCTACCTTTAGATCACTATTAGTTAGACAAAATATTGACTAAAGGCTCATAAAATAGGATTAAAAATTTATATTGGGATCGGAATTCATGATTTTCAAGTATAAGACTAGAAACCTTCATTCTAGCATTAAATATGGCATATTGATATTCAATTCACTTATCACTTGCAAACATTTTTTCTTAGCTCCTTCTTTATTTGAACAAAAAAACTGAAGTGATAAAATATTAGATGCAAATCTTGTAATGGTATAAAAACAAAAAATCTTAACGCTAGTGAAATCCTTTCTCATCAATTTTAGAACTCGTGCACCATTATAGATGAATTTAGTCACTTTTCTCGCTTTCTACACAGTTTCATCAATGATAAGAAAGTCTCAAACATCTCTTATATTTTCCTTCATCAAGTTAATGCATTATGCAACACTAAAGGTCTAATAGAAAGAATTATTCCTACTTTGCAACATTTTTCCAACTACTATATAAACAACATTATTGTCAATGATGAACTACACAATATTTTCAAGCCAACATCATTCACAACTTCATCAAATATCTCTAACAAAATATCAACATTCTTTACAAGGACAGATGAATCAATGGTCTTCAAAAATATTGTCCCTTAATAAACTTAAAAAAAATTTGATAATGTGATTTTGCCCTCAATTTTAGCCTTGATCCTAAAGTGCAAATAATTTTTTAATAAATATGGAATTCCAAAATATCCAAATATTAAGACTATTAAATCATGAATTTCAAAGTTCAAAATGCCACAATTAAAATGCAATGCAAGGTAATGATGCAAGTAAAAAAGGGTACCATACTGAATGATTTTGTACCATGATCTAGCACTAGTTAATACTGAAATACCAATCACTTATCGGACTGAATTATAATTTTTAAAATTTTGGACTAATTTTAATTTTAAATAAATAACCCTAAACATCTATGTCTACCTGATCCCCCTTCTGCACTGATGACCCATCTACGCCTCTGTTTTTGATCTCAGCCTGTCACTCTGTCGCTCATCTCATTATCTCACTTCTTTCCCAACCATGTAGCCTCCTATGCTTCACTGCCTTGCCTCGTCTCACCCTCTCTCACCTACAAAATTGCCTTGGCTCGTCTCACCCTCTCTCACCTGCAAAATCGCCTAGCCTCGCCTCACCCTCTCTTTCCTAGACATTCACCTCGCCTCTCTAGTGACCTCACCATGTTTAGCAGTCATGTCTACACCACAGTCACCTCAACCTCATCGACACCAAATGGAACTGCAAACTTCAAGCATTAAGGTTGCAAAATCCAAATAAGCCTTTTTATAATTGAACTTTCTGTAGTGTGCTTAAGAATTGATTTGCTAATTTATGATGTGTTGATTGTTGAGTGTTGAGTTAATTGAGTAGTTATTGTGAGTGAGAGTGATTTATAGTTGTGATTATAGACTTTGTATTTTAGAAATTTCATTTTGAAAATTGAGAATAGTTGGATACTAGAATGGATAAATGTGTTTACTTTGTCTGAATTTTGGAAATTGAGGAATGACATTGAGGATTTGGTATAGAATTAAAGTATTTGGAATTTTAGATATGTTTTGTCATTTATGTTGTTTGGATTATGAAAATTGGGGATTCAGACATTCAATACAAAATTGAAGCTTATGTTATTATTTGAAATTTGAAAAATATTGAAGTAAATATTGGTCTTTATTATAAATTAGGTTATATATTATAAATTGATTTTGTAATATACAAAATGGGTTAGTTAATTTAGGTTGAATAATGTGATTATACGAATTAATTTAAAGATGTAAGTTTATGATAGTTAGATATAATCAAAGAAAATGGGTTATGGTTATGAGTTTATAGTTAAATTATATAATCATACAAAATTAGTTATAGTTAAAAAATTATGAAATCATATAAACTAGGTTATAGATGTGAGTTTATGTTTGAATCATATAATCCGACTAAATGATTTATGAATTATGTGATTACACGAATTGAGTTACAGATATGACTTATGAGTTTATAATTAAATTATGTAATCATACAAAATGAGTTATAATTGTGAGTTATGGTTGAATTATGTAATCATGCAAAATGGCTATAACTGTGACTTTATAGTCGAATTATGTAATTATACAAAATGAGTTATAGTTATGAGTTGTGACTTTATGTTTAAATTATATAATCACACAAAATGGATTAAAGTTGTGAAAGTGTAGCAATCAATGTATATATCTGAAGTTTGGGTTAAGAAGCATAAGAATTTACTAGACAGAATGTGTTTAATCTTCAAATTTTCTTAAGGAATCATTTATATAAGTTTATGAAGGTCATTTGCATATACTTATCATATGATTTCTGAGAAACTATTGTTTTTTATTTCTTCCTATTATTATGCACAATTTGATTTTGATGTGAAGTTATTAAGTTAATTTTAATATATGTCTTCATTTATTTTTACAGGAAAATGGAGCAAAGTTTAAGTACACCTGATAATTCAATTGCTTTAGGTATAGGAAGATTCAATGATTGATTTTGGGCTCATGTTAGATTAGTTCTTGGAATGAAGAACCATACTATTTGTTTGTACTGTAACAAGCATTTGAAAGATGAGAAATTACCAAATTAAATAAGCATTTAACTAGGATTAAAGGTGATTTGGAGCCTTGTAAGAAAGTGAGACAAGATGGGAAATGACAAATGAAGACTTCACATGAAGAGTATCAGCATGAGAAAGATAAGAGATAAAGATTGAACTACAAAATTAGTAGTGGAAGTTCTTTTGTTAGTGTTTAGGATAATAGTAAGGATGTTAAAGGTGGTAGACTATTTTACCCAATAAGAAGGAAATGTTACACTTGATGTTACAAAAAGAAGAAGACAAATGTCTAATCTTTTTTGCACCATAAACAACTTTTGAAGTTCGGCCTTCAATCCATAGTGCCTTCTAATCTAGAGAAGTGGCTCATATTTTGGACTTAGCAATGGCTAGATGATATTATAATTTAGGCATAGCATTCAATGTTGCCAAATCTTAATATTAACAGCCTATGGTGGATGATATTACCTCTTACAATCCAGGATACGAAGCTTCTTCAATTGATGACTACAGAGGCAAACTTCTAAGTAGCTTTGTCTATGAAATAAAATTTTATTTTGATGAAAGAAGAATGACTTAGGCTAATTATATTTTTTCAATGCTAATTATAGGTGTTATGAATGTTGATACTCTGTTTCAAATATTTGATGAAGTTGTGAATAAAGTTGGGCTAGAAAATATTGTTCTGTTTATTATTGACAATGATTTTGCTTATAAAGTAGTTAAAGGAAGATTGAAAAGAAAGTATAATTATTTTTATTAGAATCCTTATGATGCACATCTTATTGACCTAAAGTTGAAAATTATAAGAGATACTAGGTATTTTTGTAACATCCAGTTACCCATGTTGAGGCTAGAATAGTATATGTGAGAGATTACTGAGAGATTAGAAAGTGCATTTCATGCTCATGCATATTATGGCATACACATACTCGTGATTATTGAAATTTTGCACATTAAAATAATTGTACATGCATTCATTGACTTTTTCCAGGTATAATTGATTTACATATGTGATATGTGATTATATTGAGAATTGTGAATTATTTGTATTGAAAACTGATGTGGAAAGTATAAATTACTGAATTTAGAAATTTGGTGAACTTTAGGAAATTCTGAAAATGTTGGATAATACTAAACTAGGAAAATGCCATGTGGCAAGTCAAGTGATAAATAGAACTAGAAATGAGAATCAAATGATATTGAAGAATTTTTATTGATGACTTTAGAAATTGTGAGAAAAATGATATTGAAAACTTAGAGACAATTTGAGTAAAATTTGGAGATGTTTGAACTAGTTAAAGTCTTAGAAATTGGACAAATGGACAAGTGACAATTTTCACTTGCCAAGCCAAGCCAAATCTTACTAAGTCTACTATTCTTTTCATTTGAAAGACCAAGTCACTGTTTGTTCTTGACTTATCTTTCTTCTTCAAGCTTCTTTCTTCACGGTTTTTAATTCACCAAACCTTCATCAACTTTGTATCTTGCTTTCATTTGTCCATTACTAGTTTTATTTTGTTGTCATTTCCAATTGCCCCAAGAAAACCTAACCTAATCCACCTTCAAGATGGTGTACGTGCCTTGCATGAAAATTAGGGATTCTTGATATTTTAAAGAATTTGGAGTTTTAACAAGTAATATGTTCATCCTTATAAGTAGTATGAATGTGAGATAAATTTGGTGATTATTTGTTATTAAATGATCATGAGAAAAATGGACATTTTTCATGAACACCGTGGATATGGGATGAAAATATGGATGCATTTTTTTGTGTATTTGATGATCATTATGTTGGTGATACACGTATATGCTTGTATTCACTGTTATTATAAGAAGAAATGTAGAAAAGCATGAAGGATATGCGTGAATAGATTATGTTTTTGATGTTTATGTTTAATCATGGATTTTATTTTTTTGTGTGAGTTGAATTGAAATAGAAGTAGGAATGAAGACTAAATAATTGAGACATAGTTAGAAATGTAAGATTTAGCAAAAGGGAGAAAGAAGAAGAAGAAGAAAATCTGCAGTTTCGGAAGAGAAGAGGAGGTGACATTGAAGAAGGAATTGAAAAAGTAGGATCGTGCTTCTACATGATCGTGACTTTAGTGATCTATCTCGCGGGTCACGATCATCCATAAGCATGATCGTGACATCGCGCGAAGGACTAGAATCCAGCACGATCGTGACTCTGAAGGCTATCGAAGGGAGACAGTTTCGACCATCCCTTATTCTTTTGACCATAACTTCCTCTCCCGACCTCCAAATGACATGAGATTTGAACCAAAAAAACTCATAACACAATTTTCTTCCTCTCCAAAAACATTTATAATCATCTGAAATCATTCGGAAAAGATTGATTGATGAATTTGGGACGAAAATGATGAGGAGTGCTGGAATTTGGTAAATGGAGTATTTTCACTAAACATGTTTCAGTATTTTGGTAATATTTTGATCTGTAGATATCTAAATGAGGTTTTTTTATTTATATTAAACTAGAAACATATGGCTACAACATTCATGAAGGAATTGAATTTTATTTTGGTCTCTAAGAATTCCATAATCTGATTTAAACAAACTACAGAGTACTGTTATGGTTTAAGAACAGTCCGAAGTATTTTGAGTATAACTTTCGTAATATGGAATCAAATTGTATGATCTTAGTATCATTAGAAACTTAAGACATAGGAGAATAATTTTCTAGAAGGAAGTGTTGACAAATTACTCTATTTTTTGTGGTCGTAATGATCATACAAAATGGACCTAAAAGTTTGTTGTTAGAAAAATCTGGGGTCCAATTAGATTTTGAAATTAGATTCAAATTGTTTTATTAAGGTGCAAACCCTAAGTATAAATTATACTTATGTGAGTGTTGATATATGAATGCTTATATGGTGAGAATAATGGAAAGATACCTGGCATTGTCATTGAACATGCATTGTATACATTCCGTATACATAAATGTGCATAAATGAATACTTATAATTGTGCAAGGTTGTGATGTGTATAAATGAGCATGTATTGCATGATAAAGAGTAGCATTTAGAGCAACATCATCTAAACGTTGTCGGGACTTTGAGGCAATAGCTTTCTGGAGTGATCTGTGAGTAACCTAGGCGGTCTCAGTTAATTATTTGTTTGCTTAAATTTTGTTTTGAATTATCATATGAATGTGAGATTGGTTGTTTGATTCTTGACACTGAAGGTCCCAGGGTTGTGATGTATGAATATGATATTTGAAATGCTACTTGTATTTAAATGTGAAAAAATAAATGTTACTCATCAATTTTGTGAATATCGGACCTAGGGTCCAATGACAAATAGGTATTGTGAATGTAATGTGATTGTGTAAGTGAAATCAAGTGATTGATCGAGAGTATGATAAAGTGATACATTCCATTACATGAATGTATGAAAGATAAAGGTAGTTGTTACTAAAGTCACCAGTATAAAGAGCTTAAAGCTCAAATTGTGATCAGAGCCTCAGGCTCAGTTGTGAATGTACGCGGTATCCACTAAGGGATATGGTACATTATATGATACAGCTCGGTATCTACGAGGGATATGAGCTAGTAAAAAGGCACTCGGTCATAACAACAATAATAATGGAAAGTGAGTATCACGAGTATTGCATATACATTGTAATACGTATGTTTAACTAATTAAAATGTATTGTTGTTTTATATTTGAATGAGAATGTGATATGTAATGCTTCTTGCAAAATGCAAAGATGTGAATTACATGTTACGTGTGTTGATGTGTTGCATGATTTGAGTTAACCATCGATGATGGTTACCTCACTGAGTTCGCAAAACTTACCAAAATTGCATCGTTGATTTTTAAGGACCGAGAGAGGACATTAGCTACTGAGAGACTCTACAAGAAGCATAATTCTTATATTTTGTGAAGAAGCAATAGCTCAAAGGTCGGTCAGTTGGGACTTAAGGATTTAGTTAGACATTTTGTATAATTCCTCTTTCATGTAGTATGTTTTGTATTAGGTTTTGATGATGTACATATTTCGGATGATATTGTAAAAGGTACAATGTATATTCGGTTTTTAAGAAATGAAATGAGAAAGTTGGTTTTTAAATATTGTGTTTTTCTATATGATACTTTATAAGAGAATATAAATGATGATGTCATGATTAAATGATTGTAGTGACTGCTCTAACAGGCCATTATTATAGGGTATGTACTGGAATGCCCTCCGGGTGTTCAAGTATATACATTATGGTAGTGGGGTGTTACAATTTTTTATTATTAATGAGACTGTAAAGAAAGAAAAAAAGGTGACCAAGTTCATCTACAATCGTGTATGAGTCCTGAATTTAATGAGAAATGATTTCACTAATGATAGAAATTTTTGTCACCCTGCTAATATAAGATTTGCAACTAATTTCGTATTACTTTAGTGTTTTATTTTGATGAAGAAGGAGTTGAGACAAATGTTTACAAATGATAAGTGTTTTGTATCTCAACATGCTATGTTTAATGCTGGATTGGAGGTTTCTAGAATTATACTTAAAGATGATAAATTTTGTCCCCAATGTCAATTTGTCATTTGGGATTATAATTCTTTGGTGAGGGTACTTCATCTAACTGATAGTGATGAGAAGACAATAATGGGTTCTTTTATGATGTTATAAAGAGGGCAAAGGAAGCAATCAAGGCTAATCTGAAAAATAAACCTTCTTTGTATACACCCTTATCTTGCAATCATTTATAAAAGATGAGAAAGACAACTTTACTCTCCGTTGTTTGCAGCTGGGGTATTTTTTTAATTCTAATGTCTATTTCAGACCGAGTTTTACAAAGAAATATGAAGTTAATAAGGGAATACAATTAACTATTACAACAATTGTTTCTTATAAGATGATGCAAGATCTCTTAAGCCCGCAAATAGAGATTTATAACGATGCTTTTAGTGATTTTGGGACATCAATTTCTATTCATCAAATAGACAAACTTAATCAAGGTATATATTTTTTAACTTTTGTTATTTTTTGAAAATTAATCGTCATTTTATTTTATTTATAATGTTATTTTTGTTGTCTTACAATTGCTTGGTGGGACTAATTTGGAAGTCATGTTGTAGCAAAGGTTTGCAATTTGAATTTTGAGGCAATGTGTGAGTTCAACAAGGTGTAAAAGTAATTGGAGCATATTAGAATTCATCCATTCCAAGAAAAGAAATAGATCGGAGCACAAAAGATTGAACGCCTTGGCCTTGTTTGATATAATTTAAAGCTTCAAGAAAAGTATGTTATTATAATTATTGAGTTGGATATAATTTCTTAATAATTTAATTTTATTTGATTATTAGGACTTTTAATAAAATAAGTAGTTCTGTGGATCCAGTTTATCTTGACATATGGGTTTTTGAGGAATCAGGGTAGATAGATGAAAGTGACTTGGAAGATAATCTTAGATAGAAAAGTATTGACATGTCATTTGGTGAAATAAATTTAAATGATGATGATGATAAGACTCCTTTCAATGATAAGAATTTTGCACTAAATGAGAACTGAAGTCAATATGATTTGTGTGGGTATTCAATTGAATGAAATTTTAGGTTTTTACTTCTCCTCTTCTTTTAATTTTACTTATATTTGATGTACATGTTAAATTCTATATATGGAATATAAATATAATTATAAATGTTTTTATTCCATGGTTCATTTATAATTAGTTGTTTCATCGAATGAACTCATGTTGTAAATTATAATAGTTAGAGAGTCATAGATATTTATTATTCTTTTCATTTAATATTTTGATATAATGATTATTTGTTGGGCTCGAATGGTTTTAAGAAGAATAAGATGAAAAAAAAAATTTATATCGGGTTTTCCAGATTAGACAAGTTTCCAACACG
>JANZLC010000202.1:14902325-14912401 GCA_026413385.1 Erythroxylum gracilipes | reverse complement strand
AGGAATATCTACAATGTTGGTTATGTTTGGTCAGGAAAATGAGTGGGAATGAATATCTAGAGTTAGTCTTTTAATATCTATTAAATTGAGATGGGATTTAAGGTGTTTTTGCTTTGAAAGGGATGAATTGAGGTTATTAGGAGTGTGCTGTCGCGCCCGCGAGGATGATAGCTCGCGCCCGCGAGGGCATGACAATCAGAAACTCCTCCAATGTTGTCTGAAAGTGCTGTCGCACCCGCGAGGGTGATAGCTCGTACCCGTGAGGGCATGACAATCAGGAACTCCTCAAATGTCGTCTGATTGTGCTGTCGCGCCCGCGAGAGTCTCACCTCGCGCCCGCGACAGTTTAACGGACAGTCAGCTTCAGTGTTTTGCGATTTTGACCAGTTTTAAGGCCGAATCTCGCTTTAAGGCATCTAATATGA
This sequence comes from Erythroxylum gracilipes, assembly GCA_026413385.1. Lineage (NCBI taxonomy): Eukaryota > Viridiplantae > Streptophyta > Magnoliopsida > Malpighiales > Erythroxylaceae > Erythroxylum > Erythroxylum gracilipes. The sequence goes on along the minus strand of JANZLC010000202.1, from coordinate 14,911,976 downwards.
TTTGTCGATATGGATGTGAAATTTCAAATGGCACAAGAACGAAAGCTTTTGGACAATTACAGAAAGAGTTATGGCGTTCGCGCCAAGAGAGGTCAAAACTGATTTGAAAATGAACTAGGTATAGTGTTTTGGGCATAACCCCCTCACCCGACCTCCGAATGGGATAATTCTTGAGCCAATGAATTAATGGGACATATGGGTATCTGTCCACAAAAGTTTGTATCATTTGAAGTTAAATTGAGATGGTTTGATGGAAAACAAGTTAGGGGATAGTTATGAGGTCATGTTAGGGTTTTCAGCAAGGCTCATGTCTCAGGATCGTTGGGCTCCGGTTCGGGGTCCGACAAATAAAGTTAATTAAAGTTGGAAACTTCATAATTATTCTATCCTTGTTTTGTCTCCCCTTTATCTTTTTGATTCAATTATGCTTGATGCTAGATATGCTAAGATTTTTATTAGTCTTTCTTGAGACCTAATCGAGTAATCCCAGTTGAAATCGATAATAATAGAATTGCAACTTCTCGATTCACAAAACTACACTTAACTATTCAATTGGGTTTGAAGTAATCCTAAGGATAATTAATTCCCTGATAAGTTTTCTCTCCATTTGTTTATTAATCTGAGTTTTGTAGGTCTATTAAGCTATCAAATCTCATTACACATCTTAACACATATGACTTAATTCACTCTCTTGATTTATTACTAAGTATAAGTATAAAAAATATCACAAGCAATGATATATAAATTGAATTCAACAAGAATAAGGTTTAACAAACCATATTATTATTAATGTCTGTGTGCAATTGAAAAGGTTAAACAATTTAACACTGGAGTCTGGATTAATATGTATATGTAGTTTAAAGCCCCAAGATGCAGATTTGGCATGTTAATAATTTGAAATGACTCGAATGATTATGCTTAAAATTTAATTTATTTCATAAAGTTGAAGCCATTGTCTCATTATTGCATTATGTGTTGTGCGAATTTTTTTGTGTGTTTGTTGTTTTGTTTGCTTGAGGATAAGCAAACGTTTATGTGTGGGAATGTTGATAAGTGTGAATTGCATTATGTTTTAGGGCTTAGTTTGATATGTATTTATGTGTTAACTTAATCGTTTAGCATGTATTTAGGTTAGAATTGTATTAGTTTGTTAATTAATTGTGTTTAAGTGTTTTTATGGGTTAGTACAAGTCTTTGAGCTTAATTATTATGTCTTTAAGGTACCTTGATATGTTTGTTAGTATTTCAGGGTCAACATTGAAGAACGAAGAAGTTTCAGAGACACTTGGGCAAAAATAATAGCCCATGATCGTGGCAAATATGCCATAATCGTGACAAAATGTAATATCCCATCTCTTAAATTGTTAAAGGATTTAAAGTGTTAGACTATTAAGTCAAATGAGTGGCATCATATAAAATGAATTCGGTGCACTTAGAACATGATTTTATGATTTCAATCATATGCATAATAATAGCATACACACATGATTTCTGATTTCGAAAAATATTACAAAGATGGTATATGCACTCAATTGACATATTCTGGGGTATGAGAGTTTCAAAATGAATGTGACATGAATGTGCATTTCCAATGTCTTGTACTTTGGTTTACCAATAACAAGAATTGACAGATTACAAATTATAATTTGCAATTAATTGGTACAATTGAAAAATTGATGAATTAATATGTACACCTAGTCTAAGAAAAATGTTAAGTGACAAGACAAGTTGACATGTGGGAAATTCGGATGACTAAGCCTATAAATTGAGTGACAAATGACAGTAAATATAAGTGACAAATGGCAACCTTATAAAAGGACAAGTATGCCAACTAGAGAGGGGACATGTAGCTTGCTTCTTAAAGTGACAAGTGTCCTTCATTTAAGAACACTCATATTATATATGGCAATGGCATAGTCATCTTTAATTGTTGTGTTTTTGTTGAAGACTCTCCTTTTTCTCCCTCTCACTGCCGTAACATACACATCTCACTTATAGATTGGATTTGCTGAGCATTTCCACCTAAAATCCATACAAGACCCTTTACAAAGATAGCTATAATCTGCTATCATCTCTTTGCCTTTGTTGAAATTTATCCTACTTTCATCTTGTCCTTGAAATGATCTTACATGCAAGTAAGGTTAAAAAAGCTGATCTTGAGGTGGCATGAGAGCTAAACAAGGAAATGAAATACTAATCTATTATGGTATGTTTTAACAGAACCTTAATTATGAATGATTAGGGATGGATTAAATGTAGTATTGACATTGAAGTAGTGTAGGAAAATGATGTATGAATGATAGTTTTTGTTTTGTTTTCGCATGCGTGAAAGACAATAGTTTATGAACTGTTAAATGAATGATTTTGAGCAGGAATTTTCAATGAAATTGATTAGGAATTGAGGTATAATTAAGGTATAATTGAGGTATAATTAATGGACTATTATGAAGGTGTTTTGAATATGGAAAATTGGGGATGTTATTGTATGTGTTAGAATGATTGTTGGTGACATAAATGAATAGAATTTAGAGAGACTTAATGTAACCATGATGGAAGCTACCTTCACATGAATTGAAGTAAATTTTTATGGAAAATTTGAAGTGTTAATGATGATCCTAAGTAGATGAAATTCATGGAAAATTGAATAGAGCACTTTTGGGTCACTCATCCTACAATCGTGGGAAGGTGGGCAATACTTTGTAATGATAATTTATATTTTGTGTAATTGTTGAACCACATAAGGATAAGTCACTTTACATTAGTGTATTTAGACTTGATTGAGGCTTGAAATGAACCTATATTATTGGTTGATTCATTGGTTAAGGGTTTGATAAGTTTAGGTTATTAATTGATGGCATAACTTAAGGAATGGATTGTTTTGATATCAATGTATTGAAATATAGAAATTATAAGTTGTTAAAGGAATTAAGATGTTCTTATGAATGCAAATATGATTAGAAGGATATGAGGAATGTGTATTAGATATAAATGAATGAACATTGGAGAACATGAAGTAATTATGAGTGAGAATTGGATAATTATTTGAACGTATATTATTGATGAATAAATTAAGCTTACTCAAGGTATAAACCTAATTGCAAAATGGTAGTACACAAGCTATAATGTTTGAATGATCTGAAAGTGTATAAGTACAGTCAAGATCTTTGTATATTAATACATACCCTAAAGGTTAATTGAGTATGCATTGAAACATGATATATATATATATACATGTGAATGATTGAATAATCATATGATTGACAACTTAATGATGTGCGAAATATGTGTGTATTGTATGAAAATAGATACACAAGTTGATCGTCAATATCTAAACATTGCCAGATCATTAATGCAATAGCTTATCTAGAGCATATTGTTAGTTAACCTAGATGTGTAAACTCAATCATATGTGTTTCTGTATGATCTATATGCTGAATAAATATGAAATGTGAGAACAATTGAATGTGAAATGTCGGAATGAATATGAAATGTGTGAGTAATTGAATGTGAATTCCCAGACTTAGATTTGATGAATTTGACACATGTGACAGGAGCTTACAGGAATGAAAGGTAATGAAACATGGCATATGGTAATGCATGATCAGGTAGAGGAGTTGTGACTGGAGTGACAATGTGAAAAAGAGCTTTAAGCTTAGGATTATGTACAAAGAGCCACAAGCTTAGTTATTAATGAGCTCGGTATCCACAACGGATACAAGACAGTAAATGAAATGAGCCTAGTATCCACAATGGATACGGGACAGTAAATAAGCGCTCAGTCATAGCAAAGAAAAATAAACTGGAGTCGCATATACATTTGCATGTACATCTTTTTATATAACATATGATTGAATTGAAATGAATTATTGAATTGTTTAAAAAAAGTTGAAAAGTAAATGAGGATTTGTTGTGATTTGAAATGTTAGCTTACTTGATATACTTATGAAAGTATGATAATCTTGATGTACTTAATAAGGTATGATTAATATGATGTGATATTCAATACTAGATGTTATGCAATAATTATTGAATTAGGATATGACGTGTCTCTGTGTATTTGACTTGAGTGAATACAGTAATGATGGTTCGCTTACTGAGTTCGCAAACTCATCAAAATTGCAATGCTGATTTTCAGGTTCAGAGAAGATCTAGTTAGACTAATTGGAGTATAGCTACTGCTATTGGACATGAGTTAGTGGTCGAGATCAGTTGTACCTGCAGATGTCTCTAGTCATTATGCATTAAGAATGACATTTCTCACCTATTATCAAATGCATATGTGAACTATGAAGTGTAATAATATTTGTGATTTAATATGATTGTGAATGAAATGATTCAAAATGAATGTTTGAAATGCCTTTTATATGTGATGCCTCCAATAATGTGGTAATGCATTCGTCTTAACGTGCCATCCTCATAGAGCATGTTCGCGAATAATTATCGATACGTTCAGGCATATGCTCTATGAGAGTGGTATGCTACACAAAATCCCAGGACATGACCCTCGATCATGGTCTAATTGCCATGATTGTGACAAAAGGCTCAGATGTGGCCCACGATTGTGGCCTGTGTCAGGCAAACACGCAGACACTAAAAATTGTCAAGTTTTGAGGGAGTTTTTAGACCTTTTGGATCCCAAAAAAGCCCTTAGGCTGCCCAAAACACAAAAAGGTATATAAAGAATAAGACAAAGAAGATGAAGAAGCTTTTGCATCAGCCACTTTAGAGAGAAACCCTAGAGAGAATTGTTGAAAGATTGAGAAAGAGAAGATAGAAGAGAGAAGTGTAGAAGAAGCCGACATCGACGTACTTTCCAGATTTGGAGTTTCCCAACGTTGTTGCCTTCGGTCTCCATTTAGAATCATATTTCCTATTATTTTCCATTGTTATTATTGTACAGAATTGGGAATAGCAATTTGATGATAGGATTGTGAATGTTGAGATATTATATACTCACCTTCGTGTTTTTTTTAATCTTTGATTTAATAAATCTAATTGTTTTATATTTATTGGATTTATTATGATTGATTTTTGTGATTACATAATTCAGTAATAGATTGAGAGGGTGAATCAAATGAAAAATAATTAAATTTGTCTAACAAGAGTTAGGTGACTTAATAAGAACGAGAAATTAATCAAATTGTAATTGTGTGAAGAGAAATCACACATAGGTTCCCGATAGTTTATCGGACAACTTCAGATCTAATCAGGGTTTTGGATAGATTGTTAATTGAGAAATTGCAATTTTCCATAATATGATTAAGGTTTATAATTTAGGGTTAATGATTATAACTCGAGAGAGAGTAATCAACCCTATGATCGTTTAGGACCAATAATTCGATAATTCATAATCAATTAGGTTAGCGTTAAAGATAGGTAAAAATTCCCCTTTCTCTCAATTGATAGCTCCTTTAGATTTGTTCTTGAGTGTGTGTTGCAACTGCTACTTTGTTAATATTTTCATAACTAATTCTTGAAATTGAGTTACGTGATTGAATTAAATTCTTGCCTTAGTTTATTACATTTTGAATTACTGCGAATTGGCCTTAGATTTTATGATTAGATTATCCCTCCTTGTGGGATCGACATCTGAGGTACTATGCGAACAACCCGTATACTTGCGGATTATCGAGGTTATTAATTAGAACTTATACACATGGGAAAACCACCATCAACACATTATAGGTAGATGATATAAAGACATCTAAGTCAGATACATTAGTATCCTAGTTCAAAAGAAAATGTATGGATCATAGTATAAGCTACAACTAGTTTATAGTCCACACTAGATTCTATATTAAGAAGTGTGTAGGGTTTCTATTGTCGTGTAAGATTAATATTGACTAGTATTTACTAAATATAGATACGAGGAGCTACTAGTAGTCATGGTGATCATACAACTATAGCATCCAATAAAATCTAGGGAATATGGGTTCCAATTCCCTTAGATAAGATTTATGTATAAGCTTTTAGTCTATTCATTTTGTATAAGGGGGAAGAGCACATGAGTCGTTACCAAGAGGGAACTATTCTTACTATACTACATGTGTTAAAGGTAGAGGATGCACTTTGGCATAATTTTCAATCAACTTATCTAAGGATACTTTAATAAGGTCAATTTTAATATCATTAGTGGATTCTTGCTGATTACATGTGTAACACGTTGGCTAGGAATACCATTTGAGGATATGAATCTCATAATGGTAGCCACTCTAACAACAATGACATTGGAGATCTTTAGACAATGCAAATGGTTAAAATAAGGACAAGTAGTTAAGAACAGAACTGTGAGCTTACTAGTGCACCACCATCAAAAGATAAAGAGGCACATAATCTGTAGGATCATACCATAAAACCTAAGAGAGGTCCCGCCCTACCACCACCATTATTTGCATTAGCACCTTAGCCAGTTACTTTGACATATATTGAGGAGTACATATATTGGTTGGGAGACACAATGGTGCAACTAGAGCAACATTTAGGATTGGATCTAACCTCCCTTGGTACATTTATAGGAGGCAATTGTAGGGGTAGAAATAGAGCATGCACCAATGAAAGCTACAGAGAGAGATATAATTAAGCCTAATGAGCCTAAGTAAATGAAAAGCTCAAGGCATTGACTATTAAGGACGATGTTAAGGATTAAAAAATTGAAGAGTTTAAAAGATACTGCCACACCAAATAGAGAGGATGAGATTAAATAAGTATAGTGTTGATCAAGTCCTCCATAGCAAGCTTGATGGAGATGATATCTTTTAAGGACCTAAAAGGCCAACAGGTGATAGTACCGTATGTTCCACCTTTGATACCACCTTCTTCCCATAAACCATTGACATTTTTTTAGTGTTATATGAATATACTTGATCATATGGAGTATAATTTTGATATTTTTACTTCATTTCAACTTCCCATTTTACTAAAGTTCTTTTTTGTATTGTGTTTAGCACTTCAACGTTACATTTATGGAATGAATTCATATCTCAATGTGACCAAATGAATAAAAAATTAGGTAAGTTTAAATCCTTTATGTCCTTACATTTCATTATTTTCTTATATGATGGAAAATTTAAGGACAATGTTTAATTTAAGTGTAAGGAAGGGATTATAGGTTTATAATATTACACTTAAGCTTGTCAAATATTTCATTATTTTATCAATAGGATGTAATTTTTGGAAATTTGTTTTCATTTGATTGCATGTTATTTGAAACAATTCATTATGAATTTGATTGTTTAGGGAAAAAATAATAAATTAAAATAACACTGATATTGCAATAATAAATGTTAAAAAATTAAAACAAATAAAAATATACAAATAATAAAAGAAACGAAAGAAAAACTCGAATAGAATGTCCAAATTGTTTATGAAACTGTCAATCTATCGATGAGTGATATGTTTGTTGTTAGAGGATCCTTAGGTCTCTGAGCATCAACCAGCTCTGGAGTTAAAGATGATGCAGCTACTCCAAATGGTGGAGATGATATGGATATCCTAAGGTGTCCTGCCATTTATAATATGACCTTTTTCATCTATCTATCATTGCCCTCTTATCTTGTTAACTACTTTTGACAACTCAAGCTTATTAAACCATATGGTGCATTAGACTCCCAATATCTACCCCATGTACTTCCCAACTGAGCAATATTTAGCTAGTCCTAGTGTCTAGGTAGTGTTGACACCCTAGACGATCCTATACGAACCGACAAGTCTAAATTCTCCTTTTACTCCACTCCTCTCATTTATGATGGTGGTAAATCCTGTCTTGGTGGCTGCACTGCTATATTAAGACGATCATATGCTTTTAAAGCTACCGACTCATTTGGGACCCTAATTAGTTAGTAGACATCTCCTGCCAATCCCTATCTCCTATATACCATATGCATATTCCACATAACATCTAAGTTAAAGGCGACCATGGTACCAAAATGGTAGCCTCCCCGAAGACTCACATTCTCTTTTATAATCATGCCATATAGGACCTAATACATATTGTCCTTGTCTTTTTCTCCTTATTCTAATACTAGAAAAATTATGCTAAGATGTACCCAGATGTATCAACTTCCTCTGACTCATACTTTATAGATAGAACAAATCAATGTCTCCGAAGACTCTGAAGTTATCACATTTTCCACTTAGCATATGAATTTGAAGGTTGTGGATGGTCCTAAGTGTGGAATGTCATAGGGTGAATGCCTTAGATTTGGTCAGGTTGTAAGTATCCCCCTCGTTAATGATGCGTCATAGGTGATGGGCATACATCCCGTATGGGAATTCTATCTGAAGACTCCTATACTCATTTTTCTCCGCAAAGTCCTAATCATAGAGACTCATCTTCATTAAGAAGTCCATATAGCTCATCCTTGTCATGTCTCTAACCATCCTTACCTAGAATGTTCTTGGATGATCCCAATCATAGCAGTCCTTTTCCATGAAGAATGTTGAACACACTTTGAGCGTAAGTTTCTAGTATAGGTCTCCACGATCTCAAAGAATAGAGACCATGCTTCAATGTTGATCAACTCTCAAGCCTATTAGGCTAAACTAATCTACTCTAACGCCTCCCATTCGATGCATTTGCTAGTCCTAAATCTCTTGTCCTTAAGCCGCTAAAACTATTCCTTATGGGCCTCGACCTTGAAAAGTAACATCCCATGTTGCTCTAATGGATATGATGCAGTCTGTTATGCTGGTGGAGAGAAAGCACTACTCGAGTCTCTAGATGACCCCTCTCCTCTCTGTCTCTTCTTTGGTACCTCCTTTACTCCTCGTTATTGTGCAACTTTTGTCTTCGCATCATTATACTTGAAACTAAATAAAATGTTGGAAAATAACAAATATTAATACAAACAAATTGCTTTTCCCCATAATTAATTCTTATGTTCACTAAGTTATGTGATTGTGAGAAAAACACATATAAAAATCAAATTAAACTAAAAACATTGTAATTAACAAAATAATTAGAAAAGTAAACTATTAACAAATTAATAACAAAATTAAAGATGCAATCTAATTATGCAATTATTAATGCAATTCCTAAAATTGAACATTCAATTACACAATTTAACAAATAAACCTATACTAAACACAATTAAAACCTAACTTTTGCAAAATACTAAATTAAAATGAAATTAAACTAGGAAATAATATCTAGTTATAAGAAAAACAACAAATTAAACCTAATATAATAAAATCATCTTAATTAATCATATAGTGAGGAAAATTCATATACCCAAATGAATTTTCTTTCAAATCTCAAGCAAATCATCAAATTAATCCAATAATTTATTTAGAAAAGAATGAAATTCAACTTGTAATAAAATATCAATAAAAATGTTACAATTGTGTAACCCTAGCTACTTGGGAATGTAAAACCCTAAAATTCACAAAAATACCAAAATTTACATGTTTAATTCATGTAAAGGCAACAAAACTTATTTAAGTGTTTGATTGTGTAGTTCGAGCTTTAAAATTTATAAGCCCTCAAATACTGCAAGCGCACGGGTCGTGATTGTATTATAAGAGGTGTCGATCTCATAAGGAGGGAAACTAATTTAATCTTAAAATTTGATGGGTATCGAATCCACCAAAAATAATTCCCAAACACCAAACGAATATAAATTGCGCACAGTGGTAAATGGGGTCGATCCACAG
>JANZLC010000202.1:14874481-14902225 GCA_026413385.1 Erythroxylum gracilipes | reverse complement strand
GTCATAAAATAATGACTCTCAAAATAAATTGTCAACTCAAAACTAATTCACCATCAATTTCTAAAAATATTTGAAGTATACAAAAATTACTAAAATTATAATAATACAGTCCGAATCAATCCGAAGTTTCATTAAACCAATTTACTCGAAAACTGTTATGAATGCATGCCAAAATCCAAATAAAAATCATAAGTCTAACCCCTAAAATGGGGCGTTACAAGACTAGCCTTTACTCTATCATCAGAAACCAAAACCACCACTCCTACACTAAAGCCCAACAAAAGCTATAGGAGACAAACCTAGCAAGTCCCTAAATGACTATAATATTACTTAAGAAAGGAACTTTTGTTTGGTTATTAGCTGATTCAACCCAATAAGCTGAAAATTAACAAGCTCTTATATAAGAGCGTTTCAGTGTTTAGCTGGTAACAACTGGGCATTAGTGACAATTGTGCCCTCAAAAAAGAATACCAGTAGACCTTAAGAGAGCATCTGTAATTGTCAAACATCGTTTACCATCTAATTCATTTTGCTCTAAAAATATAATTTTATTTTTATAAAAAATAATTAATCATCAAAGGTTGGGCCACCCATTTGAATAGTCTTAAGATACAAGTTTTGTCTTTATCTTATTCTACGGTGTTTATAATAGTTTTCAATGCTAATTGGCCAAATAAAAGCAATAGGTCCTTCTATATTTTTTTTGATGTTTTTGGTCTAATAAAAATTTCAAATAGAATATGAACAAACTAATGTCATTTTTATTATTGAAGAAAAATATTATTATGTTCATCGTTCAAAAAAAATTAATCTAATTAAACTAAATTCTTCTTTACTGATTATGTTTATTTTTTCTCTTGTTGAATTAAAAAGGTTCTAATTTATATTTTGATAATGACAAAATATAAATATTACTAATATTTTTTATTGATTGAAAAAGCAATATAAAATTATTCAAGTAATTATGATAAAGACATACCACAGAATAAAGTGAAGCATCAAGTTATATTGAAAAACCGTAGACAAATAAAATTAATTCATACCTTTCACACGAAGAACAAAACTATGTAGAGCAAGAAACACTCAAGGCATTTGAATTTATAAAAGTCTATTCTTTTATGTACCTTATACTTAGTCATTTTAATATTTTAAGAGCTCTTTGTACATGAACTTATCTTCTTCTTTTTTTGTTGATATAATTGTATAAGTCTTTTCATTTTTTAAGAGGAATTAAAACTTAAAAGTTTCAAAGAAAGTTCTTTTGGTATTTAAAACAAATTTGGAGAATTTTAGAGCCAAATTATGCCAATGTTATCAATATTGTACTGGTATCGGTACTGGTATCGAATTTTGTTGTGGTACAGTACTGTACCAGTATTAGTCAATACCTAGTACTATTTTTGGTAATTTTTAAAAATATAAAATAGTCGCTAAATTTTTTATAATTTGCAAAATAATCCCTCAATATATATACTATGTAATTTATAAGTTTACATCAAACTTGTCTTTGAAAATCGTAACGATGAAAATCTGGAATATCAACAATTTATTAATTTCCATTAATACTACTTTTTACATATTTCACATATAAAAATAACTACAATTTATATAAAAATTATTTAATCATCATACAAATATAAAATTTAAGATAACACAAAGTCCTTAATCATCACAATTTCATCATATAATAAAACAATAATTACATTAAAACATCAACTATAAAGAGTTTTAAAGATCCATGACTCTCTAAGCATTACAATTTACGACAAGATTTCAGCTCAAGAAAACAACCAACTAGAAGTGAAATCTAAAACAAAAACATTTACAATTATATGTATATTACATATATAGAATTTAACATATACATCAAATATACGTGAAATTAAAAGAAGAGAAGAAATGAAGACCTAGAGCTTAATTTAATCGAATATCTGCTCTAATCGCTTAGATTCTAATTCTAAATTTGACACAAAATTCTCATCATTAAAAATAGTCTCATCATCATTATCATTTAAATTCATTACACCAAATAACATGCGAATACTTTCTTATCTAAGATTGTCTCCCAAGTCACTCCCATCTATCAAACTCAATTCCTCATAAGCCCAATCTATTAAAAGATTGATATGGTCAAGAAAAATTAGATCTACATAATTACTTGTTTTGTTAAGAGCTATAGTAAACAAATAAAATCTAATTATTAAGAATTATATTCAACTTATAATAACATACCAAAGGTTTAAGTTGTATCTAACAAAGACCAAGTCGTTCAATTTTTGTGTTTCAATCTATTCCTTTTCTTGGAATAGATGAATCCAAATGTGATTCAATTCCTTTTACACCTTGTTGCACTTACACATTGATTTAAAATTTGAATTGCAAATCTTTATAATTATAAAACATTACTCCTGAATTGGTCCCACCAAGTAACTATAAGTTAACAAAAGTAATATTATAAAAAGAAATAAAGAGATGATTGATTTTTGACAACTATCAAAAGTGGAAAATAATATACCTATATTAAGTTTTTCTTTGATCAATAGCAATGGGAATTTCAAAATTACCAAAAGCATCCTTATAAACTTTTATTTTTTAGATGAGGAGATTTTTCATCATCTTATGTTTCTACCCTCAATGAATGCAACCTAAGAAACATTAAGTAGAGCTTGCAAAGTCTCATTACAATCAATTTGGAGATTAACTTATATGAAATTACAACCAAAAATGGGGCTAAAATTACTCAATGAGTTAGGTTTTATGCTTTAGGAAAAAAGAGTGTCAAAGATCTTGATAAATTTCTTTAATGCGTGACCCCTTTGGAAGAAACTTAGAACTGTTTTAGTCACAAAATCCATGATTAGGTGTTTTGAAATAATATACCATGTAGCCCATCTGATGGAGCTTTATTTAGTTTAAAGATGAAAACCACCTTCTTAATATTTAAAGATGTAAATAGAGCTATAAGAGCATTATCACTTTCTTGAGATACTTTATTCTAGATGAAAGAATAAGTAATGGAGTTAATGAGGAGGATTATATATATTTTTTTGAAAAAAAATTGAATTATATTAACCCATTTAGGAATAAAAATATATGATAGAATTGTGTCATTAGGTTAAACATATTCCTTCAATTGGAGTTGTCAATATTAGTAACTAATCTGAATTACAACATTATCTTTAACGTTAAAACCAGTGAGATAGATTACAACTTCCATGTTTAGTTGATGTATTGTGCATCTCCAAATTTTTCTTTGAATATTAGTTCTTTGTGGAATGTCTCCTTGTCCTATTTGCATCACGGAAGATTTTCCTATTCCTTTCATCCTAAATTTTTGATACAATAAATGACAATGCAACATAAAAACTCCATCTTGCAGTGCTGCTTTCATGCGTGATGGTAAAACACCATTCAATTTTCCACTCCAACAGCTTGGAGCACTGGAAATGTGCTATAGGTGAAGTAAGTGAATCCAACTAATGAAGTCACACTAAAAGAATAGGCATTGTATGTTTTCCTCAGCTTTCTTATAAAAGATGAACCAATTGGGAATTTGTAAGTAACTAGATAGTCTATCAATTATGGGAAGCTTGCATTGCATATCCATCCATATGATTGTGGATGCTTGAGGGTTGAGATGTTTGTGCCATACTACTTTGGTCCATGGAGCAAGAGCTAGGTTTTCTCTTAAAAACTTCATAGAGGATTGGTTTGTGAAAATTCTTAAGCTGGTGTGTTTCCATATTATGATATCCTCTTCATCTTTGATATAGGTGTGCATAAGCTACCTTCTAATGTGTTCTAGTGTAGGAGAGTCAACAAACAAATGCTTATTGGTTAAAGTTGTTGCAACTGAGGTGTCATTGTGGATCACTGTTTTTAACATGTGCATTGAGACTAGATTCTATAGATGTCCATTAGCAACTCTCCTAAAATGACACTATTAAGCCATCCTCATTATGAAAAGAAGAGATTCTATTTAAATTTCTTCTGGATAATAAAGACTTGTGAAAAATGAAGCATTTCTATCTCAATCTATAAGGCATTCAACTCTAGATCTTTTCTTAATGAGAGGATAATGAGTTTCTACTAACTTTAAAGGATTATCCAAAGTTGTTTTTTCCTCTAAATGTAGGAATGAATTTATAGGATCGAAGTGTAGAACGTAATGAATCATATCCACCTTATCCTTAGTCTCCTTAATTGTAGAATTGAGATTCCTATATTTAGTTTGATTTAGGATTTTGAGTTCTTGCTTAATGCTTATGAGCTTTCTTGGCAATATAATATCATTATATTACAAAAACATACAACCATATTATTCTAAACATACCGTCTTCCCACCTCCTCCAACCAAACGAAAATTTGCTTGATTCAACAATACTACATTACCATTATTTATGAACAATCAAGCTACAAATCTTTGGAAACGTACAAAATCATGACAATGATCATAATGATCATAGATACAGTGTTCTTTTTTTTTTAAAAAAAGAAAAGAACCAGGTATTTGTTATAATTCTACACATTTAACAATTATCTCATAAATCAAACACATCTTATGCACAATTTAGTTTCTACCTTAGGACAAAATAAAGGAAAATTTTTGACATGAAGATAGGAACAAAAATAAAAAGTATTTTCTTAATTTAGAACAATACATTATCAGTAACATGGAAAGCCTATAAATTTTTTTTGGCAATTTGAACAAAAAATTCCAAATATGTGCTATATAGAAAAGGTAGCCCTGTGATGGAATGAAAACAACATAAGAGTACTACTAAAACAGAAAAGGCAAAAAAGTAAAGCCCTGTTTTGTAACTAGTAATAAAGAGGTTTAAATGGAAATACAACTTTTATTTCCTAATTTTTACTTGTTTGGTTGCTAAGAATGGATAAAATAAGGAATGACAAAATTAGAATAAATTATAAACAATCCTAGATTTTAATTCTTAAGAAAATGTGGGTATAAGCTGAAATCATATTTTAGAAATAAAAGATAAGAGATATTATTAAAATATTATTATGCCATTATCATAATATTATTAAGATATAGATTCTTATAATAATATTATCATTAAAATCATATATTATCATCTTTTATATTAATTTATTTAACAATTATTTCAATTTTTGATTACAGTTCTTCCATTACTAATTATCAAATAAGATCTGTAAATCATATGAGAGGAAGGCCCATAAAATTATTTTTCGTCATGAATGAATTTAAGCCGATAAAGAAGGGGAAAGATAGTCAAATAGTTAATTCATAAATTTAGAGAGATATAAAATATCTATTTAATTTATAGAAAATTAAATGTATTAAAAATTAAATTAAATTAGATAATTTTGAAACTTTAAAATTTTTAAAAAATTACTAAAAAAATATATATTTTTAATACAATTATATTTTTTACTAACTGTACAATTGTCCTTTATGTGAGAAGTGATTGCCATCTCTTGTTGGCTACTATTTGCGGCTATAGAAAACATAAAAGTAACGGCAAAGGGAAGCTGTGTCCTTTAAGATGCCTTCCTTCCGAAGCTAAAAATGTGAGGAAACTGTCTTGTGACCAAACCGAAACTATTTCTTTTGTCTTCCCAATGGGCGTGAAGTCTATAGAGGAGATTATCTCTTTATGCAAGTCGGCGTTTCAGGCCGTTGATTTCGCTCAATTGGAGGTCAGCTTGGTGGCCAGGGAAGATGTGTTGAAGCAGCAAGTGGAATCTATTACAAAAGAGAATGAGTTGATTCAACATAATCTCCTGGTTTTGAAGCGCCAATTTGAGGCCAAGTCCAAAGACATGGAACTACTACAAGACAAGTGCATGAGGCACCAATTGGAGGTTTCCAGACTCCAGACCGAGCTCGCGGAGAGAGAGAGAGAGTCCTCGGAGCTTAAGCAGTCGGTTTCTCGACTCCAAGGCGAGCACTACGAAAGCAAAGACGCAATTTTGGAGCTCAAGAGGGAGAACTGTGAGATGCAGCTTTCAAAATCGAGGCTTGAAAATGAATTACAGGTTTGGAGGAAGAAGTATGCGGAATTTGAGGAGCGGGTTTTGGTTTTAGAGAAAGATTTTAGGTCGCTGAAGAGTGAGGAGCCTCCGGATTCTCCTATGGTTAGTATTTGCTGTTAGGGTCTTGGAGATTTATCAAACGGAGGTGTGTGTGATTGATGTAGGCACGAACTTGTCTGCCAAGTGACATCTGTTTAATTTCGTCGAAATCTCCAGAATGGCTCTGGTTGTTTTACTCTTAATGAGTCCTTGGGTACTCTATGATATTTTGACTTTCAGTCTGATGCTAATTAAGTTTTTTTTTTAAATTATTTCCAATGGTAGGCCGTAAAAAGACCTCGTTTAGGAGACGTTATTGAGATCGTGGACAGTGATGATGACTCTGCCCCTCGTCAAGTCTTGAATGTGAGAAGAGTTTCTTCATATGGATTCGCTGACAAACAATCGGGCGAGGCTGTTATAAAAACTGAGGCCGATATGCTTAAAGGAAATGGAGACTCATTTCCCAACTCAATTGCCAATGCCAGCGTTTACAATAACAGTTCTTCGTTCAAAGCAAATAACATCAGCACAGCAGGCAAATGTCAAAACAAATGCAATGCCCTTGTTTTGGATGGCCTTGATGTTGATGACGACTCCAGTTGGGTTGACTCAGAAGATGACATGGATCCGATGTTTGACTTCTCTGTCTTTCTACAAAGAGATCAAGGCAAAAAAGATCCAAGAGAGTGGAAGTTGGAAAAAGATATGGTTGCAGCATTTGAGAGAGATATAGAACTTTGTATGAAGGCTGTTTGTGCTTTGTACAGACAGGAAACCGGTGTGGGTAAATCATTAGGTCTTTTGAAACGAGGATTTATGAAGATTAACCGTGAGAGGTATGATTGAACTATTATGTTATTGATTGTGGGCCATTGCCATTCAGAACTTAAATCTTTTTTTGTGTGCAATAACATTTTTCAGAAACTAATTTACATTCGGTTACCTTTTGAAATGAAGACATATTCCAACTTTGGTGTGTTATCCTTGCTGGTGATTATTTTCTGTATCCATGTTTGATGTTTTCTTACAGTAAAAGTCATCTTTTCAGGGATATGGCTTTGGCCGAGTTTTTAGTTGATGGGGATCAGCAAGGAAAACTGAAGAAATCAGTCGAAGAATTACTAGCTTATGACCCAGATGGCCTTGATAGCTGCAAAAGAATAGCCATTGACCACTCTGCACAGCTGTTTGAACTATATCAGCAGAAAGAAGATCCTCTGTTTTTGGAATGAATATCTGCTGGCATATCAATTAGCATCTTTCTGCTATTATTTTGTCATGATCGAATCATGTATATATCAATTAGCATCTTTCTGCTATTATTTTGTCATGATCGAATCATGTATGGAATAATGGGAGTACCCAATCTTCTGAATTACTTATTTATAATGATGCTTAAGGCTTACAAGTAGCTTTAGTGAGGGTAGTTAGTGTGCATTTATTACATAGTTTAGTTTTGATGTAAAGGGAAGGAAAGTGTGTCAAGGGGTTGGAAAGCAAACAGATTTGCTCCTTCAATGCTGTAGAAAAGATTCCATGTCTGGTATATGTAGAAGTTTTGTTGGGTCAATGAAGTTACTAGTAGTGGCTTCATGTATAATGTACTTTTTGTGTGTTGTTCTGCCATCTTTAAAACGTTGCCATGCATCTTGTTTATGGCAAATATGAAAATGCTCGGCATCCATACAGCGTCTCTCATTTTGTTTATAGTTTCTTCTTGGAAAGAGAGGAGGTTCCAAATCCTTTCTTTTACTTGGCAGTTATGCTTGCGAGATGGTCGGGACTCCTAATTTGCAGAGTTTCAAGGACCCCTTTTTGAACAGTTTCACCATACAACTTCAATTAGACGTTTAAAACTGCTGTCTACATATCAAACCACTCAAGGTTCCTCTTTTATTCTATTAGACTCGTCAAAGTATGTAAGTAACAACTAGTCTTAATGGCAGCAGTCAAGAAGCAAGCAGGTTCTTTAATTTTATCCAAAATTTTTAACACTGTTATTATAATAATTATTACAAAATTTTACTCAACTAAACCCTGAACAATAATGCTAATTTTTTCAGTAGGAATGGAAATCAATGGAACGGATTTTGTAGTGTATCTGACGATATCGGTCAATAAATGGCATGATATTGTACCGAGTTAAAATATCGGTCATTATTGACCATTTTGGCTAGTACTAGCCGATATTGATAAAATATCAGGTAGGGTTCGTAAATTGTAAAAAATTTGAGAATTAAATTAAAAAAAACAAACCTTAATTGAAGAAGACGAATGCGGGCTATCACAACCTAATACCTTAGTACCTCTTTCTTCCTCTCAACTTGGGCAAGTCACTCTCCTATCATTGTTGCTTTCATCCTTGTCGTTCCTCCATCATTGTTGCTTTTTGCTGTCATTGTTGATATATTACAGTGTCACCATCTCTACTCCATTGTCATCACCTTCTACTATGGCTTGCACTTCTTTTGCTTTGTGTCTATTGACAGAATCAACAGCAAGGCACATAATTTTGTAATTATAATTCATTTGATGTGTCATGTCTCTTTGTGTGGTTGTACAGGTTTCAATTAATCTTTAGGTTTTGAATTCCTTTGCCTGTTTTCAACCTTTTTGGGTAAAAATTTTATGAAGCTTTTCTTCTAATTTTGTTTTTCTATAATTATGGCAGCTTGTAGTTGATAATAAATAAGGAGCAAGAATTACAAAGAGAATATCCCTCCACTTCCTTTTCTAAGCATTATTTATGTCCCTAAAGATAAACATTTCCATCACCAGTAGTAAAATTGCATGATTTAATTGATAATTTGAGAAATGAACAAAGAAGCCTCACTAGTTCTAGCAAGATAGGTAAGGTAAGTAGCATCATTTCAAATGGAGTTTCGGACTGCAACTTTAGAGGGGCTAGCAGATTGTTGGATCTCCTAAACCATCAACTAGAAGGAGGAGAAGTGATTGACCTATATTTAGTCAATTATGAAATAACCACAAGTACACGACATAACTGTAGCTAGGACCAGTAAGTACGGATTGATCCCATGAAGACGATGATTATTAGTAATCACCATTATCCTATTATCTAATCTATGAATTGGATTTTGAATTCTTAAATTAAAAACTAAAAATTAAAGAATTAAAATAAACTAGGAAGTAATAAAGAGAAAAGAAACGAGAAATCACTATGAAAAATATCGATATCACGAATTAGTGTCTAGGTTATGAATTTTCCTAAAAACCTTGGATAGTTGACCTTTTATTATGCAATTGATTGATTGACTTATTGGATCATGGAAACTTGTATGGTATGCTAATAACTCACTTGAGACTATTAACAACTAATCTTAGAATTATCAACAGAAATTATTCAGGTTAAAGGTATAAAGATTGTTTTACAGATTAGTGAATTGTGTTATTAGGTTTGACCCTAATCTGGAGGATTTACGTGCTCCAATCTCTAGGGTTGCAATCAACTCCTTTCAACTATGGTGGATCTATTCATACATAGGATTTATCAATCTCTATTTTATAAAATCAAATTATAATATAATATTCTGGATCTATCAGAACATAAATTAAACACGTGATTGAATCATAATATGTCAATCAAACAATTGCATTAAATAAAAGAATCAAAACATGATATAGTATAAACATAGGGTTTATCTACCTAAATACTCAAGAAATTTAGTTACATATGATTGAAGAAGAAATCAAACAATAACAGATAGAAAAATGAATAGAAAATAAAGGATTCATAATTGTAAATCTCCCATTTATCTCGTATCGAATGTTCTTGCAAGTTAGAAGTTTGATCTTGTATTTTCTTGGATCTTTTGATGATTTCTTCATTTTTTTTTCATTTCTTTGGATTAAAATTGTCCCTTAAGTCACCTCTTAAAGCCTTTGAACTTCTCTGCATATGTGCTCCTCTATTTTGCCTCCAAACACATCTTTTTATTGTAAATTTTAGGGTTATGGGAGATACACGGGTGTGTACTAGACTATGTATAACCTAAAATACTTAAAATTTATGATTTTGCACAGCCTAAGAGAAGTACATAGGTTGATGCATGGTCTTGTATCCCTTCTTTGCTTCAAATCTTCGTTTTATGTCGTGTTTTCATCTGAATTCTTCTCTTTTAAGTTCGTGAAGGTAATTATAGCCTACAAACACACTTGGACTATTAAGTATCAAATATACATAAAAATATAAAATATCAAGCAAAAATACATCAAATATGGGGTATAAATATGGTTAATTATCCATCTATCATGAAGATAGACCTATACAGAATGGTTACAATTCTCCTGAATTTAGTAATGCCTCCTATCATAAGCTTTTTAGAGGTGTTTAACCCAAGCTTCCCTAGTATAAGCTAGTTTAGAAGAAATTCCTTTCTCCTAAGGCAGCTGCTATCAACTGGTTAGCTGTTAAGAATCAACTGAAAAACAAAGAAAGATGGTTTGGAAGTTCAGGGAGTTTTGATCCTAAATGTCTCTTATGTAAAGCTAAGATTGAAACTATTCCACATCTATTTTTTCAATGTAAATATTCCCGTATTATCTAGAATCGAATACAAAATACAATGCAAATTTATTGTTCTCAGAATGCATAGATAAATATAATTATATAGGCTAGAAAAATGTATATACACTTAAAGAAGGATAGGGTGATTTTAAAATTTACCTTATATTGCACCATTTACTCTATTTGGAAAGCTTAGGATTCATTCTATCATTATTTTACTCCCTTAACCACTTTTGATTGATTCAATTGGGTGTCAATCATATATCTTTTAAGAGTTGATTACTCTCTCTTAAGGCCTAATCATTTAACCCTAATTGATTACCAAATTCCAGATTTTGCAATCTCTTGATTCACAAAAGCATCCTAACATTTTCAACTAGTTTTTAAGTGATCTATCAGATAATTGAATTTTTACATAAGATCGCTCATATTTGCATGAATTATTAGGTCATTAACTCTCGTTATCAAGCTAATTGGATTACTTTCAACTCACTCTCTCTATTAATTATCGAAGTATAAGCATACCCGAATATCACAACACCATAAAATTGTATTGAAATCAACAATGATCAAGTCAAAAAATAACTCAAGAACAAATCCTAATCTGAAAATTAAAACATCATAAACGTGTATAGCATCTTCAATCCTAGTTCATACATCAAACTTAAAGAAAATAAATAAAGAAGAAAGAACTTGATGTGGACTGATCTGGAAATGGTAGAACAACTGGAACTATCCAATGCTCCCTTCTTGATCTTCCTTGATTAATCTTAATTTGGTAAAATAAAGGCTATTCATTTTAGTCTCTTTATGTTCATTTATAGTAAATGTGCGACTTAGGGTTTTTTGAGGTCTTACCTAGTTCACTTTGTTCCAAAAATGCCCCCCCCCAAACATCAAAACAGATGGAAAATCCCGTGTCTAGAAAGTGTTCATCACGATCATAACCATGCATAGAAAACCTTCTATCACAATCATAATAGAAGGGAAAAGTCTTTTGTCATGACCATGACACTCCACGCACGATCATGCCCTTTCTTTAAGCCCAAACATGCTCTAACTTCCTTCAATCTTCATTTATCTAATTTCAATCACTCACATATATATCAAAACACCTCAAGAACACAGTATTAAGATCTAAAATCATGCTCTAAACCACATAACACTTAAAACATAAACAAACAATCACATTAACATAATTTTAAGCCTAAACATGCAATAATCATCTATTAAACACCTATAAACACACTAAAACACCTATCAAAACATAACAGAAACTACACCAATCAATATGGAGCTTGATAAGAATGTTAGTCATAATGTGAAATGGTAGGTAAAAATTTTGCTTAAAAAGTATCAGAATGTGAAAGAAAGAAGGCAAAAACTGAACTACAAAATTGGCAGTGAAAGTTCTTTTTGCATTGGTCAAGAAGATACTAGAAATGTTAAAGGTCGTATTCTTACCCAACAAAAAGGAATTGTTAAAACAGATGTGAGCAATAAAAGAAGCTATGTATCTAATACTTTTTGCTCCACTAATAACTCATAAAACTTAACCTTTAATTTATTATGCATTACAATCTAAAGAAGTAACTTATAATATAAGCATATCAATGGCTAGATGATGTATGATGCAAGTGTGGTGTTCAATGTTGCTTAGTCTTATTATTATTAGCTTATAATGGACGTTATTGCCTTTTATATTCCAAGATATAAAGTTCATTCAATTAATAACTACAAAGGTCGTTTTCTAAGCAGTTATGCTTATGAAATAAAAAGTTATTTAAGTTAAAAAAAGAATAACTTAGACTACTTATAGGTGTTCAATAATGTGTAATTATTGAAAAAATAAAAGATAGGAGCCCATTATTAATTTTTTTATTTATTTTGCTAAAAAGATGTTTTTAAAGTTTAATAATGCATCTGACCTTGTAAAGAATATTAGTACTCTGTTAGAGATATTTGATGAAGTTGAATGGAATAAAGCTTAAACACATTTTACAGTTCATCACTAATAATGATTTTAATTATAAAGAACATAGGAAACAATTACAAAACAAGTATGGTCTTTAAGGTTACAAAACAAGTATAGTTCTTTCTATTGGACTCTTTGTGCTACACATTGTATTGAAGTAATGTTATAAAATATATGTTGGACCCCAGAAAATTTTTCTTTAAGTAAGCATGATTTCAAAATAATTTTGGAGTCTAAATAGATTTAATGTTTGGAATTTTAATGGTGTTAAGGTTAGTAGGATTTGTTGAATGGATGAATGAAAGTAAAGTGTTGATGTAATAAGGATGTTCAAGGATGTTTTTGGGAGATCACTTGAGCATAAAAGAGCATAAGCCTATAAGGAAAGGTAAGATGGACTTTTTAGGCTTATTAAGGGTAGAAATAGAGAAAGGATGTGTTGTTTTGCTTGTTAAGAGGAGAAAAACGTGAATTCAAGAGGGAGAAGAGTAAGAAAACAAAATTTGGAGAGAGAAGAGAAGGGTTTCGGTGAAAGAAGGAAAAAGGAGAAATCAACTTGTTAAGGTGGGTTAACCATCTTTTCTTCTGCTCTATTAAAGGAATGAGTTGTTTTAGAAGAAGATGGATTTTGGGAACCCAATTGATTTAGGGTTTCTAAGCTAGGTCTTAGGTTTTCTAACCTAGATGGGTTATGGGTAGGTTAGATTTGAGTTCAATTTTGCAATTGTTGAAATAGTAAGATTTTCCTGTTAAGTTATGAATTTGTTTGGAATGTTGTTTTGATTAGAACCTTGGTTATTGTAGGGGACCAAGGGAATCCCACCCAAGAGCAAAGGGAAAGGCAAGCTTGACTTGGTTTTCACAAACTAACTAGGTGGGTAATATATTTATAGTTTTTGTGTGATTGGGCAAATTTTGCCTATGTGTGAACATGTGTTAAATGTTATGCATTAAAACAATGCATGACATTTCGATTGATTATGTGATTAATTGTTTGAAAATGATTTGTTGAAATTGATAATGATTCTAAATTTTGTTATGCCTCGATATCTGTCATGGCATTCTGTATAAATGAAAAGAAAGAAGAAAAAGAATGAAAGCATATCATTTTGATAAAATGATTCTGAGCATGATTATGTGCTTCTGGTTGGGCAAGAGTGGAACCATTCTGTTCGTCACATGTTGATAAGAACCTTCTCCCGGCTGTCCGCTTGTGGCATATGAGCTCCGAAATGGACTCATTCTGTTCATAGGGTAAACTTCAGTTTCCTCATTCTGTTTCATGGAACCCTCGAGCCGTTTGTTGTGCATTACATCTTTAAATGATCAAGCATGAAGCATATTGAGTGTTATGTGGTTGAGCAAATTTTGATGAATGTTTAAATTGCTTGAATGAAGTATGAATGCTATCTAGATATATATATATATATATACACACACATACATATGCTTGACTTTGGTCAATTGTCGTAGCTATAAATATGTTAGTCACTGAACTGTGTAGCTCACCCCACCACTTCCTTCTCAGGTGCAGATGGAGAAAATTAGTGATCCTTGCAGGGCAATTGGATACTCCAAGCTAGCTAGGCGTCTTTTGTATTAAGTTAGTAGCATTTGGATAGCTTTATAAGTATATCAAACATTGAGCATCCATCTGTATTTGTATTGTGCTTTAGATGAGCGTGTTGATCTGTAATTAAAGCTGAATTCAAATTGTGTTTAGTGTTGTAAATGAAATATGATTTCTTTTTCTTATGATCTTTTTTTAAGTTTTATTTTGCATTCCATATTTCAGGCCTGTTATAAGGGTAGAATTTGAGTTCAAGCTCTTGAAGAAAAATCTAGAATAATCTAAGTTGGATCAGACAAATCAACTTCGTATCGTCTTAGTTTGAACAGGTTTGCTTCGTCTTAGTTTTGGTACCTAAGACATTTCGTCTTAGTTTTGCGTCTTAGATTGACTTTTATCGTCTTAGTTTGACCGGGTCTGCTTCGTCTTAGTTTTGGTACCTAAGACGCTTTGTCTTAGTTTTGCGTCTTAATTTGACTTTTATCATCTTAGTTTGACTAGGTTTGCTTCGTCTTAGTTTTGGTACCTAAGACGCTTCGTCTTAGTTTTGCCTCTTAGTTTGACTTTTATCGTCTTAGTTTAACCGGGTTTGCTTCGTCTTAGTTTTGGTACCTAAGACGCTTCGTCTTAGTTTTGCGTCTTAGTTTGACTTTTATCGTCTTAGTTAATCGGGTTTGTTTCGTCTTAGTTTTGGACCTAAGACGCATTGTCTTAGTTTTTATCGTCTTAGTTGTGCCTGAGACGTTTCGTCTTAGTTTTTCATTCATCTTAGATCGCTTCGTTTTAGTTGTTGCGCACTGTTCATCTTATGTCTTCTGTTTCATTTTTGATCCTTTAGAGGCTAAATCTCACTTCAAAATCTTCATGAGAGTTGTGGAGTTAGAAGCTTTCTTTCAAACCGTCCAAAGACGAAGTCATTTCGACATCTGTATTGGGAATTATGGCAATTACGCCAAGGCTTGTACAATGCGCGTAGAGTCACGAACATGTTGGATTCGTTTGTCCATATTTTCTCATCCGACCTCTGATAGAGGTGATTCTTGAAACATTGAATTCCTACCACGTTTATCTTCCTTCTAATAGGAATTTACAGCCTCTGGTGTTGAGTTAAAAAGAGTGGTTCAAGGTCAGTGAGGGTTCGTTGAAATAACCCTACAATAAAACCCGCTCACGCTTTTGACTCTGGTTCGATTGTTGGGCGTCGGAAACGGAGCCAACAATTAGTATGAAAAAATAAAATGAACTAATAAAAAGGGAGAATACCATACAAGCCAAAGTTCACGAAACCAAACTTACAAACAAGCTAACAAGTTACCTATGCTGCCCCACCAAAATTATTAGCATTGGAATCCTTACTTTAACTTGCACAAAAGAAAACTAAGAAATAAACGACATCAACTACCATGAAGTACTTTTTTAATCAACATATGAAGAGCTTAATTGCTTCCTTTAGATTCCCCAAGATATTGTGATTTAGGGATGATAGCTTCTTGCAATTTCATTACAGAACAATTGTTCTAATGAATTGTATGGATTCTTGACCGACTAATTTCATATTGGTATGGACATGCTGCATATGGAGCACAAGCCAAATTCTTTCCAATGGATTTTATAAGGGTGCACCCCCGTCAGTTACGTTCTTTGTGGCCTAATTTGAACTGCCCAGTTCAACATTAACAAAGAAATAGTTTTATGTTTTTGAAGGAGAATGTTTTTGTTAGATAGCACCGCATCATTTAGAAATGTTATCTCAATCGCCTATATAAATGAGCCTAATAATTTGCTGTTGACTTTTCCGTATTCCTGCATTATTGTCAATAATAGTTGGTATTATTAAACAGGCATGTAAAAAAAGATGGTGTTCCCTTGTTTGTTCATAGCCATACTTTTGCTTAGATAGATGTCAGAGCCTTTTGTCTTGTTTACATCATGAATCTCGTTTCACCTCCAATTTCCCTTTGCAAGCATCGGCCATCAAAATGAAATCCTACTCAATTATATACAATATATTAATTATTAAGTCCATTGTCTTACGGGGACAACTAGCAATTCTCATAAACACGAGTAAAGCATGGATCTTTATAGGAAGAGAAATGAGTTACACTCGATTATCTACATCCAGACTGGTCAATGAGTTCAAAGTACAAACAAAAGGATAGAAGAGTTTCACTTTCCAACTGTTTAAGTCCACGTAGTGAACATAATACCACTGTAAATGCACAAAGGAAAAAAACTAACACAGGCAGAATTAACAGCGCCCAAGTAGAATGTCACCATAGTTAATTTATGCCCCACCAATTAATATGTGCCACCTAGCCAAAATCCAGCCTTCGTCAATAGATTCAATCCCACTCTAAGAACCACAACAAGCTGACTTCGTGGCAGCTTGGGTCCCACTGCCTGATGCGTCAGGTTGGTTGATCTTGATTGTTTGAGGCTATGAAACGCCAAGCAAAATGAGAGAACAATGTTCATGAAGAAAGGGAAGAAGGGGAGATTTCTCCAGTTAAACAGAAAAGACAATATCAGAAACACAAAAGAAATGAAGCAGGCATGCAGCCATTTTCAAACAAAGGTACCTCTGCCTTGGAATCAGTTTCTGCAAGTCTTTGCTTGATGTCCCTTGCAATTGAGAAGAAAACCTCCTCGACATTTAAGTTTGTCTTCGCACTCTGCAGAAGATGAATTTTCTTGTTACTACATAGAATAAAACAAGAAGGTTTTCGGAAACTTAATTGCACCAGCAGAGAGCTACTTACAGTTTCAAAGAACTTAATACCATACTCGTCAGCAAGCGCTTGACCCTTGGATGTAGGCACGGCCTAATGAAATGAAAAGTTTGTAATTGTAACCAGTGAATATTATGCACATGTTACAGTCATATCCACAGCCAAGCATGCAAACGCCCAAGCATGTGGAAAACATCAGCACATATATCACCAGCATACAAAGAAATCAAAGGGAAAAGGGCACACCATTCCATCTTAACTATTGATCAACCAGGAAAACTAGTCCTATTTCCAGCACTATCCTTCTATCAGATTCTTGGAAAGACAACAAAGGAAAAGATGAAGCCAGTTTTGAACTGAATGTTAGACACAAGTGGGTTGGTATGCTCAACTAATGGACTTTCATTCTGAGCTAGGAAAGTATACATGCCGGAATCTTAGACGGCTTATAAATTCAACGACCTACCCTTTTGCTTTCGTCCATGTCTGCCTTGTTTCCTACCAGGATCTTGTTGACATTGTCAGAAGCATGCTGCTCAATGTTGCGAATCCAATTCCTAATATCTGAAAAATTTTCAGAGATTGAATGCATTAGAACTAGAAAAAACTAGATATAAAAGAATTGAGACACAATAGTGACCTCCTGCTTCTGCGGAAACCTTCCACCAAACAAAAATGAACGATCATCAATTGCTAACAGCATGACAAAATTAAATTCCAAATTCAAGCCGCAAAGTAAGGAATAAAGAGAGATTACTGTTAAAGGATGATTCATCAGTAACATCATAGACCAATAAAATCCCCATGGCTCCACGGTAATAAGCTGTACAAATGATACAGTTATAAGAAAATTCAGTGTTCTGCACAAAATACTGGCCTTAAAATTAATGAAGAAAGAATTCACAATCATTAGGTGAAACAATATGCAAAGTTGTACTAAAGCCTAACATGCATTGCAAGTTCCAAAACTCCCAAGGTTACATGATCCTGATGGAAACATCCTAGTTGGCTGAATTTCATAGGATTTACAATGGAGTTTAATATTTTGCTCCATCTGATCTTTCCAACAGTCATATCACCTTGCATTTCCCAAGTTACTTATTTGACCCCGGATTCTATTTGTTGAGAAACCATTCAACCCAAAAGATTAAGCCGATGGGTGAGGCCCATTATATGGAGCATATATCATTTCAACATGCACCCTCCAACGAGAGCATGAACAAACACAAACACAATAGATCATAAATTCATCATAAATGATGGTGATGCAATTTGAAGTCAAGACCTCTTGATCAGACAATACTCCGATACCATGTTAAGAAACTATTTAACTCAAAAGGTTAAGCATATGGGTGAGACACATTGAATAGATCATATATTATTCTATAACTACCTAAATAAGTCAAAAAGCTTGGTGAAGATACACTAAAGTCTCAAGGACAAAGGAAAACAGCGCCATGCACCACGCATTCCCTTTATCACTAGAGATGAAACATTTTAATGCAAATAAAAAAATGTTCCACTTATGCACCACTTATAATTCAGAGAATAGAATCAAATTGGAAAACTCAAACACAGACCTGTTGTGATAGTCCGGAAACGCTCCTGACCAGCCGTATCCCAAATTTGCAATTTGATCCTTTTGCCATCAAGTTCAATGGTTCTTATCTTAAAGTCAATACTGTTGGTAAAAGTACAGGAAGTAGGGTAAGAAAGAATGTTTCAAAAGTAAAGTGAAAATTGTTCAGGATTGCATGTGTGCTGTACCATGAGATTTTGTAATGCACAACAAAAATATCATACAATGTTAACATTTCTTAGACTAGTGATGTTATTAGGTAGGCAAATTTTAAATCAGTTATCCTTAATGAAGTAGGTAGAGCACTTACTAGTCGATCGTCACTTTACATTAGACATATTTGCAAATGATGTACGAGTATTATCACGACATAGAAGTATATGAGCTCTCAGGACTACAAACCCAATAGTTGTAATAAAACTGGTAGTGAAGGACCCGTCAGAAAACCGCAAAAGCAGACAACTCTTTCCCACACCTACAAAAATTAGAACAAGAACGCAAAGTCAACCAATTACAAGAAGATATTCAACGGAGACATCTTGTTATATTCATTGGAAAATAATTCAAGGACCAAAGCACTGAATTCCAAAGGTCATAAAACAAAATTAACGTTGTCGGATGATCTACTCCATCATGAGTAGGGTAATTCTGTGAACGTAAATAATCTTCGATCTTGAAATGCTATCATCCTTTACTAATCTCTTGCAATGAAATTTAGCTAATGATTACAAACTGAAATAAGACACGGGCTTCCAAGTCAAGCATATCTCTTTGTATCTACCAGTATCGATCCACAAACTAAATTAACATTCAGAAATCGCAATATTATCAACCAATAAGCAGCCCAAGTTCGAAAATGAGCAAAACCGTTTTTGTTTAAACCCCACAAAATTTCGCAGCACTCAAATGGTAACGAATCAAACCTGAAAAAGAAAAAAAAAAGAGTAAAAGAACAAACCGCTGTCACCAATCAAGAGAAGCTTAATCAAGTAATCATAGTCAGCACGAGCCCTTGCTGGTGGAGCGGCCATCCTGTCTTTTCCATTTAAGTTTCCACAAAATCAAAATCCCAATAAGTACACTATTTGATTCGAATCAGGAATTGAACTTAATTTAGAGCGAAAATTGAAAAAGAAAAAGCAAGAATACCGTTTTTAGGTTAGCAGTGGCCAGTGAGAGAGCTAAATGAAGCGAAGAGTATTTCTATGAAATGAGCTTAGCCTCTTCGCGTATGTTACGTTTTCAACCTTCTACCAATCCAACTTCACCCTGCTTCTTCGTCATCTGTACCCTACCCCACATTATAATTGCCTTCTCTCTCTCTCTAATTATTACTTTTAATTATCATTATTTTCATCTTCTCTTTTTCTAATATTTTAAAAATCGATCAAAATGTTAAATCGGTTAAAACATTTAAAGATTTAAAGATTCAACATATATAAAAAATAAATTATAAAAATTATAAAAATAAGTAAAAATATAATATAAAATAAAAATATTTTATTAAAATAAAAATATCCTAATGATACCTATTAATATATAATAAACTAATAAAAATTAAATAATTTAAATTATGTTTGAATATAATATAAATTTTAAAATAATAATAATAGTAGTATTATTTATTATCATTTATTTAAAGATTAGTAAAAGCTAAAGTACATTTAAAGAAAATAAATAGAAAGGACTTTAATTTCTTTTTTAATGTCCTTTAAACAAGTTTTATTATAATTTAAATATTATTTTTAATACATTCTTAAAATTTTTTAAACAAAATTACTTATATATATTAATTAATAATTCAATTTATTAAATAAATTTATGATAAAAATAATAATTAGTTTTAAACAATAATAATTCAAAATTAAAATATAAAGAGATAAATAGAGAATCTAAAATTTGATGAATATAATTTATTAGTAAAATTAAATAAATTTGGTATTTTTAAGGATAAAAATAGTAATTCATTTTTAAAAATAATAATTTAAAGTAAAAATTTTAATTAAAATATAAAAATATAAGTAAAAATATATTTTATTAATAAAATTATGTGATAGAAGAAAAACAATTGATTAATGAAAAATACCATTAAAATTTCACTTCAATTTGCATAGGTTAAAAATATCACAAAGTGTTGGGCTCCACATGCTGAAATGAATGACAGATTCTCAATTTGTTAGGACCTACGTATTAAAATGTGATGACTCAATTTTTCAAAGTAATTGACCATGAAGGAATTAGTCAGTTTTCTATCGGCCGACTATTTTCATAAAAATTATAAACAAAAATTGAACTAGAATATAAGCTGGTTCATATTTATTTTTACTAGATCCCTCAGTCTGATCCGGTTTTTCAATTATTGCTTTTTTCAACAATTATAATAAGCAAGTAGCTGTTCCTTCCTTTACTGGTTAACAAATCAATTGTGAAATGTTATGGAATCAACAAATCAAATTTGTATTAATAATTAAGTTAACTCGACCTAAATAGTTTAAATTAATTCAACTTAATTTGATAAGGTGATATTAATTTAGTCTTGAATCAAGTCTAATAAGATTATGATTTAATTGAACTGGTTCGAGCAATATAAGTCCAATCTAACTTATTGTTATTTGTTATCTTTATTAATAATATAACTTTAACATATCACATAATTCATCTCTTAACATTTCACAAATATTTAAAATAGTCCTTATTGTTATTTAAGATATTAATTTAAATCATAACCTTTACAAAATAATAGTATTTGTACCTTCAAGGGTAACTTCGTTTGTTTTCCATTAATTGAACATCACGACGTCATTAACAAAGGGATAATGGCAAGTCAGTTTAATGATTTTTTTTAAATTTGACAATATTAAGTTATCTTAAGTTAAAAGCATATTTAATTAATTTTATTTCAGATGATGTTAAGCTTTTGAAAAACAAATTTAATTTTGTTATAACTTCCCAAATCTTATTTGGTAGCAACTCCCGACATGCAATTGGAATTAAACTTCGCATAAACACGTGACAATCATAACTTTTCATCTCAAATAATTTATACTTCTTCATGTCCACACACCTTTAGAATTTTCAACCATTCACACAAATTTTCCTTTTGTTTTTTGTCCAAAGTGTAACATGCTTTCAAATATTTACCGGTGTGAAAATCTTTATCTAACTCATTCCTTCTAAAAAAAAGTTTCAAATCAGCTCGTGATTTTGCATTGTCCTTTGTTCGCCCTTCAATGTTCATTATGGTATTGAACAAATTGTCAATCAAAAATATTATTTTCAATACTCATCACATTTAGATTATGACGTATCAAATTAGTTTTCCAATACGGCAAATCCTAAAAGATGCTTTGTTTTCTCCAACCAAAGATTTTACCAATGTATGTATTAACTTCATCAGCTTCAAATTATGTAACTTTCAATCACCTAATTCATCAATCTCCTGGAATATCTCTTCACCAACTTTTTGAGGAGGAGGAGGTGTTTGTACCATCATATTCTTAATAAACTTTTGTTTATTTCGTCTAAATGGATGATCTGGAGGAAGAAATTTCCTATGGTTGTCAAACCAACAGGTTTTTGCCTCCATTTGGAAGATAAAACGCATCAGAATCATTGCCACAATAAAGACAAGCCAATTTCTCTATTGTGCTTCATCTAGACAACGTAGCATATGTTAAAAAATCATTAATAGTCTACATCAAAGCTACTCTCAATACAAAATTTTGTTTCAGAGACACATTATATGTCTCCACACTATATTCCCAAAGATGTTGCAATTCACATATCAATGGTTGTAAGAATACATTAATTTTATGCTTTGGATTTGTATGCCCTGACATAATCACTATCAAGAACATATATGCCTCATTCATACACATCCATATAGGCAAATTATAAAGAGTAATTATGATTGGCCATGATAAATATTATTAGTCGGATTGACCAAAAGGATGGAATCCATTCATCAACAATCTCAACCTAACATTTAGACTTTCAGCTGCAAACTCATAATGGGTGTTATTGAAATGTTTCCATACCAGTGTATCCAATAGATGATTCATTATTCCTTCTTCCTGTTTGTGTTCATTATGCTATCTCATGTGAGATGCAGTAACATTAGAAGCGTATAGTCTTTGAAGTCTTAGAGTTAGTGGGAAATAATACATCCACTTCTAGGGTACTAATTTCTGTTTTATAGAATGCTTTTTAGGCTTGAACCTAGATTGACCACAAAATTTACACTATTATAATTCCACATCATCTCCCCAATACAACATACATCTCAATTTGCAACAATCAATTTTTTCAACAGGCAAACCAAGACCTCCAATAAGTTTCTTCATATTGTAAAAACTATCAGCTAATGTATGATCAAGAGGTAATGATTCCTTATACCATCCAAGAATTTTATCAAAACTACGATAAAAATATGCCTTTCAGACTTTATGTTATATACTCGAGCAATTGAAGACAATTGAGTCATTGTCTCACAATTTGGCCATAATTTTTGGTCAGCTGAGTGTAGTAAGTCAAAAAATTGTTTTGCATGTAGGTTTGGTTCTTCTTCAAGGTTTTTTATATTTTCCTGAAAGGTATAACTGGGTGCATCATAAACCATTTGCATGTAAGGATTTTCAGTTGCACCTACATTATTTGATCTAAATATAATCCCCCCTTCAAACTCATCCACATTTACTGATGAGTTTACTTCATTACCCCTTGAGGTGCTATAAATCAATAGCTCCCCATGTCGTGTCCACTCAAAATAATTTGGAACAAACTCTTTTCTCAGCAAATGGCCATTCACTTCATCAATAAGAAGGAAACGAATATGTTTGCACTTTTTACATAAACATCTTATCTTTAGCCCATCCATATATGCAGTTGAGAACATGCATAATGAATAAAAGCTTTAACTACCTCAACAAACTCATGATTAATGAAACCATCAGGTGTTAATCATCTATACATCTAAGATCTATCAACATTACTCATTTATGCAAAACTGTTAATTTAAAAAAATGATTTCATAACTAGTATCCTTCATGTCCCCTAAGTTTACAGAACATCTAAACTTTACACAACATCCCCTAAGTATTAATCAATCGAATTAACTACCTACAATTGATGTCAATACTATGGTACATGGCATTGCTTACACCTGTGAATCAAGAAAACAAGTTCTCGCTATGATTCCTAGGCTTGTGGAATTTTACACCAATAAGCCTCACAAGAGCTACACCATGGGTTTTTAGCCTATATACCATCCTAAGGGTTTATTATCCAAAATATTTATGTTTGAATTAATCACCTACAATTGATTTTAATACTCTAGTACGTGGCATTGTTTACACTTGTGAATCAAAAAAACAAGTTCTTGTTGTGACTCTTAGGCTCGTAAAATTTTTCACCGATAAGCCTCACGAGAGTTGTATCACGGGTTTCCAGCCTATATATCGTCCTAGGAACTTAGTTATGCCTCAAATCTTCCATAAGATCTCAAACTCATTCCACATACGGTAAATAATTAGACTATTAAAGAAGAACATAAAAACTCATCAATGAATATAAGAATATTCTAAACAACAACACAAAATCAAGACCTCATTTGCATTTACACAAAACCCAAACGCATCATAATCATATTATTAAAGCAATACATATGGTAGACATTAGTTGGACGACTTACTTGGATAGACGAACATCTACAGACTACAAAGAAGAACGATGAGCGATGCTCTTCAACACAATATAGGGCCTATGAAAAAGAATATTGATATTTAATATAATACACTTGTTTAATAGTTTTGTTATATTTTTAATATATTAAAGCAAGAAAATCATAAATTAATATTGTTTATTTTGAAATAGAAATACATGGACTTTTAGTGGGAGTAATGTTTAAAATATTGCTAAACGAAACCAATCCTGACTCTCTTGGTTTAAACTATCCATAAAACCATAAAGAATATTATAGAATATTCTAATTATAATTTTCATTTTAATAATTGACACGATTATCGTTAAGATAATTTGACTTAAAACAATATAAAAAGAAGGATAAATTATTCAAAAATAAACAAGTGTGTGAATTCTCTTTATTATTTATATATCAAAATTTTAAATATAATTAACAAAAAAGTATTATCAATTATAATAATCAAAATTAACCCCAATAATTTAAATAATCTTTAAACCTTTATAAAACTAGTCTTTCATCAACAATTAATCAACTATGTAATAACAAATTAAATTACACAATTTAAGTTATCAAAAATAATTTTTAAAAATCACTAAATATTTATTTAAAGTTTTTTTCTTAGCCAATCGACATAAAGCACGAGTCCTTCACAAGATTCCTAGGTCCCCTTTTCTTTTTTATTTTCTTTATACAGTAAGTCAACATGTGTGCTCCACTCTATAAAAAACAAAGTTGTGCCTTTGATAGGGAAAGATCTAAGAGGTGTTAAGTTGTTGGAATCAATTTTTCATTGTTCCATTTAACAAATACTATTTTCTAAATGATGTTGATTTAGCAACAAAATCAACAACCATCATACGTAGAGTACTCCCATATGCAGAACACTCCCATCATTTAACATCAACATAATAGGCAATTGATCAAACACCTTACATGCATCAGAAATTTATCTCTAACATCCCAACCAAAATCATATCTTGTCCCTTCCATCACTAACATTTATACATTAAAATTGTTTTCCAATCACAAAATACCCAAATAAATGCATGTTATTAAATACCCAAATATGTCTAACATCACACAAAATAATAGAGATGAAAGTCTGCAAGAATACCTCTGCCGAAGGACACAATGATAGTGGCTAAAGAAGACAAACGCCGACGAGTAGAAGAGGAGTCCACGACAGAGAAACCGAAGAGAGGAAAAATGCTTGAGAAAACACAGGGGCGAGAGGGAAAATGAAGAAGAAGACACAGGGGGAAGGGTCATTTGGGTGGGTTAGACGTAAATGAAAACAACGTCGTTTAGTGTTAAACTAAACGACGACATTTTTGTTTTATTTAAAATGCTAAAGCCAAAGCAAACGATGACATTTACCTTGAAAATTTACCTACGGAATTTACCGATGAAAACACTTTCTGTCGGTAAACTCAAAACATTTTTATTCCATCGAGAATTCCCGCCTTCGTTACTGACAAGAATTTTCTACCGTTGTTAAAGTTTGTCGAAAATTTTCCTAGGATAATTTCCCTCTATATTTACCGAATGATATTATTACCGTCGTTAAATGAAATTTTTCTCGACAATGTTACCAACAAAAATTGATTTTTCTGTCGACAATTTGCAACGGTTTCGTTTCCGTTGGTAATGTTTCATTGCTAATTCCTAATTTTCATGTAGTGATACACCTTTAAAATTTTTATCAAATCCAATGCATTTTAATTGGAATCTAACCTCTTCAAACCATCATCTAACCCCTTTTTAGGAATTAAATATCATGCACTAATAATATTTTTATAGCCTAATTCCATATTAATTTTACTTACTTGACTCAAACTAATATAATCTCATGTCCACGTTGTCAAAAGTTTTAGGTTCCTTCCCTTCATACTTGAAAATCCCTCCCTAAGTGAACTTTCTACTACTAAATATCAGTATACAAGCCTTTCTATTTATTGCCATCCTAATGAACATAAATAAAAATAAATCAGTCCATAATTAAATAATGGGTCAAAATATTATTAAACACTAATTGAACTTATAGACAACCACAAAGCATAACTAATCCTAACCATTAAGAACAATAAGCAAAACTTTTAATTAAGTTATTCTCAATGGATAGTGTTTTCAGAATCATGATCATCATTTTTTTTCTAGAGCTTGTTCATAATCAGAAGTCCATTTGGTCCAATACTTCACCTATTTTGATTCATATCATAATTGATCCATTGTTTGACACTTTTTAGCTTAAATTGTATCTTGTAACATGCAAGCCAAAATAGGAATAGTGATTAACCTAAGGTAAGAATATATGTAATACTATAACTTTTGGCCAAACATTTAAATTAAAATTTGTTGAAATAAAAAATGGCTATTGTACTGATCAAATCATATCGAATAAATAAAATTTGATTTATTTAAGTTAAATGTCACTCAAAAGTTTCTTAATAATAAGTACTGCTAATTTTACTTCAACAGAGAAACTTATGCACCAATTAATGTAAAAAGCATTGTCAAAATAGTAAAAAGAGTTTAAAAAGTCTCGTGTTTATAAGACATATCATGTCTTTCATTCCACTAGGGTGCAAACAAGAGCCATTCTCTAAAGGCCTTCCTAAGTTTAATTTGGTTTTTAAAAGCAACTTTTTAAATTGAGAAAAATAATATTGAAATTATTTTATGCGAAGTTGTAATCAAGCATCATATGGGAGCATTTATATGGAAAAGAACAAAACTCCATCAATAGCATGGAATCAACAACTACTACATGGATGAAGTTTGAACAACAAAATCACCATAAAAAGCGTACTAACAAGACACTAGAAAGTACTCACCAGTACTATGTCTGTATCTATCTGAGTTTGTCTGAAAAATATCATATAAAATAAAACAAGCATAATATTAAACAAAAGGGACCACTTACCTGATAAATACTCTGAAACATTTTATTTGATGATGAAATTCTAGAAACACATAAACACAAGGACCACTTCGTTCATTTTATGTAACTAAAAAATACAAAAATATATGTTACCCAAGTTCATACAACAAGGGATCACATCCTTGTGTGATTCTTCACGACCTAGTTTGTCTAGTATCTCTGCATTTCCAAACAACAGTCCAACCTTCACTCTCTTTTCATCGTGGAAAGGTTGGTTGTCAAGTGTGCATTCTTTATTGGATAACGGAGAACAGTAGTTAGGGTTTTAAAACAGAAATTAGGGTTTGAATATAAAAGGGGATTTTGCTGGCTAATTTGTTGATTAGATGAGACTTAATATTAAAAGATAAAAGGGGATTAGGTTTTGAATCTAGGAAAAGGATTTAGGTTTCTAATAGAGAAAGATGAGTTAGGGATTGAAATTGATCAAGGAAGATGGAGGAGACAACTTAGGAGCCGTTTGGTTCTACTTCTATTTTTCTGTTGTAGCTTTCAGTTTTTTGTTTAAACCTGTTTAGTTGTTAATGGTAATATAGTTATATTTTTATTACTGATAGTAATTACATATCAGATAAAAGTTAAAAATAAATTATTTTTAAATAAATATATTTATTTAATCTCTTATATAATATTTATTAACAAATTATTAATAAAATTATGT
>JANZLC010000202.1:14829349-14842203 GCA_026413385.1 Erythroxylum gracilipes | reverse complement strand
CATGAATTATTCTTTGTGATGACATTTGAATAATATGAATTGTGAGTTAAATTGTTGAATATTGAATTGTTACATGAATATATGTAGATATATATATATATATATATGCTTGAATGTGTGGCTCGATATCGATGGCTATGAATATATTAGCCACTGAGCTGTATAGCTCAACCTATTATTTTTCCCTCCTCAGGTGCGACTCAAGACGACAGTTGATCCTTGCAAGGCATCGAACACTCCACAATAGTTAGGGATCTTTTGTACTAAGTTAGTAACTATTTTGGATAGTTATTTAAGCATATCAACATTGAGCATCCTTATGTATTTTGTTTTAAGTTTTGATATGTATGATGTTGTGTAAGCGAAGTATGTTTGAACCTATGAGATTTGTAATGATATGCAGAATTGAAGTCTTTTATGTATGAGTATGCTTAGCTTGTGGTAGGTTGAATTTATGTGTTTGTTTGAATGGTTGAATGGTAGTTGTCAGCTCTATGATTTTGGGATACACGTCACGACGAAGCTAATGGACGTCGCGACGAGCTTCCCTTGTTTCGCCGCTACGAAGCTAGTGGACTTCGCGATGAAATTCCTTTGGTTCACTGCGACGTACAGATATGATGTCGCGACGAGCGCCCCTTTTTACGTCTGCGTCGCGGCGAGCATTGTCTTACGTCGCGACGCGCCCCTCTTTGCTGCCACGCTAGGATTTGTTTTAATTAAATCCTTTCCACATTTTATCTTTTATGATTGTCCCGACGGGTCACCCCGGATTCAGTCTTGGGGGTCGGGACTTGGGCCTAACGTTCTTCGATATCAGGAATCGATTGTTGGGCTCCGGAAATGAGGTCCAGCAGGGACTAAGGATGGAGCCTTAGAGAAAGGGCATATAGTTGGATAAAGGTAATGAAGGTAATTTCTCTATATTATAGCGAACAACAAAAGAAGATAGCCTAAAATTGAAAAAACAACGGAGTGACAATTAATTTTATAAAATTAGTTCTTTAAATAGTCATTAAGCAGAAGGCGAGAATTGCGAAAAAGTGAAAGGATTAGAATGAGAGAGCAACTAATCTTTGTGGTCAGGATCGTCAATAGTTTGTATCACTTCTTCTGTATGTAAAAAAGTTATATTTAGTAATGTAATATTAAAATTAAAGAAATATTAAGGGCATCATAATAATTAATAAACAATTAAATATTTCTTCACCTTTGAATATTTTATCAAAATAATGTTCACTTTATTAATGAGTATGACTAGTCACCTCCGCATTAGTTTATGTGATTGTATTAATATACAAATTAAAAAATATGGTAAGAAAAATATGAAAAATAGATGAACTTGATATATCAGAAAGAAAATAATTTATCTTCAATATATTCATCAGCTAACTAACTTTGGGCACATATAAGAGCTTCTACAGTATGAGGATGAAGTCGAGCATAAAACCCGACTCCTAATACTAAAAGTAGACTCTGAAGCAATAGTGGATGATGGAATTACTAGTAGGTCTCGTGCAATTACTTGCATGATCATAAAATTATTTCCAAAACTCTTCCTCCATACTAATACATCAAATTGCACACTTTCAACTTCAACCATACAATCTTCCATCAAATATTTATCTAATTCCATCATATTGTACAAAGTTCTAGCCCTTTTTTCTTTGATAAATTTTGTAAATGAAAGTAACAAGTTGCTCTTAGAAGAGAACCTAAAACTGAAGCTAGAGTTGGAGCTTAACAATCAAAACTACTATGATCCTGATGCTGAATTTTATTCATTCTGAGTTGGTAATTATTAAACAAATCATACTAGAATTGTTTAATGACATCTACTTGCTCTTAGGATCGATCACCGTACAAGTCATATTATATATAAAATTATACTCTGTCAACTTGTATCTTAGGATCAACATAAATAAGACTAAAACAATATGTCCAGCCATATACCAATAAGAATTTAGCTTCTTCATCATCTACTCTGTCATAACCCAAATAACCTTATTGGAATAAAAGATCCAATTAGATAAAGCTTTCTTTATCTCTCATGTAACGCTAAAGCAACAGTGCGAAGTTGAATATTTTATTCTCGAGAACAATTTAGTCGCATTATAAAATAATGCCAAGTTTGCACAAAGTTCTCTATCCCACTCTTATTGGTCTTCTATAGGCATGTAAGTATGCTGAGAATCTCTTTATCTTAGTTTGGTAAACACATCAATATATTGGATTACTAACTCCAACATCTTGAAGGTTTAGTTCTAACTAATTAGACAATCCAAAACTAACATTTTCATACTAAAATGCATAATTATCATACAGTTTTTTTAATTTCTCAGCTATTTTAGATGTTGCACTCTAATATACTAAACTATTCTGAATCGAATCTCTTGCTCCATTTATTATATCCAATCCATCATTCATAATCAAATTCAGAATATACTCAAACAACGTATATGGAATAACCCTCCACCAACCAACAAGCTCCTAACTCGTATCTTATTCTTCAACTTTTAAATCATAACATCATTCATGCTACAATTGTCGACTGTTATGGTGGATAACTTGATGTCAATATTAAAATCTATCAAACAGTCTCCTAACACAGTTGCCAACCTTTCACCTATATGTGGTGTTGGCACATAAGTGAACCTATTATGTACAAATATCATCAACATCAATCATATCATAGAAAAGTAAATTATAACAATATTAAAGAATATAAATTTTCTCAAAAGTTTACCGTGTAAGGTCCAGTCATTGTCAATATAATGTGTTGTCGCCATTATATAACCCTTCTTTTGGTTATCAATTGTCCACATGTTTGTTGTAATGACAATCCGTCCTTCAATACTACATGATGTTCTTAAAATTTCTTTTTTTTCTTATCCTCGTTTATGTTCATAATGTCCTTCTTCAACGCATTCCAACTTGGAACCTTAAAGGTTAATTGTAGTAAGTTGCAAAATATCCTAAATCTTTTGGTATCAACTATAAATAAAGAATGTTCATTACCAATTACCATAGAAACTATCAAAAACCTTGATCTATTATTGACATAAAATTTTACAATCATTTCATTCTTCTCTCTCATAAGATTAGGGATAACAAATATTTGACCTCTTAATACCATCTTTTTTCTACTACACAAATCCACATGTCTCTTTAAATGAGAGGTTCCACCTTTTAAACTCCTAGCGAGCATCTTTTGACAATACTTAGATTCGACGTTTTCTACTTCATCCATCGATTTAGTCTTATTAAAGTGATTCCAAACTTTACTTTTCAATTGACTTCGAGTTGGATTTCTATCTTCACTTGATATGAGATTAGAAGTTTTCACTTGTCTTCAATAATGGATTACAAAAACACACAGACATTTATCTGTTTTCACAAACTTATACAATCACTTACATAGACATGTATGTGATCGTGTAAGTCACTTTGTATTTTGCGGACTTACATGATCACTTACACAAGTTTATATGTAATCGTTAAGTCATTGTAAATTTTGCAGACTTACATTAGGTGTAAAACAAGAGAGAGAGAGAGAGAGAGTAGACATAGAAGTGAATATGATGAGAAACAGAAGCGTAAAATGATATTATTTTGCTTCTTGTTCTAAAAGTTACTCGGATGCTCAAGCCCGAGCCTGAGCTCTGCTCAAGGGCTAGTCAATCTGAGCTGAGCTCGACCCCAATTGCCAACCCTAGGGGTGATGGAGAGGAATGAAAGAAAATTTGGGGAGCATAGCCAAAGAAGAAGTCTGAGAGAGAAGGGACTGGAGGATCTCTCTCTCTCATCTCTCGCCTCTATCTAAATCTTAAGGAGTCGTTGATTTGCTTGCAGGACCAAAAGTTAAAAATATTTCCGTCAAGGGCCCGGTGCAACAATATTCCTTTCTAGTTATCCTGTTAGAAGTATTTAACAAGTGACCCTAAAGAACTTATCGACGCTCTGTTAATAGCACGAGAGCGTTAGAACTTATTTCTGAAACAGGAAGTAAATGGAAGTTTTTATCATAGGAACATCCGGTGAATTTAATCCTAGCATTCTTTTGAAGCGTTGTTCCATAGGCTAGGATTTACAATAGAACAACAACTTTCGCTCTTGATGAGAGCACAGAAGTAATGGTTAACATTCCCACTTGTTTAATTCATACTAAATAACCATTAAAATACCTGCCAGTGCTCAGCAATTGTTGCAATTTATCGCTAGCATGAATTCAATACAATCCTGTTATATACTCTTAAACACCAAAAATTGGATTGAAATCGTGATCAAAGCCCAATTGAGAAAACAGAACAATATGTCAGGCGGCTGATATGAGAAACTATAAATAAACGAGCTTTAATAAATATCCTATCAACCAAGAGAGATGCAAAAGATCTCACTATCTTTCTGCTTCCCTTTCTTGTCTCAAAAAAAACTGTGTAAACCGCAGATAAATAGCGCTTTCGTTTTCTATATTGCTCTCCGGCACCAAAAGATAATAACTTCAAGAGCACCAAGACCTACAGCACACGCAGATTTCCCATTTGCTAAACTTAAGAAGAAACGAAAACTTTGGGTCGCCAGGATAAAGCCTCTAAATGGTGTGTTTCAGTTTTTGTTTTTGCTAAATAGTAATCTAAGGTTTGTGTCTGCTCCTCTATTTTGTCACTAGACATTGTATCCTCAGCTAATTTTACTGCTGCTATGTGCGACAGTTGAAAATTTTCTACCATGCGACATAGCTTTCTTGCAATTTCTTCAACACCAAGTGTCCCAAGGCAGATCAGAAGAGACCTAAGCTCACGTTTTGTTTCGAATGTTAAAGACATACCCTTCAAATGCTCCACCAAAGCTATCTCCTCACCAGGGCTGCAAAAAGTACATTTGATATATGACAAGAGTAAATATAGTGGTGAGTGATGCAACGGAAACATAAGGAGATGGAATGAAGAAAAATACCTGCCAGGGCGAATTTTTCCTCTCTTCCTCTGACGTCTTGTGTCTCTTGCCTTGGTAGTGATGCTGGAGCTCACAGAAGCTGCAGAGCTCTTCCTTGACCTGCCATGAAACAAGGAAACCATCGTTAGTGTCAAAAGACTTTAAAGCCACTCAGAATAACAAGTATACAAACTGATACCCTCTGGTGTAGGCACTCATTCCACTGAATTGACTACTGGATTCTGAAGCAGAGTCATCATCAAGATCATCCATGGATCGTTCCTCTGATTTGAGCTTTGCTGCAAGTAGCAATCTCCTCTGTCGAACACCTAAGTAGCGAGTCAAGTACTTCCCCACCTTCTCCAAGCTTTCTTCATGCTCAGCAATTAACGTGTTCGCACATTCCACAGAAGCATTCCTTACTTCAGCAACTAAATCTTCTTGTCTGTGCATGAAAGCAACTCTCAAAGCCTCTTCCCATTCCCTTGCAGTAATTAACAAATTAACCCCATTCTTGACATCCCTACAATACTCCAAGGCAATTTTTGCAGCCTCCCCAGGCTTACCTAGTGCTTGGAGCTCTTCCCACAGTTCATGAGCAAGTTGCATTGCCTCATCTTTTTCATATTTAAGGAGTCCTGCAACTGTAAGCACTCCACTCCAATTACCACAAGCACGGTGTGCCTTCAAAGCCTTTTCCAAACTGGAGCAACAAAGATAAGATGTCGCAGCATCTGCAAAACATTTTTCATTGATAAGATGATCACCCCAGGCTTCAAGCACCTGCATCCTCTTAGCATGATCAGTAATCAGTTGAAGACCCAGGGGAAACAGTTCAGGATTTTTGATCAAGAGGTTCATGCAGTCTGAATAGTAAGCTTCACCAGCCAAAACAATGTTTTTGAGAGCTTTCTCAAACCTGTGCAACCTTAGGTTTATGTTATACTGCATTAGGAGACTTGGCATGCTTTCTAATTCTTGTAGATAAGGAAGAAATTCCTTTGGATCTTGCTGAGAATTCAATGCCACAATAGCTGCAAGGTTCAAATCATAAAGGCCTAAGGCAGCCTCAAATACAGCCTCTGAATCAGATAACCACAAGAGATGCTTGAGAGCTTCTTCAGCAGAAGGATGATAAATTCTCCTGGGGTCGTTAGAATCTAATAATTCCATTTCACGAATAGTTTTTATTCTCTCCAAAGCTTCTTCAAGAGCAGGTGGATCACTTCGAGCTAGTGTAGTCAGAATGCAAAGCTCCTTAGCA
This sequence comes from Erythroxylum gracilipes, assembly GCA_026413385.1. Classification (NCBI taxonomy): domain Eukaryota; kingdom Viridiplantae; phylum Streptophyta; class Magnoliopsida; order Malpighiales; family Erythroxylaceae; genus Erythroxylum; species Erythroxylum gracilipes. The sequence goes on along the minus strand of JANZLC010000202.1, from coordinate 14,836,004 downwards.
GGACTATCAGGGACTTGTTCCTCAAGACCCTTCTTCACTGCCAGAAGAACAGCAGAAACCTTGCTACTATCGTTAGAACCCCTAAAGTCCTTAGCTTGATCATCTTCACATAACTTTTGGGAAGATGAAGGGACATAATTTCTATACAAGGTGTCCATAATGTTTTCATTCTTAATGGCACAAACAAACTCTGTTATGTAGTTCAAATTGTTAACCTGTTTGACAAATTCTGAAGCCAAATGAAGAAATGCTCGCCAGCCACAGTGGTCAACAAGGACATTGAAATCAATCCTATGCCTCCTCACCATGACTAGTGCATCCCAAAAGCGTCTTTCAGTTAAAGCATTGACTATTGAAACGATCACCAATTTTCTTGGATAGATGCACTCTAGATTTCCCCGAGTTGTTTGCATTATCACAGCTGCATCATCACCATGCAGGACGCCAACAACTTTGGCACCTCTATCCCATATGTTTATAAAATTTGCATTTTTTTCCTCGCTTCTTTTGTTACCTGAGTGCACAAAGTTTTCACATTTCAACTCTGTTTCACCATTTAGTATGTCAAAAATGTCCACAACAAATAGAAAATCTTGTTTAGTTGAAAGAATCAAATGTGTGATCACTTGGTTGGCCAAGTTTGAGTAGAATGAGAAACTACTGCAGTTGTTACATAACATCCTCCCACCAACTTGGAGCCTACCAATGTCATCAAGTCCAAAAAGCAAAGGTTTGATTGACCCACTACTGATAACAGGAACTACACTCATCCAAGGGCAAGATGATAAAAGAGTAAAATCATCATGAATTACAGCTCCTAGAGCACGGGACAAGCCCAACTTTGATCTGTAGTCAGAAACTTTTCCACCATCAAACTGAACAAAAGCTGAACATTTCTTAGCAGGATTGGGAGCAATACTGATTACCAGCTCTTCCAACCAGCTTTTATAGGAAACCTTAGCATGCCAGCCCGAGCTTGTAAACATGCCCGGGGCTTGATCCTCAGAGCATACTAATTGAATTTCCAGTAGAAAAGAGCCACTTAGTCCATCCTCAGCCAATGGTGCATTACTATGATTGGAACCATAACGAGAAACACCAACAATCATATGTGAATCCAACCATGTAAGATGTGCTAAGGGTCCAAATTCATTATCAGAAATGCATGATTCAATGTTAAATTCTTTTCCTTCAAGTTTCTCCCAAGTATCTTGCTCAGGAAGGTCTGCAATACACAAACAACCATCTGACAGAGTAGCGGCCACACAGTTCTTCAAGTTCTTGCTATATAAAGCCAAATCCTGCACAGCATTTGGAAGCCTGAGACTGAATAAGTATAAAGGAGGAGGCATCAGGGAAAAAGATAAAGGTGTAACAAGTATCTTGGAGCCATCAATGACCAATGCAGTTGAGTTTCCTGTGACAGCAGTAGTCCAGAAAAAATTGTAAATTGTGACCTGCCCCCGATGAGTCCAGCAGATTAACTGCATTGGTTTAATTGGATCCCACATGAACCTTACTCCGTCCTGGCTTGAGTGTCTAATCTCATGCTTCAAATACCAATGGTTGTTGCTAAAAAACCAAACTTTAACAGAATCATACCCCCCACATCTAACAGTAGATGCCAGAAGATCTGAACTACAATTCCATTTCATAAATTGAACTGTTGCTTCCATTGGCTCGTTAATACTAAACAAGCTCCTAACTAGCCCATTCCTCTCGTAGAAAACTACAGCAGGACAATCATTTTCCGCTCTTCTATCATAAACAGCCGCAATTTTGGCCCCACTAGGCATCCACTCCACAAGTTCCCCCATAAAAGGTTTTGAATTTGAACTAGCATGCAATGCACCTGAATCTCGTTCCCATACCTTAAGCTTCTTCTCATTTAAAGAAGAGGAATTACCAGCATCACTTACGGTGGCAAAGTACTTTGCATCACCCCGCCATGAGATGCAACTCTCAAGAATATGTTTGGAAGCAAAATCCTGTTCACCTGAAACGATAAGATAATTCTCCTTACGTTCAAATTTCTAAAAAATTAACCTAAACCAATAAAAGAAAGGAAAGGGAAGGTCCTTAGTCCTTACTTATGTGAGAAGCTCGAGTTTGATCCTCTAATATGGAAGTTTCGTATAACAGATCCCAATCACGAGTCATTACTAAAAGCTGCCTCAAACCAGAAACAATAGCGAGCAAATCACCATCCGGGCTAGGAGAGATGCACCTAATACCGCCATCAATTTGACCCACAATTTCGGTGGCATTATTGTCCACACTGTGCAACAACAAAAGGCCATTATAAGTTCCCACTATCAAAGCTTCTTTTTCCATTAAATAATCGAATGAAGTGATGCAGTCTCCATCTGCCAATTCAATCGGATTAACTTGTGCTGGTAACAACGTCCTGTTTCTTCCATCCTGAAAGCAGAAAGAAAGAAATATGAGTAACAATCATGAATATTATTTTATCGCAGTTTACATGAAGAAAATAGCAAACCTGGAAAGAAGAAAGATGAGTCGTGTAAATGTAATTAGCGGAAGAAGCGAAGAACAAGCGGTTACGCTCGAAGTCGAGAGCAGAGAAGAGTATAAGCTCATGCTCTGATTGTAGTAAACTGAGACCCAGAGAAACTTCTGAGTAGAGCTTCAGATTATTCATTCTTCAAGGCGAGAGAGGACAGCAGAGCAAGAAATAAGAAAAAGTAATAAAGTAGGGTTTGGGTTTTGGGGGATTTAAGCCCTGGAGGAGGCTTCAGAATCAGAAGCTCATCTCCAAGTTGTAGGAAGCTGTAAACCTAAACTATCTCTGGACACTACTAGTACTGTGGAGGAGAGCGAAGCCATAGAGGGGAAGTCGGTATGTTTCTGGGGCCTGGGCCGCTGGTAACTGAAAAAATTCCTTTCACTTGGGATATGTTAACACTTAACAGTGAAACTTAATTTATAAATGTTGAAAAGTTGGTAATTTATTTATAATCTTACGAGAAGGAGTTATTCTTAAGTAACAAAATGGGGCGCAACAAGATGTCTGGCCTGGCCTCTTTCAACGTAGAAGACAGTGTACTTGTATCAAAACTTTTACCTCTCTAATTCCTATTTTTCATATCTTATGAACATTTTACATTTAGAATGAGTTGGATACCAACATGTCCATCGTGTCACAAAGAGTCAGAAGATTGAATTGTATCTATAGAGTAAAATGGACAGATCTTAAATGTGTGGCTTTTGTAGGATTTCTTTCTAGTTTATTCCTCTTCTGAAAGTCTTGAATCTTGAGTACATAAATTTGACTTTTTAAAACAATTTTAAAAAATTATTAATTAGATTTCAAAACTTTTAATTTATTGTAAATATATTTCAAATATTAATTTTGTTAAATATTAGTATTAGTTCCACTCATATGAGATGTCACATACATCCCTATATACACATAATTTTCAATAAATAAATAGAAAAATATTGAAAATAAAGTAAAATTTATCAACTTTCAATTTATTACTTATTTTTATTCATCAAAATTTTATATATTATTTGAAATAACAACTCAACAGATATGATGATATATGTCAATAAAATTAACAATAAGATTTCATTGTAAATAATATTTTTAGTAAATTAAAATTTTATATATTAAATTTATATTGTTTGCATTTCTAGTTAATATTATAAATTAAAATTTTTAAAATGAAAAATAATTTATTTTATTGTATTAACATTTAATATGTAATACTAACAAATAATAACCCAACTAATCTTTTTATTAGTAAAACAAGAAAATAAGAAAAGAGACTTAGTAATTTAAAAATGAGTTAATTGTAAAAAAATCTTTAACTTTACTCAATTTTGTAGTACTAGTCCGAACTTTAAAAAATGACATTAAAATATTTGAATTTTTAATTTTTTTAAAAAAATAATTAGACATTAAGTTTTCTATTAATGTTAATAACGTAGCTTGCTAAATCAGATTTTTTTTATTTGCCACATAGGAAAGTGGTGACGTTTGTTATTTAATAAAAAATATGTTAAATTATTAAAAATCTAATTAACCCTAAGTCTATGTTATAGTTTCTTGCTCGTATTAGCCTCCATTACATTTTTTCTAGTATCTTCCTTGTGACTCAGTCTTCTTCCTAGTAAGCTATGTTCTAATCCTTTTTGCCCTTTTGTTTTAGTTGTTCTTCTTTCTGTTTACCATATTTTGCCTCTCTATTTGGTATACTCATTGTTGTTTCAGATCGGAGGCCTAACTAGGATGTGTTAATTGAAGATGGAAAAGCTCAAGAAAAATCCTGCGGTGGGCCTTTATAAGAATTATTGATATTTTCTTTTTTTTTTAGTTGAAAGAAATTCATTAAGAGCCCAATCATGAGCATCAAATGGGAGAATGTACAAATATAAGGATTAAACAAGTGCATATAACTATCTATCTAAGCACTTGTTGCATTAGAAATGACATATTAAGTAAATTAAGCATCATTCTAAAGCCCATCTTCTCATTGAATCACTCAATGCTTCAAACTTATGAGCCAAAACGCTCTCTCTAATTCAGCAACAAATCCTATTAGCAAAGACATATCTCTCAGTTTTGTAGTTTTGAATAATCTGTTATTCCTTTCTCTCCAAATAGAGTAGACTGAGCAAGTTATGCTGAGACTAAGAGTTATTTGATCACCTCTCATATTTCTACAAGAGTTTATTAGCCTATTGAGGATATCTTGCCATTCCATATAACAACAAAAAAGGTCCAACACATGTTGCATCCTAGACCATACAAGTTTAGGGTAGTCATATTGGAAAATTATATGATTAATTATTTTAGGCTTGTGGATGCTAAGCAAACAAATATTATTAGTAAAATTAATGAATCTGTCTTTAGTTTTTAATATGTGCCCTATTGTTAGCCAAGTAATAAATGAGGCTTTAGGCATCAAGGTGCACTTCTAAACTATGTTATACCATTGAACACTAGGTAATTAGGGCCTAATAGCCTAAAGACAAGAATGATTGGAGAATTCTCTACTTATGTTTGGTTTCCAGTGGCTACTGTCACTCCTTGTAAGATTAGGGGAGTAATTAGGGAGATAAACTAGAAGTATATCATCGCCTCTAAAAGTAATGGACTAAGTATCTTACTGAATTACCTCTATTAGTCGAGCTTGAATAGGAATCCTAGCTATAAATGAAGTTAAATCCCCCTTAAAGGGGCTCTAGTTTAACTAATAATTAAACCAAAACCAAAAGGACTATCCATTTCCAATGTGAGTTTTGATTAAAAGATAGACTATCTATCTTTTCCTCGGCATATGAGTAAAATACTAGGAATGTTCTTTCTTCTCTTCAATTTGCGAGAAACTTGTGTGATTAAGATAGTATTCATTAGCCCATTTGGACTAGAGAGCACCTTAACGGTAAACAACCTCTATATTCTTTTTTCAACTAGGATTAATTGGCTTATTTACATAGACATTAACCCTAATCCACCTTCCTATTTTCTCTAACAAAGCTACTCCCACTTGATTTTTCCAAGCCTTTATTGATCTTTTTAGGAAGGAAATGATGGGAGATCTAGTGGTTGTGTAGATTCTTATGCATAGAAGAGATAAAGTAGTAGCCTCCCAGCATATAATAAATGCCTATTTTGCCAGGCATTGATCACAGCTTAAGTGAGTGAGCTTTAACACCTTGCATTTATGATGGAACTTGAACCTAAGGCTTCTCTGTGTGTTCTATATAATCAGTCTAGTAAGAATTTCAAAAGAAATAGCAAAAAGGTAGGGGAAAAAGGTGTCCTCTTGCCATATCCTATTGGTAACCTTGAATCTTTTGCTTAGAATGCCATTACAAGAATACTAAAAGAGGTAGTTGAGATGCAAGCATCAATACAAGAGATAAATATACAAGGAAAACCAAACCATTCAAAGTAGCAAAGCATAAATCTCTAATTAATAGTATCAAAGGCTTTTAAGAAGTCCACTTTGATTGCACAACTTTTGATGGATATATTAGTGTTATAATCCCTCAACAATTCCTAAAGCAGCAAGATGTTGTCAAAAATGGATCTACCTGGAATGAAGGCACCTTATGTGTTGGACCCCGTTTCCGGAGCCCAACTATTGATGCTTGATACCAACGAGTGTTAGGCCCAAGTCGCACCGACAAAGTCCCCTTTAGAAAGGTTCTCCGCGGCGAAATCCTCAGAATCTGAAATCTGACCTCCAACATTCAAACATTCAACACAAACACATACATTCAAATCTAACTAGAAGCTAAATATACTCATACACAAAAGGAACTTCAATTCTTCATGTCATTACAAATCCCAAGAGTTTGAACAAACTTTACCTACGTAACATCTTACATGTCAAAGCTTAATACAATTACAAAATGATGCTTAATGTTGATATGCCTATAAAGCTATCCAAAATAGTCATAAACTTATCACAAAGTCTCTAACTATCGTGGAGTTTTCGATGCCTTGTAAGGATCAACTGTCGTCTTGTTCCACACCTGAGGAGGAAAAATAATGGGTTAAGCTATACAACTCAGTGGCTAATATATCTATAGCCATCGGTAATTAGCACAAATTCAAGCATATGTATGTATATATGTCCAGCAATTCTAGCACTCATACTTTATTCAAGCAATTTACACA
>JANZLC010000202.1:14775912-14787130 GCA_026413385.1 Erythroxylum gracilipes | reverse complement strand
TTCTTGAGGGGATTAAAGAAAAAGTTTATCACAATTCAACCCCCCCTTCTTGTGTATCTTGATCATATTATTACAATTTATTAACGTGTGATTTACTTCACTCCAAAGCTTTCACTAATGATAGGTTGATCTGAAGCCTCTTCAGTTTCTCCAAAGACTTAGAAAACTGAGTATCCACCTGATATTGTCTCAGCCTTTGTGGACATGGAAGTTTGGGCTTGTATGGTGCTGGTGGCATATACGACCTCTCTTCTTCTTTCTCTTGTAGAATGTTTGTATGAGAAATTCCCTCGAAAGGTTATGGTGGGGACAACTTCTCTATAGTTCTTTAAACCTCTCCCAAGCTTCATATAAAGACTTTCGATATCTTTGTTGAAAATGTATGATTTCTTTGATGATCCTTGTTGTCTTGGTCAATGGATAGTATTTGGAGAGAAATGCCTGGGCTAGTTGTTCCTAAGTAGTAATCTTCCCTGAGCTGAGTGAATTGTACCATGCCTTTGCCTGATCTCTCAAAGTTAAAGAAAATAGTTACAACCTCACAACATTGTCATACATCCCATTAAGCAGGAAGGTGTCACATATCTCCAAAAAATTAGCGAGATGGGAGTTGGGATCTTCATTGGACAACCCATAGAACTGCACACTACTATGAAGAATGTTGAGGAGTGTCAACTTGATCTCAAAATTGTTACCTTGAATCGCTGGCCTTGCAACTCCTTGAGGACTGAATCCTGGTCTCATAAAGTCCATCAATGTCCTTTTGACCCCTCCTTGTTCTCCTTCTTTTGCCATATTTCCTTGTATAATGTCTTGGCGCTTCACTCTTCTCAACTATCATTCGTGCCTTGTGATATCTACTAACTCTTTATCGCGAAATTCAGTATTCTTTCACGTGTTCCTTGTGTTCATGCACCTACAAAAACATAAGGAAAAGTATCAAAAACTCTTAAATCAAAGCAACCTAAACTAAAGAAGATGCTAAACTATCAATCACCGATAATGACACCAAAAACTTATTGAATGCAAAACACACTGCTTATCTTACGCTCAAAACCGCAAGTATATAGGTCGTACTTGTAATTAAAAGAGGATATCGATCCCACGAGGATTGTGCTTAGGCACCATTTCATTCAAGTTGTTCTTTGTTTAAGAAATTGTTTTGATCAAATGTAAAAAGATAAGTAATATAAAGACAAACTAAAAGTAATATAGAACAACGCAACCCAAACCAAAATCGTAAACTAAGACTTGGAGAAAATCAAGATTAAACATTAGGACTTGTCATTATTCATACTTGCTCCCCTATGATTAATTGATTCAATTTATGCTTGGCTCAAGATTTCCAAAAATTCTAGCTACCCTCTCTCAAGGTGTAACTAAGTGTCACTAGTTAAATAAATTAGAATTAACTTTGGGATCTCTTAATGAGCAAAGCCTTTCCTAAACATTCAACTAGATATGAAGCTATCCTATAGGCAATGTATTGATATATTGAAATCTCTTCCTAATAAATCAATAACTTGTTATTTATAGGTCTATTAATCGTCAACTCTTGTTGTATAATTAACACAGATTGCTAAGCTCACTCTTTTGATTTATTGCAAGGTTTAAGCACAATAAATAACATAAACATGTATATCATTAAATCAATAACCAAATGTTCACAAATAGTTCAACAAAAAAACCTAAAAATTGTTTAGCCAATCATAATATCCATAACATCCCCAACAATCAAATAATCCATGATAAACATGCTAGAAGAGAAAGAAACTGAAATAAGATTAGACGGGGTGGCTCCTCCTCTTCTTTTCCCAATCGGGAATGAAACCTTGAATCTCCCCTATCTCTAGGCTCTCAATCTGTCTTTTTACTCCAGGAAACAAGTTCCATGACCTTATGGCAGCTCCCGAGATTTTATGTCTTATAAAGTCATGAAAACCTAAAAAATACATGAAACCTACGCTTTTCTTTGACTTCTAGTTCCCACAATCGTGGGAATTATACTTATGCTTCCACGATCGTGGGTTAACTTAATAAAAGCTTTCTCCATAGATTTCCCACGATCATAAAAAACATGCCCTTTTCCACGATCGTGGGTTCTTGTTTTTTAGCAGCTCCACTTCTCTTCTCTTCTCTTCTCTTGGTCCCTAGCTTAATCACAAAGGTGTCCACCCTCTATTTCTACACCTAAATGATCAATTCTTACCCTAAACCAATATTAAACACAAAAGAACAACCATGAAGCTCAAATTAAACAACAACACACAAAACAAGTCCTAAAACACAACAATACTAACCTATCATACAAGACACACATACCAAATACTTAGAAAAAACACATACTAATGCACAACTATCAGTTCTATGCTTAGTATATTGTTGCTTTTTATAGACATTTGTAGCTCCTTGAGTTTGCATTTTACTTTTTTTGAGCTTCATAACACATTTGAATTGATCAAACCCTAAATTTCCATGCTTATTTAATCCCTTACAGCTTGTTCAAACCCTATTGCTTGGCTAATTGATTGAAAAATCTAAAAGGAAAGATCCTTGGCTTTGCTTTAACTAAATTGTTTACTTCATTAGGAGAATGATAAAAAAATCATTAGTTGTGTAAAAGCAGCTTTATAGTTTTGGAAGGAGACCATCCATTCTTTATTAACAAATGCTTTATCCAATTTTCTCCTTAAAAATCAACTTTCTTGCTATTTGTTTGACCAGGTGAAGTAATTTCCAATATAGTTGAGGACTTCTATAGCTAGCACCTCTTGAATTCTTAACAAAGAAACTTGGCACTAAGTCAGGTCTGGGTGGGTTGTTTTAGGCTTAAAGCAGTAGGAACGTGCCTGGGCCTGACCGAGATCTAAAGCAGCCTATCCTGAGCCTAGACCTGAGGAGGCCCAACCTAAATTATTATTATTTTTTAAAAATGACAAATGACTTCGTTTTGTCTTTTCTCATCAGGCCCGGACAACCCCAAACCCTTATCGAAGCCTGGTTAACCAAAGCCATGCATGTTGACTTCGGGCTGAGCTAAGCTTTGGCCCTTTTGCCATCCTTACCTATTTCTCCGTTAGTTTCAGCGTCAAGTAGTGTGCAATTGAAGTCTCCTAGAATATCCAGGGCTCATTAATGTTGTTAGATGCATTAAGAAGATCATGCCATAGTTTCTTCCTCTAAAAGGTATGATTGTGTGCATAGATAAAGGATATGTATATTATATGCCTTGATGCTTTCAGGAAGGCTAAGATATGGATCATTTGATCTATAGTGAAGAAGTTAAGTATATCAATATTTCCAACCTTGTAAAAAATAAGAATCCTACAATTTTGGTGATTAGCATAATATAGAAGACCATCCTTTTTGCATGAACTGATTTTTGAGTTATTCCTTTATTTCGCCTTTGTTTCCAAAAGATAAAAATAAGAGGATTGACAAAGAGAATATAGACACTTAATGAATGTTGTTTTTTTAGGCCATTCATTCCCCTTATATTCCAAGCTAAAAAGGACATGGTTTATTAGGTCAGTGTCTTTCTTAGCCTTCCTCTTATTGAATCCTCTTACAGGAGGAGTAAGAGACATATCATGATCTTCATTTTGAATATGTCCTTCCTATTGAATTTCCCCTTTGCTACTACTAGGGGTCATGTCATAATCAACTTTGTCTTCCCCACTTTCCTCAAGGACCTCTTTGTGAGTTCCCTTCTCAAGAGTACTAGTCTCCTTATAAATGCTAAATTCACTCACTTTTTGACTGGTCCTTTCTATAAAGTTATCAGTTTCAAGTTCAAGGATACTCCCTTCTACTCCACTTATTGTTGTACTAAGTACTCCCCTGGAGTTACCATTATGTGGATAAGTAGCTATATCCTTACTTCCCTGTTTCCCAACTTCTTTGAGAGCTCCCTCCAGTTTTTTAGCCTTAAGGTTTCAGGTAAAACCTTGTTCATTCCTATCTCAATACAAATTTTACCATATCCAATGCCAAGGGCCTTACTCTATTGCTTTCGCGGCCAAGTTTTTTGAGTTAAAGGAGAATAGGAAAAATATTTTTAAGTGCTAAGGATCTTAAGAAGGCCATATCCTGCCTATCTTACTTCTGCCCCTTTTTTAACCACTAGAAAAGCAAGTCACTTCTCCAAGAAGTAGCCAACCAAAGTAGCATTCCAACATAATGCTCTAGCCTTTAGCACATACAATAGGTAGAGATATGACACCTTTTGCTGAATCAACATGTGGATGCATAAACGTGAGTTTGGTGCTGGGGCAGTTGTCTCCAACAACTTAGGACCAAGATCTTATTGTGTGATTTCCTTTGTTGGTGGTTAAGGGGATGTTAGTATGGAGATGTGAGATGGTGCTTGTGTTTGTAGTCTCAAGGTGTGGTGAAACATCAATTTGAGTGTTTGGTATGGAAGACAAGAGAGTGTTAGTGGTGGAGTTGACCATACTAGAGGTGGTGTGTAAGGGTTTAAGATTGTAGTCAAGAGGTGAGCCTTTGGAAGGAGAGGATGGTCCAAAAGATTTGTCTCGGGGTTGGTTTGAGAGAACATTATCTAGATTGGTAAAAAGTTGGTGACAGAGAAAAAAGTTTTGAAAGACTGGTACTAAAAATAGTAACAATTGGGGGTGAGAGATGAGTACTACAAGTGCAACGATAGGAATGCCCTTGAGAATGGTACATAAGGAACAACTAGAAATGGTAGTGAAGGAGAGTAACCACAGGCGAGTAAAGCATGATAGGAAAGAAAGGAAGGAAGCAAAATATGGAGACAAGGAGTAGGAAGTTGGGAAGAAGAAGACCTTCCACCATCTTGCTACAGTATGTATAGCTAGATGGTGAGGAGGGAGGTATTCTCCCACTAACATCTCGCTAACTCATTAACTCTTTAAATTTCTCAAAAAAAAAATCTAAAAACTCTTTAAAATATTATCTCTATACTGAGCTCAAAGTTAACAGATTAAATTACAAAGTTATTCGATCTAATTTGAGTTGATTATATTTTGGGCCAGGTTTAAAATTTTTTAAAATATCAGGTTTTAGGTTAGGTCCAAGTCGGATTACAAAATTTTGGTTTAAACCTTAGCCTAATTTAGCCTACTGCTATCCTTCCTAATTTGTGTGTGTATACTTACTTAATAATTAAATTGAAAAGCCTCCTAAATGTTTTCCTCATATCAGAATAGAGAAGTTACCTTTATACTGCTGTTTACACGTCAAAAATCCTGACATTTTTCTACTTTCACTCGGCTCAGGGTCAGGGTCACGGTCAGGCTCGAGTCCTCTTAAGCGATAGGCATAGGCTTGCTCTGAGCTTCAACACAACAACAGGAGACTCGTCGCAAGTTGCAGAGACGAGGGATGAAATAAGAAAGTGGTAGCTAGCAGGTAGCTTTCGCTGGTAAAGTGTAAGAAATGGCGGCGAGAATAAACTACTCCATACAAAACACTCTTAGCCTCTTCAACCCTCTACACACCGTGAATACTAAGACGACCGATGTGAAGAGTCGTATTAGTTTCTGTAAAAACATCTTCTCTTCTTCTTTTTGTTCCAATCAGAAAGGAACCTCTTTCTGTACCTCCTCAGTAGCAAATTCTGACGGCGGTAATCTGCAGAGTGGTAAAACAAAAGAGACTTTTGTCCTTACAACGCCGCTTTATTATGTAAATGCTCCTCCCCACATGGGTAGTGCTTACACCACCATTGCCGCTGACGCTATCGCTCGGTTTCAGGTCAATTGTGTTTTTTCTGCTTAATAATGTTTATTGGGTTTTCCTATCTTATGTTGTAAAATTGTTTGTTTTGGATAAATTTCATTCAGTTTGTTCACTTATCACTTGGGTTTCAATAATTAGCTCAGAGGAATTTTTCTTTATGGTGGTCGCTTTGTTTGTTTTCAGAGGCTTTTAGGAAAAGAAGTTGTGCTTATTACTGGGACCGATGAGCATGGGGAGAAGATTGCTAATGCTGCTGCTTCTAGTGGCTCTAGCCCACGTGAGCACTGTGATGTTATCTCCCAGGCTTATAAGACGCTTTGGAATGACGTAAATTTTTGTTCCACCTAAATGTTTAGCTCTTTCAGCTCGGTAATTGGCAACCGTGAATGTTCTAATTGATGTCCCAAACTTCGGGTTCTATGAGTGCAGTTGGACATTGCCTATGACAAGTTTATCCGTACTACTGACGCCAAGCATGAAGCTATTGTGAAAGAATTTTACTCAAGGGTCCTTGCAAGTGGTGACATTTACCGTGCCGATTACGCGGGACTCTATTGTGTTAACTGTGAGGAGTATAAGGTTTGTACCTTTACATTCCTATCTACTCTTATGGTGATGTAGTGTATTACTTGCTTTTCTATTTACTTTGACTTTATAACTAAAAAACTGATGCAATTTGAGATCACAAAGTTTGTTCTGAGGTCTCTTTTATTTCATTCCTTTTAAATTTGAAAAAAATGAAGCTTTTCTAATATTAGATGGTGTTAGTCTTCTTTCTTGTCCATGCAAAATTTCTTGTTAATGTCCCCCAATAATAGAAAAGTAATTTGCATTCACAGGATGAGAAGGAGCTAGTTGATAATAACTGTTGCCCTATGCACCTAAAGCCATGTATTCAGCGAAAGGAAGATAATTACTTCTTCGCCCTGTCAAAGTATCAAAAGAAGTTGGAAGATATTTTGGCACAGAATCCAAACTTTGTGCAGCCTTCTTTCCGTTTGAATGAGGTTTGAGAATGAGCATTCCTCTTTTTTTTTTTTTTTTTTTCTTGGCTAGCAGGACTTTAGACTACATAATTATCGTATTGTAATTGTCAAAATGTGACTAATAGAACTTATTTTCACATGCTATTTGCATGTCTATTGGTTTCTTGTTAATCAACTTATGTTGGAGACTGAACTGAATGACATGTCTATTGGTTTCTTGTTAATCAACTTATGTTGGAGACTGAACTGAATGATCTCAGACTGAACTGAATAATCTCACTATCTTCTTTAGTAAAGTTTAAGTACAAGATGTTACGGATTTTCAGGTGTCATTGTTGAAATGACGGCCCCAAGAATTCAAGCTCTACAAATTTCAATTAGATTATGATCATAACTTTATTCTTTCTATGGATGTCTTTAGGTGCAAAGTTGGATCAAAAGTGGCTTGAAAGACTTCTCCATTTCTCGGGCATCAGTTGATTGGGGCATTCCAGTTCCTAATGACAATAAGCAGACTATTTATGTTTGGTTTGATGCTTTACTTGGGTATAATCCTTTCCTTGCATGATTCTGTTATCTTCTAAGAATGCAACTCACCAAGTAGTAAGATTTTCACTTGTATCATTCTTTTACCATTAAGGGACCAACGTTTCTCCCTCACTGATAACATGCTTGAATTTCACTTCTATTGAGCAGCTATTTATCAGCCTTATCAGAGGACAGTGAACAACCTGATTTACATACTGCTGTTTCTGTTGGCTGGCCTGCTTCATTACACTTAATTGGAAAGGTTTGGACTTTTTTGTTATTTCCCAGATATGTTTCTTATCAATGCGATGCAAAGCTTTGGAGAAGTTTCCATGATAAAACTATCATGGAAATTTCAGAGTTTAGATGTTTCCTTGTTATCAGAAGCTATTAGGTCTTCCTTGATTTCTTCTACTGATGAACTTTGAGTTTTGGTTGTCTAAGTTCACATTTCATTCATGGCGACCCACTTTCTTGAAAAAGTAGTTCCACACCTATTTGCATGGAATGCATCTTCCTGATTTTAATGCTGTGAATTCTTAGGCTCTTTCTTTAAGGTAGGCATGTTAAAACTCTCGTTTCCTCTTTTGAAACTCATGTGTCCTCTTTTTCTGCTTCATCTCCTACGATTCAGTGGTTACTAACTTGGTTGTCTTTCTTATCCTATATTATGTATATATGTAATTTAAGTTGAATCTTTTGTATTCTCCAACACAAATATGTGCATATTCTATTGAAAATTAATTATAATTTACCCACTTTTCTTTTGTAGGATATTTTACGATTTCATGCAGTTTATTGGCCAGCTATGCTAATGTCAGCTGGATTTCAAGTTCCTAAGATGATATTTGGGCATGGGTTTTTGACAAAGGTATGACTCTGATTCCTTCTAAGCAATTTTTCCTGAGCATTCTAGGAGCAACTGTCTTCTACATGAGGTGTTCATAAATGCAAACAGCCATTTAACTTAAACTTAGCAGAAAATGACGTGCCTTAGAAAATTTTAAATCATGCTCTGGTGCTACCATTGGATAAGTGAATAAGTCTTGCATTCTTTTATTCTCTTACACCTAATTTTCCTTCATGCAGCAATGCTTTTTATTTTGAAAATTATAGGATGGCATGAAGATGGGGAAATCGTTGGGGAACACACTTGAACCCAATGATTTGGTTCAGAAATTTGGGTGTGATGCAGTAAGGTACTTCTTTCTTAGGGAAGTGGAATTTGGTAGTGATGGAGACTACTCGGAAGAACGTTTCATAAATATTGTTAATTCACATCTTGCCAATACCATTGGTATGTCTTAACTTTATAGTTATAATACCGTGTTTCAATAACAAGCCTGAAGCTGCTATGGATACTTGCAGTCTTTGCGATCTATGAATGGAAATATTTGTGATCTCAACTCACATTGTGCAGGAAATCTTCTTAATCGTACCCTTGGGCTTCTTAAAAAGAACTGTCAATCAACTTTGATGGTAGATTCAGCAAATGCAGCTGAAGGAAACGAATTCAAGGACACTGTCGAGAAGTTGGTAAGGATGCATCAAAGTGTTATGCATCATCCCTTATCCTTTTACTCCAGTTATTACCTGTATATGGTTACTGCAAACTTCAAATTCTTGTTGATTTAAGAATATATTAGATAATGATGGTTCACATTGTTGCTATTATGTAAAACTTGGTGGTAGAATTTCTAATTTCACTGGCTATTTAGACTTAGTAGCTGATTCAAGTAAGGAAGCTTGGCAAGTTGGGACCTATTTACAATCATTGGGCTTCTTTATTCTGCATGTTCAATTTACTCGGATATTCATGATCCATGCATTCATATACCATAGTTGGATCATATTGGACATCCATTTTGATAAGAGTGTTGTCGAAGTCCCAAGCCATATGAACTTCTTGTGCTGAGAAGCTAGTTGCATCTTCACGTTAACAGTCATTTGCTTCATACATTTTACGAGAACCGGCTGCCTGTACTGATCCACATGTCTTCTGTACTGTAAAGGTTGAGAAAGCTAAGTTCCACTATGAAAATCTCACGCTATCATCAGCTTGTGAAGCTGTTCTGGAGATTGGTAATGCTGGGAATCTGTATATGGACAAACGTGCACCTTGGTCCCTTTTCAAGAAAGGAGGTTCTGCTTCACAAGCTGCCGCAAAGGTTTGTGTATGAGAAGTGCCATTGGAGCCTTCTTTGTTTCATTGATTTCCCCGGAAGAGTGAATCATGACAGGAATTCAGGAGAAGAATAGCTTTAGCTTTAAATCTCCTGTAGTTTCAAGGAACTTGTTTGAGCTGAGACAAAGGAAACTGTGGTCTATTGCATGAATTCTTATTGACTAATATTGATCTTGGTGACTATGGAGCAGGATCTTGTTATAATATTGGAAGCGGTGAGGATCATAGCCGTTGGTTTATATCCTGTAACGCCAAGTTTATGTTGGAGAATATATGCCCAACTTGGCTACTCCAAGGACAATTTCAACACTCTGACCTGGGTCTCTCTCTCTCTGTCTATCTATTTATCTATCTATCTATCTATCTGTTCTTAAACGTACATGAACGTACACACTCAGGACGTTATTGAGCATGGTTAACATGTTTAATTTTTGCGCCTAAAACTTGGCTTTGACTCTTTTCTCTATTAACCGTCCCTGGAACTGCATTGTAGAGTGATACAAAGTGGGGTGGCTTGAAATGTGGTGAAGTTATGGCTCATCCTAAACCAGTGTTCGCAAGGATTGAGAGCATAGCGGAATCAGAAGATGGTGAAAAGGCCGTGAAGAAGACTGTGACAAGCAAAATGAAAGAACCACAGACTCAAGCCGTTGCTGAGGTGTAGATAATTCTATGTACTCGTTCTACTATTCTTTTTACCTCGCACACTTCTTTTCTTGAAAAAGTTCCAACTTATTTTCAAGTCGATCATAGAGTTCATAGTTTGTTTGCTTATTAGTGGAAGAATTCTCTCATTTATTAGACAAATTGTTTGCTTGTGAAATAATGGTAAAAAAATGATAAATCTTTCAGAAATAATGGTAAAGAGAAATTATTTAACTGAATTAAACCCTTATATAGATATGAGTACAATATTATAATGTCAGCAATAAATTTGAATTTACTGTAGATATAGTATTTTTTGGGTTTTATACCCTTTTCTGAATGCTAGATTATGCTCTCGTAGCATATACGAGATTATTAAATATGGAAAACAATAGAAGTAACAATTATTTATATTAAATTTGGTTAGGATTATAAATATACATATTATGTAGGCCTAATCGATTCTAATCACGTATTTTTAACAATCATTTCGCAATGACAATTCACTCCAACACTTCCTAAAATTGGTGCATAAATATATGCCCCAACTTATCCAATAAGACGAAATAATGTGCTTGGAATAGTTTTCGTGAGAATGTCTCTCAAATGCTCTTCTGATTTCATGAATGAGAATTAAACTATAGACATCAAGCTTTTCTTTAGTAAAATGTCAATCTATTTTTACATGTGTTATCATGTTGAGCTAGATTTTATGCAATTTATGTAACTTTTATTTCCACAAAACAATCTCATAATTGTCTCTGGTTTGCGTGAGCTCGCACCGCTTAGGTTTTGTCCCCTTTGGTGGCAGCCAGTTGAACTACAACTGTTTACCTCTGTGGGTGTCTGGGGCTCGAACTCGAGATCTCAGGGTTTTGTTGGGTGCAAGACTAACAGAGGTTGAACCACCTCAGGGACAATACCTGGCTGGTGAGGTACCCAGCCCAAACCAGTCTCAAATGAGAAGCCAATTTTTTAAACAATTTTTTTAACCAAAGCTCATAAAGTTTCTTAACAATGCCACGAAACTTAGGGGGCGTTTGGTTTGAGCACGGGATTGGGTATGGATATGGGTATAATAGTAGAAGGGAATGAGAATGGGTATGAAAAATTAAAAAATGATGTTTGGTTTGTAACTTGGGTTTCTGTA
>JANZLC010000202.1:14760134-14772892 GCA_026413385.1 Erythroxylum gracilipes | reverse complement strand
CCCCTCACTTAAAGCCCCTTGCCAACTATGCCCTTGGTTGGCTTCTAACTTCCTCCAACTAGCTTAGTTACCTTCTACCTTACCCCTAACACTTCATACTAACTCAAATTTCTAATCTTTCCTTCAATTCTAATTAAAGGCCCAATCTAGCATAAAAAGGAAATTTTAAATCAAATAAACAAACATAAATAACTATTTAAGCAATTTATAAGAAAATTGAGAAACAAGACCCAACACATCCTTTTAAGTATTTAAAGAGATGTGTTGTAGCTTCCTGGTGCAATAGTTGGGGATTTTGCATAAACTGACTTAGTTGTTGAACTGGAAAGGAAATGTCGAGTCTTGTGATAATGAGGTTGAGTAATCAGCTAACTAGACGTCTATATTAAGCAGGATCTGGTTGATGTTTGTCTTGTGAGTCTGTAAGTCGAAGATGAGAGGGAAATGAAGTAGATACTAGTTTAGCACCCTTTAGTTGTCAAAGATGTCTAATATGTACTTGCTTTGGTTCAAGTGAATTCCAGTGGATGAATTGGCGATCTTTAACCGCAGAAAGTATCGAAATAACCCCAAGCCTTTGATAGTAAATTTTGCATACAGGAAGGATTGGCTAGCAAGTATGGAAGCTTCGCTGGTGTTCGTGATAAGGATGTCATCTACATATACAATTAAGGCCAGAAAGCAAGAAATAGTATTCATAATGAAAAGACAATGATCATGCTTAGATTGGTTGAAGCCATAACATTGGAGTTTAGCGGAGAAATCTTTGTTCCATTGCTTGGAAGCTTGCTTTAAGCCATAGAGAGACTTAACCAGCTTACACACTTATCTAGGCTTGGCATTATCATATCCTTCAAGAGGGGTCATGAATACCTCTTCATTAATGGTGCCTTGAAGGAAAGTATTGTTGATGTCAATCTGGCGAAGGGCCCATCCTTTTACAGCAACGACAACAAGGAAAAGTCTCACAGTAACAAGTTTTGCAATGAGAGAGAAGCTGTCATGGTAGTCAAGTCCCTCAACCTGGTTGTAACCCTTAGCAACCAACCGTGCTTTATACCTATCAATGCTTCCATTAGGGTTAACTTTTAATTTATATACCCATTTACAAACTATGGCCCTTTTATTGGGAGGTAGAGGAGTAAGTTCCCATGTACGATGTACGATTGTCCTCCAAGAGTTTTAATTCTTGTTACATTCCTCTAACCTAATCAACATTTAATTTTACTTGACTATACATCCTGGGTTCTTGGATACATGATATGTTTGCAAGGAATGACATGTATGAAAGGCTAAAACATAGGGGATTAATGTAAGGAAAAGCAGGTGGAGTATGTGAATTACCTGATTTAGGAATATGTGCTGAATTAAGCGCAATAGTAGGTGTTGTTACATTGGAGACATAATCACATAACCTGACAGATCTAGTTTTGATTTTGGTATTCCTTCTGGGTAGTGTAGAGGTTGTACTGTCTGGTATACGGATTGATTCATCATGATATGGGTTATGGTTAAGTGTTTGAGGTACAATGGAGGTCATGTTATCATTATTTCAGCTGTTAGTGTAGGGATTAGGGTATGTAAGGTTGTGTGGTGGGTCAGGAGTTGATTGTAAGTCAACATTATCATTGTTGGATTCAAGGGGTAATGGTGTGGTTTTGGTGGAGTCACTATGAGGTATAGTTTGGAAAGGAAATATTTTCTCATAGAATAAGACATCTCTGGACACAAAAATCTTATGGGAATTGAGATCATATAATTTAAAGGCCTTTTGACCTATTACATAGCCTATGAAGATGCACTTAAAGGCTAATGCCTCAAATTTATCTTTATAAAGAGTAGTGTTTGTAGCAAAGCCTAAGCATCCAAATGGTTTTAGGTTTGCATAATTTGGTGGGTTATGGTATAATATTTTGTAAGGGATTTCTAGTGAAGTAAGGGTGTAAGTAGTTTGTTGATAATGTAAGTGGCTATAAGAATGGAATCTCCCCAAAATTTCTTTGGTGGCTTAGATTGGAACATTAGGGAACTAGCAATCTGTAGAAGGTGTTTATGTTTTGTTTCCATGACACCGTTCTACTGGGGGGAGTAAGAACATGACTTTTGATGCAATATTCCTTTGTTTTAAAACAATCTGGCACAGTCTAAATTGATAAACTCTATACCATTGTCACTCCTTACAACTTTGACAGTGGTTTGGAATTGGTTTTTAACTAGGGAGATGTTTTGGAGTGTTTTATACTAAGGTTAGTTCCTTTAAAGGTAATGGTCTGTCAAATAGACTTAGTTTAGAGGTTATATGGTTAGAAGCTCCCGTATCAATAGTCTAAGAGCCAGGTTCAATAGATACAAGAGAATTAAATGCATGATTAAGTATAGAACCTGCAAAATCTCCCAACTTTGCAAAGTTGATACGGTGGTTGTTTACAGTAGCTTTTCCCTTTAAAAATTTCATCACATCTTGTTGTATAGCATTAGTCAATTCTACAATTAAACCAAGCATTTTCTTTAGGCCTCATTGTCATCAAGATCATCAAGTGGTGTGTCAGCTACATTTGCAACCAATATTAATTGATTGTTCCCTTTTTGCTCCTTGAAATTTTTGAACCAATTAGGGTAACCGTGTTACTTAAAGCAGGTTTCCCTTAGGTGCTCTTTTGCACGACATAAATCATAATAGCTATTCTTTTTGGATTCCCTTTTCTTGTTGTGCCACTAACTACTTTCAAAGTGTTATACCCTTTCTGAAGCTTTGACCTGTTCTTGTTAGTATAAGACTTTGATCAGTGACATCTCCTACCACCATATGCACTTCCATTTGCTTTTCAACCATCAACAGCATTGAGTATGCCTTGTTGATGTTTGACATCGGGTCCATCAATAGGATTTGGTTTATTACATGATCAAAAGACTCATTTAGTCCTATTAAGAATTGAACTAATCTATTTATTGTACTTAAGTCCATTACAATTTTAGTTACACCACAAGTGCACCGTGGAATTGGCATCAAGCAATTCAATTCCTCCTATAGTTTCTTCAGTTTAGTGTAATAGGAAGCAACACTCATATTCCCTTAAGTATTTGATCTCTCTTTGGATTTGATAGATCATAGGACCATTGCTTTTCCCAAATCTCTCTTCCAACTCAACCTATAATTGCTTAGCATTCATTGTGTCTATGAAGGCTTCAACTAGTTCCTTCGAAATGGCATTCAACATCCAAGACCTTACCATATAGTCAACCATTAACCACCGTTCGTATTCTAGACAATGACAGATAGTTCTTTCCAATAAGAGGGGATGATATAAGTATCGTATCTGGATGGTCTAATCCTTGTAGCTGTAGTGGATCTCCATCATTTATGCCTTTATTTGTTTGAATTAGATTGGATTTTGTACCACCATTGACTCCAGCCATAAAAAATGCTTGACAAAATTGCTACAACAATTGCAATAGAAACAAATTACAACGAAGGAGAAGATCACAACGAAAAACGAGAGCGATGTAAGACGAATGCCTTGATACCATATACGATTGCAATATCTATAATCGTTACTACTTAATATTTGGCAAAGAGAATAACAAGAACTAAAGTCTTTGAAGAAGAAGAATCTCTCATTTCTTCTATTGTTACAAATGCCTTTATATACAAAGGAACTAAAGCGACACTCTAGCTAAATGGCGGGATAGTTTTAACATATTAACAAAATTTGGTTATGGGAGTTTGAGTTTGTTTCTATTAGTTACATGGTTTTGTCTGGGGTATACTAACTATGATAAATGTATACATTGCATATGCTGAGGTTTACAATAATTATTAGACATTAACAACTAAACATAATTTTGTTTTTATTTGAAAGAAAATAGAAAAGTAAAATTAAAAATTACAACAACAAAAATAGAAGTGAAATTAATCAAAACTTAATTTACGGACATTTCATTTTCAATTTTTGCTTCGTAAACTTACAATTGAATGACTTTTTTATTTTTTTATTATAAGAAAAGTTAATAATACTGTGTGACGTCTTCTATAATATACGAATGTAAAAGAGAAAAAAAAATCATGTACAAAGGTTGGTTTTTCCAATACTTTGTTAGTGTTATTCTTGGTTGATTCCTTCTCAATTAAGCATTACTAACAAATAATTAGTTACATTCAATATCTCATTGTATTGAGTTTATTTTTAATTATTTTTTGTTATTAATAATGTATAATGGTGAGTACTATTATTATTTTTAAAATTATCAAACGATTAAACTTTTAGAATGTTAAAATTCGAGTAAAATGCATGGGAATAACTCTAGTATAGATAATAAGGAACCTTAAGACCAGTCACAGAATTTATTGCTCTCTGTTTCTAACTTCTATTTCACAACCTACAACCACAAAAACAAAACATTGTTGAAAAATGCAATTTACAGGGAAAGAAATGAGAAGAATGCAGATACAATTGGGCCAACGAAACTAGAAATAGGAGTGAGCCACCCATCATGACTTTTCAAGTTACTGCATTTTATCTATTGCAGTGCAATGCCGCACAGTAAGGTCCATCCATGGAATAATACGGTCTGTAATTAGTTTATTCTCATGGCCAAATTGTAGGAAAATACAAGAAAAACAAGATATCTCTTGACAAGCCAAAGACAAC
The DNA here is from genome assembly GCA_026413385.1 of Erythroxylum gracilipes. NCBI lineage: Eukaryota > Viridiplantae > Streptophyta > Magnoliopsida > Malpighiales > Erythroxylaceae > Erythroxylum > Erythroxylum gracilipes. Next base: position 14,768,243 of record JANZLC010000202.1, on the reverse strand, counting down.
TATGAAACGGCCCTCATAAACAGCTTGTGTGTCTGACAGACTAGCAGAGAATTGGGATTTGGGAAAAGTTCTGGTGTCACTTTCTTCTCGGAACTCCAAGCCTGAGGCGGAAATCCTCCTCCATAAGGGGAAGCCCATCACCCAGCTTGATCTTTGGTTCCCATCCCAGAACCTCCTTTGCTTTCGTGATATCTGGCTTTCTCTGACGTGGATCATCTGGTGTGTTCTCCACCATTTTTATCTCCACATCAGGATTGATAAGCTGCCAAGGAATTCATCACATTATTATTCAGTCATCTTATTTTATCATAAACAAAAGCATACGAGAATCAAGTTCGATAGGGCCAATTGATACTGACCTCCTTCACAGTCTCCGCAAGTTCAAGCATAGTGAATTCACCTAAAATGCACGTGCTTCAATTAATAGCGGTACTGCTTCCATTTCTTTCAAATAATATCCTAATATATCATAGGTTCAAGTTATTTACCTGGATTTCCAATATTGATCGGTCCAGTATTCTCTCCTTCCATAAGTCGAATAAGGCCATCAACCTTCACCCATTACAATTAGATTTTGAGATGCAAGTTACCATTACAACCTGATCATGATTCATGGCAACAATCATGACTTAATTAATGAAACCAAAAGTTCTAGCATTACCATGTCAGAAACAAAGCAAAAACTCCGGGTTTGAGTCCCAGGTGCTTGAACAGTCAAAGCCTCATTGCTGCATCGTCAACAGAGCAAGAATAAGTTGTTAGCAATGAATAAATCTAGCAACTGACAAGAAGATCTAAATTATCAAATACTGAAGCTTCTCCAAAACTGTTACCGAATTGCTTGAGCAATGAAATTGCTGACAACACGCCCATCATCAATGTTCATACGGGGTCCATAAGTATTGAAGATTCTGGCAATTCGAATCTCTGAGACAGTGCCAAGTATTTTATAAAGGTTAAACACATGTGACGAGACAGTTAATGTTTGATGAAGGAGAACATAAACCACGGATTATGATGTTCAGAAAATAGACCAAATATTTTAGTAAGCCATCGTACCAATGCCATGCTGCCTATGGTAATCAAACATAAGAGTTTCAGCCACTCTCTTTCCTTCATCATAGCAACTCCTAACTCCTGCAATATTTCACATCGATGTAAAATGGATGCAGTAGCACGTATCTTGTAACACAAGTTTTGGTACAATCACATATTAAGACGACTTCCATTTCCATCAGCTTGTAACAGTGACATGATCCAATATGCCAACCTAAAGACTAAAATATGATAATTAATATTTTGGATGTTGCAATTACCAATTGGGTTGACATTTCCCCAGTAGCTCTCAGTCTGAGGGTGAATGAGTGGATCTCCATACACCTCTGAAGTTGAGGTAAGCAAGATCCTGTTGTTATTTATTATAGCATCAGTGTCATGAGAAAATAGCATAATCAAGAAAAACACCGATAAAAAAGATTTAAACCTTGCTCCAACTCTCTTGGCAAGCCCTAGCATATTCAATGTACCAATCACATTTGTCTTTATGGTCTGTAATAGAACCAATAGCAAATATCAGCAGAAAGAAAGATAAAGAGCTCCTTAAATCTGCTCCACTAGAAACCTAACACTATTGAGAAAATGAGAAAAGGCCAAGATAAAGGTTATTCACACCTTTACAGGATTGTACTTATAGAAGATGGGAGAAGCAGGGCAAGCAAGGTGATATATTTGATCAACCTCAACCAACAATGGCTCAGTAACATCTATACAAGAATAAACAGAAAGTCATACATAACATCAGTTAAGTTTTAGTTATTGCTGAGATCAAAGGGCCACAAGTCTTTAGATCATTGCCAAAGATGGCATTACCATGACGAATTAGCTCAAATCTTGGGTGACCAATCCATTTCTTCAAATTGTCTTTGGAGCCAGTAAAGTAGTTATCCACAACAATCACCTGAACAGAATGGAGAAAAAACAGCAGATTAGAACTTTTGAAGAGTACATAAGCATGTCAGATACATTTTTGCTCTTTTTCTTTTCTTGATTACACAATAATATTAATTAAGCCAACAAAAAGCTCAAAATCCACTAATAAATGCTGCTGTCCCTCCAAACCAACAGAAATCAACTGAGCCAAAAAAGGTGTTACCTCATTCTTTTCATTTTCCATCAACTTGTCAACAAGGTGAGACCCAATAAACCCGGCACCACCAGTGACCAAAATTCTCATATTGGACTGCTCAAAAAGGAAATATAATATGTAAGATCACAGAATGCAAGGTCATTTATTCACTTAAGAACTTTAACAAGTTGTGGCAAGCTGAACAAAATACAGAAGGAAAAAAATGGTATCTGCCAAAGCACACAATTGGGCAAGATAACTACAAGTGCAAGGTGTTTGGGAACTCTACAATATGCAAGACAAAAAGAAAAGAAAAGGCAAAAGGAGATCCATCTTCATCCCAAAGGTACAAGAAGGACAACACCACAATTTCAGCTAATTAAAATTAATTGCAAACAAGTATGGCTTAGTCACGATCTTAATAAAAAAGTTTAAAGTTTGGTATCACAAAATTTCTCTTTGAATCATCTGGTTTGGTTGCATCATTCAAAGCACGAATCAGCTTCTCAGGCTCACAACAAATATAAACGGGAGTTATCAGGATATATTATCACAGACATCGAAAGAAAACGAACAAGAGCAAGAACTGCGTGATCAAGCATTTACGTTCTTATCAATAAGAACCAATGAAATGTGAAGGTAACTGTGGTAATACTTGGTCGTCGATATTTAAATAAGGATCATATGGGACAAAGAGACAGGGAGAGGAAGAGAGATATAGGGAGAACGTGAACCAATCGTACCTGAAAAAACTTGGAGAATCTTAAAGGAGATGGGGTTGGAGGTGGTTTTGTTGAAGAGGTGTGATCTCCGTTGGAAGCTTCCTTAGCCATGGTTCTTGACTTCCTAAAAACCAGGAAATTTAATTTGAGAAAATAAAAGGAGTTGATCTACCATCAAAATCCACAGACAAAACACACTCTAGACATCCAATAACAAGAGCAAAGGGTAAATAACCTAAAAGAAATAGTTACTACAGAATGTGAATGCTACAGTCAATAAGTTCACCTGGGTGATGAAAAAATGTTTAAAATTTTCGGTATTGATAAATGACACCACAGAAAGATTAAGGCTTCATATCAGAGACTCAATTGCACCAAATCGAAAAATCCAAATTAGTAAAACAAAAAGAAATCTAGAATTGTCGAAATAAAAAACCACTAGTGATGAAAGATTAAGATAGAGCAAGGAGAATGTGAATCTTCAAAACCACGTAACGTACAGTAGTGAAGAAAGATTAATACGACGAACTCTGACACATCAAACAGAAAGGAAAAGAAATTTCAGATCTGAATCTCACAATCAAAGCCGTTTCAGAAAAAACATTACGAAGACACGGAAAATTTTAGTAATGGTACGGATAAAGAAACGGGGAATCATCAATAACACAATTTATGATCAAAATCCAAAAGAAAAAAACAAAACAAAAACACCAGACGGCTGATAGCAATGACAAGGAATTGATGAACATCACAAAATTGTAGACAGCTGAAGCATCCCACAAAGTTCAAACTTCAAACAAAGAAAAAATTCACTAGAGAGTGTTTAACTATCACCTGGGTCGACGTAAAATTTAATCAAGAGGAGATCGAAAATCTCGGTAATGATATACGGAGACCAAAAGTTTGAAGTTATATAAGAAAACCAACGGCACTAAATTGGCATTCAAAATTTGGTAAAGAAAACAAATAAAAGAAAGGTAAGGCAACAACATCATATTGCACCAAGCAAACCGGTGCCAACTTGTGATAAAGGAGACAGAAGAAATTGAATCAATCTTCAAAATCACGAAAAGTTCAGTTGCGATGAAAGCTTCAATTAAACGAAACTAAGACCCACCAAACAAAGACAAAAAAAATCAAAAAGAGAGAAAAACATCGGATCTGAATCTCTCAATCGAAAAACAAGAAGAGAAGACCACAAGAGACAGTAAAATAAGAAAGAACTATTACCAGAAACACCGAAATTGTCTGTAGAATGAACTCTAGAGGAACAATCTTTGAAGAGCAAGACAACGGCTGGTGAGTGACCGAATTTATATACACGTTTATTTAATATAATTATATATACCAAAGTGGAAACTTTTTGCAGATTACGGTGACGTTTTTCAGGGATTGAGCAATTACAGCATGACACGTCACGCGTCTCGTATTTCTTGTTTACGTTCCCTCTGGGGCCAGAGTTTTCTCTACTTAGGACGCAAGTTGAGCTTGATAAAGCAGCCAATAGGATAAAATTACCATGTCAAAATGCACTATATTTGTTTATTGCTATGATAAATGATTTTACATAAACAGAATTTAGAAGCCCTTTGCTTTTGGGGAAACGCTTTAACTCCTTTAAATTAAAGAATAAGCTGGTTTTTTATTTTTAATTTGAAGGTGTTGGTTATGTTAAGATTAAGAAGTAATTGGTGGTTTTAAAAATAGATGTAGTTTTATCCAAATTTTCCTACTATTCGCACCTACCCCATTCACCATAATGTTAGTATCTGCCGCGTCAAATCCACGACATCTGGTCTGACTTGGACGAACATCTAACTTACATATAAAAATAAAACAAAAAAAAGTATGAAAATAATTGTTCACCCTTGTTAACGTCAAGGTCAAAAGTTGTTTCATATTTTAATAAAAGAATAATAATAGGCGTTAGAATTTATTTCTCTAATCCTAAGAATCTTAAGGCCCTTTGGATGGGTTTTTGTCTGTAAAATTTTTGTTAGTAAAATTTTTGTCAGTAAAATTTTTCTAAAAATAACTTTTTTAAGAAGTTAATTGACTGCTTAATTGTCATTTTAAAAAGAAATTTAAAAAAGAGCTTCATACAATAGATTGTTTGGCAACATAAAAATAAAAAACATTTTTAATTTTAATTATATTTTATTTTATAATAAAAATTATTTATACATATTTAAAATATATTAAACAATATGTAAAATACAATATATTAATTATTATATAATTTTAAATCATATAAAATATAAATAAAAATATATTTAACCAAATCTTTTATATGGATTATAAAATAAGTAAAACTAATATAAAAATAATTATTAAAACATATAAAAAAGTCAAATAATATTATATAAATCTCAAAATAAACGTACATATGTGTTTGTAGGTATTCCGGAAATTATGTATAAAACATAAAGATAAAAGGACCTTAAAAAATAGGCTCATTAATTGATCTGAAAAATCTACCTTAAAAAGTACTTTTTTGAAAAGTTCCAAATTTGAACTTCTCAAAATGTATTTCAGTTTTCAAAAAAGTCATTTCTATAAAAAAAAAGTGCTTTTGAATTTTACAGTCAAACGCTCAATTTTCTTAAACACAGCTTTTACGGTAGAAAAAATGCTTATTAACTCTTCAAAAACTAAACCAAACAAGCGCTTAATACCTAATTCTCTACTTGGAAGAATTTTTTAACCGCTGATTTTCAAACTTAAATCGTCAGTCAGTCCCCAACCATATCGTAGAGCGAGCGGCCATTTATGATTTAGAGTTTTCTAGGGAGTGGTCCCTCTTTATTGAATTCTCTTAATATTATTCATTTAAAATAGGTTATTTTAGCTCCTAAGTAATGTAACGTGAACAAAACTTTGGATGAACAAGATCTCATACATTCTATAGTTCATTCCGCGAGAAACGCAATTACTAGCTCACCATCTTGACTTGAATTGCACCTCAGTTTTGATGGATAATTGACGGATTAATTACAGGAAGGAATGCTCGATTGTAATGATTAAAGGGGCATTCGGAGTGCTCTCTATCGATACCACATACTTTAATTATAGAGGGGTAATTCAGGACAAGTCAAATGGATTTATCCTAGAATTCCTAGGCCTGCCTTGTTTGGTCAAAAGTTGGTTTTAGATAGCTTGCATTTCAATACAAAGTCTTGACATTACATTAATGGCTAAGTATTGTAGTTTTGCTCTCCTATATACTATTCTATTCTTCATTATGACATCTAATTAAAAAAATTATTCAGTATTTGTTAATTTATATTCAAAACCCTAAAAAGACAAAAAAGGTGCTTTATATTAAACCGACAAAGCTATTTCTTGAAATGAGTGTTCATTATTTATTTTTAAAGAAGTTTATTGTTCTGAGATGAGTTTTGTGTTCTTTACCAATAGATTCTTCACTATTCAATATAATAGCCACCCTCAAAACATATAACTAATTTATCTTGATTTAGCTAGTTGTTGGTCTCTAATGGCATTCAAAAAAGAGGTAAATCGAGTGCCGATGAATTTAATAAAAAAATTTGTAACTTAAGTATACAACTTGATCAAATCTAAAAAGAATGATGGCATGAAATAACAATGTAGTAAGTTTTAATCAAACAAACAAAAATAGTGTAAATAGTGTAGATGAAAGAAATTATAAATCAATTTTATAGTAGTCCAAAAAATAATCCTTACCTACATCTACTCCTTAAATCTCTCTTGAGATTCTATTAAATTCTTCTTTACGCTAGGTAAAGAAAATTTTTCTTACCACAATCTTTGTATGTCCTTGATAAAGAATACTCTTTATACAATCTTCCTTCAAATGAAAAGCAGTTACAATCTTTCTTGAGTCAATCAAATACAAGAAGTTGAATATTTCTTACTCGCTCACTTCAATGCTCTAAGGCTCATGGATACTTTTCAATTAATGTATGAATGCTTGATAATGCTTTAAAATTATTTCAAATGTGCTCTTGTAATAACCAAACGTTAAAAATATTGTTAGTAACAAGAACTACTCATTATAACAGTTAATAACAGTGACATTTATTGATTATTTTGACACATTGATGTATCAATTAATATTAATATAAACTCATAGTACATCAAATTTCTACCTTTTAGATTATATTAGTCGACCACTCAAAGATTACATATTGGTTAACTAATGTATCAATCAATAAACTAATAAACTCAAAGTACATCAAGACAATTTTTCAAGCCATATTGGTCAACCACATAGGTATATTGGTTGTCAATATACTTATAAACCATATATTAGTTGACCACTGATCTGGATTGATCAACTAGTGTACCTAAAAACATGTTTCCAAAGATTTTCAAGTCATTCAAATTATTAAACACGCTCTCTTAATAAAAATTTGACTCGAACACTTCTCAAAAGATTCCCCAAAGAAAATTTTTTAAAGATAAAAAAAGGTTTTCTTTAAAATCAAGACCTTAACTGCTCTTGACAATTGAAAAGATTTGTGTATTAAGACCCTAAAACATTAAAGTAATTAATAAGGAAATATAAAAAATTATATTTACTTTTATAGACATGTTATGCCTTGATCTTTCTTAGTATAGTCTTTATCCATGAAGTGAATGGATTTGAAGTTTATTAACTTCTCTTTGTAGTCTTCATAAAATGTCTCTTAACTTTATTAGTGCATAACTTGAATATCTTTCATATTGCTTTGTTCTAAAGTATAAACAAAATAAATAATTAATAATTATTATGTTTGTTATCATCAAAACATGGATTAGAACCTCTTTTGGTTCAATAATATCGTACTTTTTGATAATAACAAAACATATTGTAATATTAAAATAATAATGAAGACCATTTAAACACACAATTTCCTTCTATATCAAAGTAATATTTGACTTCCCCTTTAACTAATGCATACCGAGTATTAAAACTTATAAGGAGATATGCATATCTAGAAAAGTATATCTAGATATTGGTTTTTTATCAATATTAAGAATAAATACAATGTCAAGCATATCTAACAAAATATCATAGAAATTAACCACTTCTTTATATATATCTTATGTCACTAACTCTCTCCCCTTTTGGATGCATAAAAAAGAGATCAACTCGAAGTGAATCACACGTTAGTAATCTGATAATCAATACACAAGAAAGGGGGGTTGAATTGTGTTATCTTTTTTCGTTAAACCCCTTTAAAAAAATTTGTTCAATTGAGACAAACTTTTTACGTCAAAGATTCTTGAAAACTTTCG
>JANZLC010000202.1:14742131-14754599 GCA_026413385.1 Erythroxylum gracilipes | reverse complement strand
ACCAAATCTCCTTAAAACATCTAGAAGTGATGATATCACTATAAACTCTTTATTTGAGTGAATGTTCCCTGATACATATTTCAATTAATAATTTCACATGCGAACACCAGATTAATACTCTGTAAAAATCTATTCCGATTATATCAAGAATTATAATGAAACACATATGAGTTCACCACTCATCCAGATTGTGGTCCATAATTAGTGAATGCTTAAGTTGTATGTTGTAAGATTAAAGTAACGGCCCACTTTATTCTAAAAAACATACTTGATTCCAGATTCATTTAATAATGCCATTATCAATAGTCGACTACTATCATGATATGAAACTCATGATTCCCTAGAAGTAAACTATTTTACTTACACAGAGATAAATCGCAACACTATATTCTAAACCATAATCAAGAGACCAACTTGATTATTCAACTGTGAATCCATTATTTTATATTCTTATAATATACATGTTTCCTATACATCTCTATATATATGTATATTACTTACAAAAGAATCTTTATACCTTATGACTAGATGTATAATGCTCGTTAAAACCAAACTCTTTTATTTTATTAATAATAAATATTTTCATTACAAAAATGTAACTGAAGAAGATTAAGTTACATGTAAATACACTTGCTTTCTAGGGCACTATATTTACATAACTCCAACAACTACTATAGCAGTGGTGAGTCTAGGTCGATCCCACAAAGAGTGTGTGTAAAATTGTTGAAATGAAATTAATAGGTGTTTAGGTTTAACAGGGAATTTTGGATTTTGAAATAAGAAAATAAAATGAAACTAAACTAATAAAAACAAATTAAAGAAAACATGTGAAAAATGATAAAATTGGTGAATTTGATAGGGACCTGGTTCTTTGGTTCAATCTCAACGTACGCCCTAATTAAACATATTTCATTGATTTGTCATTCTTAAACCTGTCCTAGAAACTATTAATCACAGGTTAATAATTAACCCAAGTTTTCCCTTAGGTAGTGTTTAATCAAGATACGATCATTAATTAAACCTAACTACCAAATAACCTAGGATACAATCTCTAGATTTAATTAGGCAGTAACATTACGAATTAGAAAAACCGATTAATCAAGGTAATAGTCACATACGATGTGTCGTTTAACCTAGTTCCTATTATCCCTAATGATTATAAATCATTAGTCGCTACACATGAATTTCAACATAACAATTACATATTATATCGAAATTCTAGTACTGGGTTTGCAAATAAGCAATTCAATGAAAACATTAAAATCATCTTTTCAAAATACCCAATTCAATCATCACAAGATAACATAATCGATTCCTAATGAGAGAAAGAAATAACTAAAACAAAGAAAAACACTTAACTCAGGTCGTCGGCGTTGATGTCACCTTCGAACTGGCTTCGGGACGTTACCCCTCTATGGGTCTCCAAATGATCATAGCTTTTCCCTTTGATAATATCCCACCAAAGACCCTTCTTTCTGTAGTGCCTCCTCTCCTTTCTGCCTAACCTACCGCTACCGTTCTATCTTGCTGTGACAATTTAATTCCTGGTCCATTGCTCATGTTTACGTTTTATTCACGCCTCCCTCATATTTCTACCGCTACTCTATGTTTTTGTTAAAATGCATCATGTATGAACACAACGTCTGCGCTTCACAAATGCTATTTGCGTGAAACACAAATGTGGTATGTGTTTACACAGGACACGTAGACATCGTTTGTGTTTCATTCCTCTGCTATCCTCCTATGTTGTCATTTTGGTGCTCTCTTCCTTGGACATTGTGTCATCATTTTCTGCTTTTGCTTGCGCTGCATATCTTACTACATGCGTTTTGATTTCTTCTTACTGTCGTTTCATATTGTTTCTTTTAGCTGCTTTGTCTTTATTTAATTCCATAAAACACGTTGTATGGGCTTGCCTGGTTCATACACAACAACTGTGATTAATTTATGTTTCTATTTTTCTTGTCTTCTTTTTGTCTTATAATTTTCTTCTTCTTGCTCCATAAAGATAAGTGAAAATTAATAATCAAAAAATGGCCCAAATATCGTGCTGTCGACTCACTTTAACTTCTTTGCTTCTGAATTGTGCCTAAAATCACATATGAGTCAAAGTGAGTATCTTAAGTAATTTCATGTCAATAATCACTGAGTGTTATGGAATAATTTCATAATCAATTGAGAACCTATCATCAAAGTTAATCTTTATCTTTATTCAGTACCAGTCATGGTCTTAACTATAAAGCTAGTTTAGATAGAAATAGACTAGAATAATTTCATAATTAATTAATCATCTATCATCAACGTTGATCTTATCTTTATTCAGTACCAGTCATGGTCTTGACTATAAAGCTAGTTTAGATAGAAACAGATTGGACCAGTCTCTTCCACAACATACATTGGTTACAATTTAGAGAAGCAGACACCTTGACTTGAGTGAAATTGAATTTATATCGAGAAGGTTTGAAATGGGTGGAAAGAACGATTGATGTATATTTCTATAGATGTCAAAGAGTATTGAATGCTTAAATGATCTACTCTTTAGTAAGAAGAACTTTCAAAAGTGATTTGTGGGTAAGCTAAGTGAAGAGGGTTCCTATATCCTATAAAAAGAAAAAGGGGAATTAGATAACCCAATCCAAATGATACATGAAGGAGCTAAAAAGCCTTGGATTCTATAAAAGAGTGGAATCAAGCATTTAATTATAGATCCAGGACTAAATGCTTGAGTAAGAAGTCCATTTAAAAGACTTCTGAAGAAGCACTTATTGGGAGGTAACCTAATGTTCTAACCTTTCTTTTCTTTTTTTACAGTTTATTGGTTATAGTCATTTACCAATTTTCATTTTAATTCTTTTATAGGTAGTATTTAAATTTTTGTGGATTCTACCTCACCAACTTGACATAGATAAAGGGGAGAGTTCCCAACCTTCATTATCTTGTATATGTGTTTTTATGATCTTATTTATTTGACATTAAAGATAATGTCATGTTTAAGCGTGAGGAGTTAATCTAATATTTTCTTTTCTCAAGTTTTGTATGTTAACTAACATTTTTTAGTTATGTGTTTAGGGTGTCTTAGGTTTAGATTTCTAACCTTCTTGTTCTTTTTTTGTGTTAAGAATTACATTAGTAGCTTTTAGTTGATGGGATGAGTTTATGCATGATTTTATGTTGAGATTGACTTGAAAAAATTGTATGCATAATATGATTAATTGAATTATATACAAATCTTGAATTTATGAATACTACAAAACTAAATTTGTTAAGTGATTATGTTTTGAATTGACTTAAGCGATTGCGCAAAAAATTAAGCCTTCATGTAATTTTTTTTGTTTTAAGTATGGGTACCTTCTTTAATCTTAGTTTTCTAGAAATTGAATTTTATCTGTTGAGTTTACATGTAAGATATGTACAAGAATTAAAATGATAAAGGCACTTAAGATTTGGGTATGAGCTAAATTATCTCCCTTTTTATACATCAATCCATTAATGAGATCCTTTGAACCTTTTATGAAATTAAGATTTTTCTTGGTACCTCTTTCCTAAAGAATCTTGATCCTAAAAGAAAAACAAGTATTCACTCCCTAATTCATGATTAATGGAGCATTTACTTGTATTTTTATATATTCCAAAAAGAGATGCAAGAAAATAAATATAGGAGAATTAGTAAAGTGTATGAAATAGGAGATGTAAAAAGGGGAATCTTATGCCAATTTAAAAAGCTTAAGGAAAAAAGGAGAACAAATGAGTAAATAAAATAATAAAATAAAAGGTCAAGTGTTAAAATTGATTATAAAGAATAAAGGAACAAGAGTGGTTGTAAGAATATGATGAGTTAATGGAGCGAGGATTAACTTATTTGTTTCTCTTGATTTGTTATTGTTATACAAACTGTGAATATTGTTGTTTCTCCTATTCTTTTTCCTTTGTAGCCTATATATCCATTTGGCGTTATTATAACCCTATTCAAAGTCCTTATAATTTTTGCTTGTATATATCTATTTTAGTTGTAGAGATTAGACATTTTCAAGCTTTAGCGAGAGTAACTCACCCAAATTTTAAATCCTTGTGTGAACGAGTGATACCTTATGAGGACATGTCAAATTGAAGTATTTGAACTTGATGAAGGAAGTGGAATAGTGTTTATTTTGTCATGTTTGTATTGTGATTTACATAAGAAATATTATGTGTTTTAAGTTTTGCAATTCAATTAAGACTTGAATTTGTATATCTTTTGTTATTAACTATGAAGCTAACTAATGAGCTTAGATCAAAATTTATGGTTGTTAGAAGTAAACCATTAAGATATATAACTCATCCAATAGGGACACCTAGGATTTTAAAGCCTTCTATATATTAAATGCCACTGTCCACCTAAAAAAGTGAAATTTTCTTCATTTTTTCTTTATTTAAATTAGGTTATTAGGGTTTATTTATTGTGATTGCATGAGGAGAAAAAATAAGTTAAATATAGGGTAATTTGATAAATATATATTTTACAGGCCATTTAGAATTAACTTACTTGATATTTGGCACTTTTATATCATATTTTATATGGATTTTATAAACTTTTCATATTTTTTAGTTCAATGTCTTGTAAGTGATGAGGTTGAAGAGAAAATACAAATTTGAGTGCAACTTTCTCGATAGTTGTTCAATCCAAATGATCATAGATTTATTTGGAAGATAAGAAGATGAAAAAACAACTTTGTAGGAGACATAAAAGTCAATTCTAACTTGAAGATGTCTAAAAATAGAGAAATTGGTAGACAAATGCACAATAGGCACCAAACATGCATGTAGTTCATGAAGATATGAGAAGTTGTGAAATAGAATAATACTAATGCGAGAGTTAATACTAATGCGAGAGTTGATCCTAGACTAGTGCTAGACTAATCTTAACTTTTAAAAGAAAGGAATTAAACAACACCAATGCCAGTTAGAAATTGGTGCGAAGTGTTAATTATACATAGCTTCACAATAAAAAAATTCCAGAATAAAATTAGCATCATTATTACTGCTGATCCAACATTAGTTTTTGGTTACAAGTTATAAGAATGTGCTACAAGTAATCTAGGAATCTAATTTTGTAATCCTAAATAAATACTTGTATTAGGTTTATCTTTAGGGGCTTTTGGCAAGGTCTAAGAACCATCTAAATTTGTTTTAGTTTTGATTCTTTCTTAGTATTAGAGGAAGATTCAAAGCAAGATTGGAGCAGCCAGTGATAACTTCTCTTCATCTCTTCTTCTATTCTTTCACTTATGTTGACATATGCTTATTTATGTTTGGTTTTTACTATTTTTAGTGACTAGAAACCTTAGTTAAGGTTACGGATGTAGATTGTAAGGATTCTCCAATTATATATACATGATTGATTATTTAGTTAGTTGAACTTATTCTTTTTATTCTTATATGTTGAGTTTATACCTGGCTGTCATAGATTTAATCTTAGTAATTATATAAAGGAACGAGAGGTTAAAAAAAATCTACACACTAGGAGAATAAAAACTTTAATGTTATAGAACAATAGGAACTAAGAATTTAGAGATAAACAAACAAATTAAATAAACTTAATGAATGTGATTAGATTGAATTACGCATCGAGAGGTAGTAGTTCCCTAATTAGATATACTTGTGTTACTTGTGAAGGTGTATAGATCCGTTAGGTTAATTTTTATTTCAAATTAGATAATCAAACTTATTTTGATAATTCAAATTCCTTATAAATGAACCCCGAACCCCTACCATTTGATTAAATAATCTTTCTTCCCTAGTTTATTTGCATTATTTTTGTTAGCTTAGTAGTTTAGTTATCCATGATCAATGACTCCGTGCACTATTTGATACTCTAAAATTACTCCAGTTTAATTACTTACTACAATTGACTCCGTGCACTTATAGATATTTGATCAATGACAAGAGAGGGAAAGAGAGGGGGAATTCCAGTTAAAAATTAACTATATTGTTCAATCAATGCATTACGTTGATCAACCAATTTGTAGTATTGGTTATCCAATATCCTAACATATAATGGCACACAAAACATAAGTTTGTTTAGATATATAGTCGACCACATTCCCATATAGGTCAAATAGTGACAACTAAAATCATATATTTCAATTAAAGAAAGCCTACAAACTAAATTTAAAACATTTATTAATTTAAGGAAATACTAATCAAAAGTAAATTTCAGCATCAAAGAAAATCCTAATTAAATATATTCCATCAATCATACCCAAATCTCTCCTAATAGTGCAAAATCTATCCTTACTTATTAGTTTGGTGAATATTTCGACCAATTTATTTGAGATCCTACATCGATTGGAGAGGAGAACGAAGTACGCCTTATAAGGGTGCGGATACCTCTCCTTTACAGATGCGTTTTCCATGGCCAAATACACCAGATCCTATCGGAACTACGAGGTTAAATATGCTTGGGTGAGAGTAGTTCTAGGATAGGTGACCTCCTGGGAAGGCCTAGGGAAAAGCAAAATCGTGAGGGCTTAGCTGGGCCAAGGCCCAAAGCGGGCAATATCTGTAAAGTGGGTAATCTGGGATGTTACACTAACTACTATTTTAGGTCCCAAAATACTATAAGTAAGTGTTTTCTCATTGGTTTTGGCATTAAGAAGGTTTTGAGTGTTGTATGCACACATTACAAAGAGTTTTCAATCATTTAGGTGTCATTTTGTCATTTTTGTGAGTGAGCTATTTTGGATTTATCAAGTAAATAAGTGAGATATTTTTAAGTTGTAGTACTTTAATGGGTTGTTGAATATTGTACTTATGGGTAATCCAAGTTGTATTGATGTTTATCTTCACCTTAGAAGAAGATTGTAAGAACAGTTCCTCTTTAACGAGAAAGATTATACAAAGATTATTCTTTAACTTGAAAGAATAATTGAAATGGAATTTCAAGAAGAATTTTAGGAGTAAGCGTAAGCAAGGGCTGTTTTCCAAACCATTGTAAATCGATTTGCACTATTTCTTCCCTATCCTCTTTAATTTATTTTTTAATTGTTTGATTAAATTATATTAAGCAATTTTCTTATCCTTGTTTATATTGATTATTATTAATACGTACATTAGTTAGAAAATTTGTTGAATTTTATAAATACCCAATTCACCATCTCTTTTGGACGCGTGTCTTTAAAAGAGCAATTTTCTATCTGCTAAATTTAGGATAAGATTATTTGGATTAGATGCTTACAATTTTAGTTTACGAAGTAATTAAATGAAGTTGAAAGTAATGCATGAAGTGCACTACATTTATTCTTTATTTATTGGTTGTCTTCTGGCCTTTTAACTCATATCCAGAATGTATGTCATGTGTTTGTTCTATACATGTTAATCACATTGGTAGACCTTAAAATTATCGTGATGGTTGTGTTTCTTTTCTAAATTTGAAACATGTGGTATCATAATTGCTTCATACCTTTTAGTATTCTCCAGTATCAAACTTCATATTTACAGATCAATTCTAGACGTCCCTTTTCAATATGATGGGTTATGATTTGAAGTTTTCAACGGCAAATCACCTACAAATAGATGGTCAAACAGAAAGAATCAATGATTTGTTGGAGGAGTACCTACATCATTATGTAAGTGCCAGTCAACATAATTAGTTGAGTTTACTTAATACTACACAATTTTGCTATAACTTGCATAGATCTTCAGCTACGGAGAAAAGTCCCTTTGAGATTGTGTTGGGACAACAGCCTCTCACACCACTAGAAATTGTTCAACAAAGGGCAGGTGGCAAATGCCCTGTAGTGCTTAAATTTGCGATGGAGAAGCAAGAATTGCTGGATGAGGCCAGGGATAGTCTTCGGAAAGCTTCTCGATGGATGAAGAAGCAAGCTGATCTTTGGAGGAGACTGTTAGAATTTGACATGGGAGATAAAGTTTTGTTGAAACTAAACCTACAGATTTGGAAGAAGATCTCAAGTAAGCAAGTTCATAGGGGTTTGGTACTGAAGTACGATAGACCGTTTAAAGTGCTACACAAAGTAGGGAACGTGGCATACAGATTGAAGTTGCCTGAGCGGTTAAAGGTATACTCTACTTTTCATGTTAGTTTTTTCAAGCCTTACTATAATGATGCATCAGATCCAAATAGAAGTCAGGTAAAGTGAGCTCCACCGGTTGTAAGGAAACAGTTCGAGGATCAAATGAAGAAGATTCTAGATCATCGAAAAATGGGTCAACATAAGAAGAACCGACGAACCGAATTCTTGATTCAGTGAAAAGGTAAACCTGTCGCGGAAGCTACGTAGGAGAAAGATATGATATTGTGGCAATTCGAGGACCAGGTGAATGCCTACCTTCAGACTAATTCGATGAGAGCGTCGAATCCATTTGGTGGGGGTGGTTTGTTAAACCCTTAAACTTCAGAGCACATCTCAACGACCTTTACGGTGGGCCTTAGGAGGAAGGTTAGTTGGATTACACGCATGAGGGAAGCATGTGAAAGCACTAAGGCAAACATGGGCGAGTGGGATTGGACTTGGTGTGAATTTTGGTAGAGTCTCGAACCTTGTGGAGATTGACTCGATTCAGGCTAAGGACTTGATAGATTAAGGACTTGACCAATGCTCGGATGAATGGACCACGACTAACGGACTTGTTGTGGGAAGCATTGGATCAGGCTAGTGTGTTATGTAGGCTTCGACGAGATCACACTGCATCATTAGTGGATAGAAATCGTAGGAAAATCTTGGATAATGTGGTGACAACTAGGAGTTAGAGTTGCAATGAAACTCAAAATATGAAGATAATAGAGATCTTCGAGGATAAGAAAGCTAGTTTCCTATTTGAATGTAAACTCTATCTTTCTGTTATCTTATAGATTTTATCTTATCAGTTAGAGTCCTATTTGAATGGGAGTGTCATCTAATTGGTCCACGTGATGTAATCTGATAGTGGTAGACATGACCTTAGCACGATCTCAGGCAGTTCAGTTTTAGTGAAATTTTAAATGTAACTTGGCATCTAAGTTAGAGCGTCTACATATAGCTCATTCAAGCTTTGCTCTTCTCATTTATTCAGAGAGCATTTCTTGTATTCTTTGGAGGGAAAGTATATAAAGGTTAGTTTTATCATATCTCTCTTGTCTTTCTTGTAGTTTTATCATATCTCTCTTGTCTTTCTTGTTGCTTTTGTTTTCTTATTGCTTTCGTAGCTTTGTTTCTTCGAGTGTGCAAAGGATATTGGCGATCAACTTTAGTGAAAGCTCGAATCCCAAGGTGACCTTTGTATCACCTACTATTATGTGATGGTTGAATCAGAACATGAAAGCAACTGAAATGTTATCCTAATCTCTTGGAGGAGGTCTTCTTGTTAGCTGGTTTGCAATGGAGGTCAAGTGACATTTTTCTGAAGATAGATTTGTTTTAAGTTCTTAATCTCACCACAGCAATAAGGTTTCATTTGGAAATGTCAGGATTCATGGCACATTTTCTGGCTGTAAGGTTCATCTTAAGGAGTATAATTTGTTGATGACGGTAGAGATCATCAGTACTGTTGGTTGGGCATGATTTAATGCTTCTCGTACCAATCAAACGATCCAAAAGAAGCTGTTTATAGGCTTTTTGTCACATCCTGATTGATAGAACTGACTGCTTGAGCTTGATACACAAATTGAAAATCAGTAGGAGTCGATTCATTCTATCAATAAACTAGCAGCCACTAATGAGTTAGCAAGTAATAAATTGATAAGCATAAAGAAAGTATATTGAGCGTATGGTATGTAATTAAAAAGTCACAGACAGCCTCAAAACAAGCAAATCATTGTCTTCTCTATAGATGAAAACGGGAGCCATTGATAATAAAGCAGGCGACACGGAAACCAGAAAGCAAAGAAGAGAAGCCCAGAAACAGAAAGCCGCCAAAGCCCAAGGCAATCGCGATGTCTGTTTGCACGCAAAATGCATTGTTAACCGTGCACTTGTCGCCGTCCTTGAACGTCCTTGCCAGTGCCGTCCCTGCTGAGTCTGCCGACAGTAACAAGTAGGCAAATACCTACATACAACACCAACACTCGATATCATTGTAGCTAAACTAGAGAGACAAATCAATTAGGGTTTTGACCTGGTCGTGTCCGAAATCGAACCAGACTTGGACCATTTCTGGTAACATAGTGGCATTTCTAGAAATTTCCCAAACCGAGGCCGCCATTTCGATGATGGAGTAGATAGCCACCATTGCATTTGCTGCTAAAACATACCTGCACATTTGAGTGAGGCACATATTCATTTCCAGAACTCCTAGGAAATTGAACGTACAAAAGCGCTTGGATACCTGAAGGCGTCGAAGTCGTACCAACGAGGAGAAGCAGAACCCCTATTGTTGGTGAGCATGAAAATAGCTGAAGCAAGTGAGAAGCAAAATGCTGCAACTCGGAAGATGAGAATCAATGAGTTGAATCGCTTCAGCTTCTGCTCGGACACAGTAGAGCGAAAGTGGGGAGTTGGGATCCGGGGATGTGGCGACGGAGTCTCGCCGTTACGGAGGGACTGTGGTGAACGCATGTTTATGGGTGAGGATTAACAGAGAGAAGTCATGAGAAAAAGATTGGCTTTGGGGGTTTGAGAATGAGGTGAGTGTAGAGGAGTCACGGGACATGGAGCCAGAGTTTCATGACAACAAATGGGAAAGTGAAGCGAAAAAAAGAATGTATGTGAAAAACTAAAAGTGAGTGAGTCCAATTAAACGAATCAATGATATATAGTGAAAAGTATTATTGGTTTTAGACAGACAGTGATAAAAAAGCAAAGGAAAGGAGACTGGAGTGGAGATTAAAGAGAGCTTTTTCGTGTTGAATATGAATATGAATATGAGCACCTCAAATTAAATCTGCTATTCAAGTTTTTTTGTACCAATCTTGTCCAGTAGGTTAAATGTCATCTATTTATGTAGGTCGAAAAGGAGACTGGAGTGGAGATTAAAGAGAGCTTTTTCGTGTTGAATATGAATATGAATATGAGCACCTTAAATTTGCTGTCCAAGTTATCCTGGACCAATCTTGTTGGTCTCACATAAATAGATGACATCCAACCCACTGAACAGAGTTATTACATAGTAACTTAAACATCAGATCACTTCTCAAATATGAGAGAGAATAAAAGGTAGCGAAAGAATAGGGCGTATAGGTCTGCGTTCGATTGGTTCAAAGCTTTTTGGGTTCCCTGTCTGTCAGTACTGAATACTGATGGCTTCGCACGCGCTTTCTTAACGGCCTTGCTTTTCTAGTATTTTTGTAATTACAATTCATAAACAGATGTTTTGGTACTAAATAATTTAGTTATAATTGACTAATTTTTATATACGAAATTATGAGTAATACACATATTAAAGAATTAGTTGAAAGACACATCAACTGGAACTGACTGGTGGGCACATCATTGACGTTGCAGAATTGGCATTCAGACCTATTCTTGCTTTGAATAGGAGAGGGGATAATTATCTTTGTAAGAAGATGTACCAAGTATGAGAAGTCACTGTCACCGTTAAAGTCTTGGTGTGATTAGGAGATGACAACGAGGAGTACCAAGTAGAGATTAATTGGAATCCTTTTGCAGTTTATTTCTTTGCTTCCCGTGGAACCTGCTTCTTCACGGGCACATGCCTCAAAAGCCTAAACTATGACCTTTCAAGCTAATATTGGACAGATTGTGATGCAGAAGCAATTAGTTTAATTTTTCTAATATTGGATTTTTTACTATTTAGTATTTCTTAAGTTATTTGAATTTCTAATTATCACATGATTAACATATTACTTTTAAATTAGTATTTCTTTTTCTTATTAGGAGTTAGATTAGGTTTTATAAAAGGAGTTGGATTAGGTTTTTAAAGGAAATACTAATTTAAAAGGCTGCCTATGTTTTATTTTCAGAATGTCTTTTATCAATCAAATAATTTTATGCTTTTAGAGGTTTTTTTATAAACCTTAAGCCTTATTTCAAGTTCCAGCTACAATCTGCATCAATTATAGCGTATTCTATTCTACTTATCGTTGTTTTTCCTTCCCACACTACATCAAATTGGTATCAGAGTAAGTTAGATCCATAAATTTTGATGCTCAGCTATGGCTGGATGCGGTAGAACACGTGGACGTAGAAATTAAGATAACCAAAGAGAGATGGCTGAGTTGAGACGTATGATTGCAGACTTGTCACGAGCTGTACAAGATTTGCAGCAGCGACGGCAACCAGTGGCAGCCCGAATGGAGATTCCGAAAGGTGACCACGACCCCTCAGATGTACTGGAAGGTAGTCTTGAGGCTGAAACTGAAGATTCAGTGGATAACAACCTCTTTCATGCAGCTGGAGCTGCAAACAATGCGATAAGAGGTGGATTGGAAGGGAGGTTAGTGCATGCCCTTGAATTAAATGGTGGTGGAATTAGAATTGAAGTTGCTGATTTTCATGGAAAGATGCATGTGGAGGACTATTTGGATTGGGAGGC
>JANZLC010000202.1:14724179-14734287 GCA_026413385.1 Erythroxylum gracilipes | reverse complement strand
ATAGTAACTATACAAGCTCACTTTTTCAATTATAAGGATGTTACCCACAATACATACATTCACAAAAACCCATTTCACGCTTCAACCTCAAAATATCATTTCAACTCACGAATTTCATTTTTTCTTTGCACAAGAATAACTCACCACCATTTCAATCTTCCAAAAAGATTCGGGGTCCAACAATCCTTGTCTATAATTTGAGAAGTTATAATCCCTAACAAACAAGTAGAACCAATTACTATAAGCTCTGACAAAACCAATCCACTAAAAGAAACTAGTTCCACTCCTAAGTCTAAAGGAAACTTACCTGAGGAACCAAAATCTCAACCTAACTACAATATTAAGAACCATTCTAAAGGAGACTTGTAGGTGGAGGCTAGATCTTTACATATAAACATATCCTCTCCTATAAAGACCTTGAGCACTGGTCTATGTAGTAACACTTGTGAATCACCCTTAAATCTAGTTTTATATTTCAACAAGTCCAAAATTGGTAGGAAAGCTGGAATGAGAATATATGCTTCCTCTCCTGCTTAATGAATTTGCTCATTTAAAATTTTAGGGGCTTACATAGCCCTACCAAGCAAGCTACTCTCACAGGCTTCCTATCTACTAATAAATCACTTTTTGTAGGCTTACTTGAAACTAAGCTTAAGTTAATTCGAGTTTTGAAAGGACTTTGGTTTTTACATAGGGATTGGGTTACTCTTAGCAATCATCGAGAAAATTTTAATAGAAGAATAATTCCCTCTTTTGATCCTTCCTATTTTGTTCTTAGAAGTTGGAAATGCATAGCCCAACTTATAATTATTAACGAAACTATCCCAAACCACCATCTTTATTTCTATTATTGCCTTGAATCTAAAGTTTCTAAGGAGACAACTATTAGAGGACCTTAAGCTATTAGGAAGCACTATTTCTTATCCTTGGCTTATTGCGGTGGATTTCAACTATATTCTTCACTCTAATGAAGTTAAATGCCTTAGATGCAATTCTAATCCTAATCTAAACGACTTCACCAGTTTCAATTAAAAAGTAGGTCTAACTGACCTTAACTATTTAGGGAACTACTTTACCTGTAATAACAGGCAGATTGGTGAATGGTTCCAATGAAAGAAACTTGATAGATGTATGGTGAACTCATCCTAGTTGGCTCATTTCCCCCTTATTCATACAACCTTTTGATACTAATTCATCATATATCACTCTTTAGTTTGCATCCAAATCAAAATAAAAGACAAGAGGAACTCATCTTTCAGGTTCTATAACTCTCTTCTTAATCATTCTGATTTTCTCTTTGTCTTAATAGAGACTTGAGTTTTGAGGTCAATGGTTGCTGTGCATATTGATTTAAATGGATTTTATTATATTTTTATATGTTATTTCATTTGAATTAATTCCTATTTTTGTAATTGCTCATTTTGTATTTCTATTGATTTTACATGTAGATTTAATGATGGAATACAGATACAAGAACAAAGCATGAATTTTTGAAGCCATTAGGAGCTAGGAAGGCTGTCTATAATGCAGCCAACAAAGTGAAAAAAATGACTTGGAGAAGCATCAAAGAGGCTGTCCAAAATGACAATCCAATGTGTTTGATGGAGAGCCAAAAACATGTCCAAAACGGCAACCCTTGGAGCTTTCCTTGCACACTAAATGATTGCATCTTTGGAGGTCCTCCTTGCTTCAAAACGTAGCTCAGTTGGCTTTTAAAAATCTAGCAATATGACATCACCATCAGTGTTTGAGGAGAGGAGTTTCACGCATGAAATGCAGCAGCTAGAGGACGTTTGACAAAGAAGAAACGTCGTCATTTGGCCAGTAAAACGCAGACGTAGTGAGAAGCAGCAATAAGGGTGTGTAATGCGTGAGGTTTTAATAGGTGTGAACAGTACTAGTAGACCAAAAATAAATCACAAAATCATAAGAACAGTATCACGAAGAGGGGAGGCAAGGAGCAATGAAACAACAAAAAGAGCATAGTAGAAGCATAGACCAACAAGCAATATAGGACAACAAAAGAACGTGAAATGCAACGCAAGAGTCCGCACAAAGCAGCAGTCCAAACATGGAAGCAACACACTGGCTGGAAAGGAGGCTTTAAAACACAACATTTGATGGAGCCTTCATCCATGTTAAAATGACGTAGCGTAGGAGGACAACACCAAGGAACAAAATGACAGTAGGAAAAGTGGGAAATGCCAGCTGCTAGGATGAATGAAATAGAGATATTTGGCCAAGATGTTTGCAAGGGTTTTTGTGTGAACAGTAAGGTGGCCACCAACCTTTCACACCAAGTGAATAGTGAGAGGGAGTAGCGTGGGAAATAAACAGAGAATAGAGCTTGCGATAGAAAAAGAGAGTAGAGAGGTGACAACTTCAACTTGGAGACGGTTAGCTTGGAGCTTGGAGCCTTCCTTGTTTTCCAGGAGATGCAACACGTCCATAGCTACCTTTTTGGATTTCATTTCAATTATTGCACTGTTCATTCACCACCTTTTGCTTGGTGTTTGCTATAGCTTTAGTTTTATGACCAAATGCTTGTTTTTCCTTTGTTATATCGGAATGCTTTATATTTATTTATCTTGACCGAATGCTTTGATTTCCAGCTCATTAGTTTAATTCTTTCTTTTGTTTAATGTCTTTTTGTTTTTATTGTTTGAACTTGGGATTTTGATTAATGAATGGCTTTGGTTTAATTTTCCAGCATTGATTTAATTTAATTAAGTATTGTTGATGTTTGTTTAGTCTTTGTTTTCATTAATTTAATTATGTGTGTCTAGATACTTAAGGGCTTGAAGGTATAGGAAGGATTAAGGATGAAAATTGTAAGAATTTGAATTTGGTTTTGCTTAGTTTGGTGTTTCTAGACTTAGGTTGGTTTGGGACTTTATGTAAAATGCCATGGATTAGGTGTTATCCTTAGGATTGATCACCCTTTAGGTAATTCCCTAATCCTATAACTAGGAATGAGCATGTGATACGTAATAGTCCATAGCAATTCCTAAAAGTAGCAATATGTTAGTTAGATTTGTTAGGATGCTTGATCAATAGTTCTAGGGTCCCCTGCCTTTAGGTTACACTTTCCGAGCTTGCATGTTAGTGGCCTAAGTTAGTCATTCCATAGTACTTAAAACTTCTCCACTATTAAATCTAGAGAGCTTCTTCTAGGTTATAGATGGAGATAGGGGTATTTTTAGAGCTTGCTAGAGTTACCTAAGTTAAAGGAATTAACGGTTTGAGAACTTGTTTGAACCTATAGGCTAACACCATATCTAGAATACTGTTTATCTAGTTTCGAGGATCAATAGTCTTTCCTGAATCCCTATGATATCTTTGGCCTATTTCTTTATTATTGTTAGTAGTCTTTTCGTGTTTTGTTTTGGTAGCTTACAACCAGCTTCGCCAAATTTTTGGCACTGTCGTCAGGGAGTTGGTGTATGTTAATTGTTTTTCCTATATTGTTTTTATTTTTGTTTTTGCTGATCTTTTTCATTATTTCATCGGTTTGCATACCCCACAGTTCCTTAAAACAAATTTGTTTGCATAAATTTGTTGAGGAAAGCAGAGGTTCATTACTTACTCCACTTAATCCTTTCTCTTTTTCTCCTATTGTAGGTCACACCAGATTTCGTCAAAGAAAGTGAGGAATCCATACACATCTTCCTGAGAGCGGTCATTCCTTATCCTTCAAAGAAGAAGTCGACAAGAGTTTAGAAGAAACATAAGAGTATATGGAACACCATCAGCGCACCTTAAAGGAGCTTGCAACTCCTTCTTTCAATCCTAATCTACTTTGTATCAATTATCTGGATGGTGAGCCAGAGGTTGAAATTAAACCTGGACTGATATGCATACTACCTACTTTTATAGGTTTTCATGACACCAGCTTATTGGGATCAAGCTCCATCACATATCCTAATAAGTTCCTGAAGGAGTTGGGTTGGAGGGTTCCAAGGAAAATAATGGAGGTATGAGCCTTTTGCTCCCACTTACAATCCAATGTGGAAGGATCATCCCAACTTCAAGTATGGAAACCTACAGCAAGGAAGCAGTTCTAATGCACGCCAAACCAATTATCAGAAGCAGCAACAAGGATTCCATGCACGATCAGATTTCCATCAGAATCAACCATAGTTTCAGCCAAGGCCACCGCCTCCACAACCACCA
The DNA here is from genome assembly GCA_026413385.1 of Erythroxylum gracilipes. Taxonomy (NCBI): domain Eukaryota; kingdom Viridiplantae; phylum Streptophyta; class Magnoliopsida; order Malpighiales; family Erythroxylaceae; genus Erythroxylum; species Erythroxylum gracilipes. The sequence continues at coordinate 14,730,114 of JANZLC010000202.1, read as the reverse complement.
CAACAATGACAAGCTGGAGGTATCTCCTTGGAGGAAATTCTAAAGAGCTTAGCATCTAACACTCTTCAATTTCAGTAGGAAGCAAGGAGTGGTTTAAAGAATTAGGAGAATCAGGTTAATCAGTTAACTGATGTCGTAGGGAAGCTGCAGACCCAAAGTTCCATAAGGTTACGTAGTCAACCTGAAAGGAACCTAAGAGAAGACACTTGCGCCATTACCTTGAGAAGTGGCAAGGAGGTACAAGGACCAAGGAAGGGGAAGGAAAAAGAAGAAGAGGAAGAAACTGAGATAACAAAGAATAAGGAAGATCACTATCTTTAGGTAAGTACTTCACACCCTGTTGTTAATGAATCACCTCCTATTCCATTTCCAAGCAGGTAAGCAAAGAATAAGCAACAAGAGAAGGAAAAGAAAATATTAGAGGTCTTTCGCAAGGTGTAAGTTAATATCCCTCTTTTGGAAGCAATTAAGCAAGTTCCGCAATATGCTAATTTTTTGAAGGAGCTATGCACCAATAAGTGGAAGCTAAAGGGAGATGAAAAAATCAGTATGGGGGCAATGTGTCAGTATTCTTACAGAGAAAGCTACCCCCCAAGTGCAAGGATCTAAGTATTTTTACCATTCCTTGTAAGATCAGTAACATGAGGTATGAGAGATGTATGTTAGATTTAGGAGCTTCAATCAATGTTATGCCTTTATCTATTTTTAAAGCTCTTAATCTTGGTTCATTAAAGGATACCCATGTTATCATTCAACTAGCTGACAGATATAACACATACTTTGAGGGGGTTATTGAGGATGTTTTAGTACAGGTTAACAAGCTTGTTTATCCTGTAGATTTTTATGTGTTAGATATACAGGATGAGGGCTCTTTAAGCCCTTCAAAAATCTTGTTAGGTAGGCCATTTTCAAATACATCTTGGAAAAAAATGATGTGACGACCATTTGCAGGCAAGAAGTCGGGCATTAGAGAAGTGGAGAATGACAGAGGAAAGATGGTTCCAACTCGAGTACAAAATAGATGGCGAGTTTGAGTGGATTATCGCAAGCTCAACTTGATCAGTAGAAAGGACCATTTTTCCCTACCTTTTATTGGTCAGATGTTAGAACGTCTTGCTGGTCGTGCTTACTAATGTTTTCTTGGTGTCTATTCAGGTTATATTTAGGTTGCTATTGCTCCGGAGAACCAGGAGAAGATGACTTTTACATGCTTGTATGACACCTTTACCTATAAAAGGATGCCTTTTGGATTGTGCAATGCCCCTACTACCTTTCAAAGGTGCACGGTAAGTATCTTTTCTGAGTATCTTGAGAAAATGATTGAAGTTTCATAGATGAATTTACCTTGCATGGGGATTCATTTGAACAATGTTTGGATCACCTCATTTTGGTACTTAAACAGTGTCTTGAAACTAACCTTGTTCTTAATTCTAAAAGGTGTCATTTTACGGTTCAACAAGGGATAGTTTTAGGACATGTGGTTTCTTCTAAGGGTATTGAGGTTGATAGAGACAAGATAGACGTTGTGTCTTCTTTACCTTACCCCACTTTTGAGCGGAAAGTTCAATCTTTTCTTGACCATGCAGGGTTTTATCACATGTTCATTCAGGGCTTTTCCATGGTTGTACAACCATTGTGTAGGTTGCTTTAGAAGGACAAAGAATTTGTTTTTAATGAGCAGTGCAAGAAAGCGTTTGATGCTCTAAAGGAGAAGTTGGTTACTACAGTTATCTTACAACCTCTAGAATGGAGTCTGCCATTTGAGCTCATGTGTGATAAGTGTGAATGCATCATGTTTTAGTATAGTTTGATATGTGTTTATCTGTTTATTCGATTGTTTAGTATGTATTTTTAGTAGAAATGTGTTAATTTGTGAATTATTTGTGTTCAAGTGTTTTTATGGGTTAGTATAAGCATTTGAGCTTAATTATTATATTTTTGAGGTACCTTGATGTGTTTGTTGGTGTTTCAGGGTCAATAGCAAAGAACGAAGAAGTTTCGAAAAGACTTGGATCGAAACAACGACTCATGATCGTGGCCTATCAGCCATGATCGTGACAAAAGTGGGAGAAGACAGCCCACGATTGCGGCCAAATTGACACAATTGTGACAGAAGCATCAGACTTCGCCCACAATTGTGGCCTTCCTAACACGATCATGATAAAGAGCTTACATGTGGCCTATGATCATGGCCTGCATCGAACAAACGCGCAGACACATAGAAAAGTCAAAATTTGATGGTTTTTTTGACCTTTTCGACCCCGAGAAAACCTTAAGGCCACCATAACACATCAAGTATAAAAAGAACAAGAAAAAAGAGGCAGAGGGAGCTTTTGATCAACCACCAAATCGAAACCCTAAAGGAGAGAACTTTGAGAGATCGAGAAAGAGAAGAAGGAAGAGAGAAGAGGAAGACAATGCAGACTCGACGTACTTTCTGGAATAAGAAGCTTTTCGAAGTTGCGAACTCCCATCATCCATTTGTGTTCTATTTCTTATGTATTTCAATTTTATTTGATTATAGAATTAGGATATATAGTTTGATGATAGAATTGAATTGTTGATTGATGTTCTATTCTACACTTCATATCTCGATAATAAACTGAGAGGGTGAATTGAGAAAAAATGATTAAATTGGGCTAACTAGAGTTAGGTAATTTAATAGATTCAGAATTAAATCAGGTTGGTAAATCTTGTATAGAGAGATCATGTATAGGTTTCCAATCGTTTATTAAAGAACTTAAGAACTGATTAGGTTTTTGATGGGTGTTAATTAAGATATTACAACTTCCCATAATCTAATTAGGGTTTGTGCTTTAGGGTTCAATTATAACTTAAGAGAGAGTAATTGACCGAGGATCATCTAAAACTATTGATTCAATAAATCGTAATTGGTTAGGTTAGTATTAAAGATAGATAATTTTCCCTTTCTCTCTTTTGGTTAACTCAATAGATTGAATTCTAGGGTGTGTTATCATCATTCAAGAAATCAATCAATTTCCATTATTTGTTATTCATTTTTAATATGAAATTGTTAATCGTTGTTTGTTGATGTTTTTGTTAAATGTTAATTGTCAATTATTATTTTATTATTTGATTTGGTTTGTTTGATTTATTTAGTTCTCGTGTTTAAATTCATTGTCTGTTAAATTTCTGACTTTAGATTCTAGGAATAGATTAACCCTCCTCCTGGAATCGACACCTTAGGTACTACGCAAACGACTTATACGCTTATGAAATATCGAGGTTATATATTAAAACTTACTCATATCGAAAAACACGATCAAGTTTTTGGCGCTATTGCTGGGGAGGTGACTAGTTTAATTCTTTAGTCTAAGGCTTTTTCACTATCTTTTTTTTAAAGAAAAAAGGGAAAATAGATAAAGAAGTTTGGAGTGTAAAGTAGAGCCACAACAAGACATCTTAGAATGAGAAATGAGACATCTGAAGAGATAGATGACAAGAAGAAATGGAAAGAACAATGATGGAAGATAGATATTGTAGGGAGCAAGGAACTTTTGTGAATTACAATAAGGCATAGTATGGTTAGGGAAGTAACGATCCTTATTGGAACATGTACAGTCCGGGGTGGCAGAACCACCCCGATTTCTATTGTTCCAATAATGTAGGGACTCATTTAGGACATCAAGACCTATTAGGACATCAGCAAGATGAATCCATTTTATGGGATTCCAAATTGAACAAAATCATGGATAAGCTCACAGACATGGAAGAGAACCAGAAGAGAAATTTGATCAAGTAACAGAAAATCGTGCCGCTTCTATTCACAATCTGGAGATTCAAGTAAGATAATTTTCTCGTGAATTTTGTAAGAGAAGTGTGGAAGACTCTATGAGAAATATGGAATTACATCAACGAGAGCAATATGAGGCTATCACACCTAAGAATGAGGGAGAGCTATGTTGGGCTATATGTCTAGTTTATTTTGAAACAAGAACCATCTCATTTGGAGCTCTATAGATCAAGATATGATTAAAATACCAAAGTATGTTTAGTAAAATAACCAATTCATGCTCTTCTAACCGATTCCCTCACTTTCTTTCCATCAATCTTTTTCAAATCAACACAAGAGGCTACCAATTTTTATGGAGATATAGAAAAATGTGTTCAAATTTGGAAAACCCTTCAGGTGGTGAAATGCTGGTGAAGTTATGAGGTGAGATCGCACCTTTCCTTGTCGCAAACGCACTCGAGGCTACTTCCAGGGTGCAAGATCGCACCTTGCTTCCTCGCGATCGCGACCAAGGCTTTTATACATCCTATACAACATCACTAAATTATAATGGTCATATCTCTCAACCTTGATATCTAAAAATTTCATACTTTATATTGTTGGAAAACTAGAAAGATAAGCTACAACTTTCAAGAAGACATCTTTGCCTAATTCACCCTAGATTAATCCAGTTTTTCCCCTGAAGTCAGAACACACATTTTTCCCCTATGAAGAACTTGAAAATGCAATGTACAAACTGGGAAAGTCATGAGCAAAATGAAATATATTTCATTAACATCAAAAGATAGGAGTTTTACAAAGCTTTAATGGGAATTTCAAGCCACATTACATCATAATCCCAAAAGTACAAAAGATACATGAACAATAATAATTGAAATGCGACTAAAGCCTTGTTTTACATAATTAGTTTAAAATACCAAATATGCAGATTTTGGAGTGATGCCTTGACTCTCTCGCTCACTCGGTCTCTTGCTCTTCACCTGAAGATGGGGAGGAATAGGGGGTGAGCTTGAAAGCTCATGAGTAACAGTTTATAATAGAGAAACAAGCAAAACCATTGAAAACATTCATGATCATCATACATTCACACTGAATCCATAATACACATATTTCTCAAATTCTTAACTTATCAACGCATATCATAAACACATAAGTCACATATGCATCAAATTTTCATCTAATCATCAACACATAAACAATTCAGAATGGTTTGGTTAGGTCCATAAACAGAACTTACTAACACATTCACACATAATGGTCTTGTGTAGTCGTAAATAGAACGTATTATCGCAATTCCACATAATGGTTTTACGTAGTCGTAAACATGAGGGAGTCCATGAAGGAGCTCTATGCCACTAATGAGTAGGCGGGAGAAGCCTTCAATAGAGTCGAAGTTCACTTGACATAACAGAATAGACCACCACAGACTCACACATGTATTTCATGACTTGAAAACAGATTACCCAAATGGCATATTTCGAAAACATGTTTTTCATGAGCATGAAATATTTCGAAACCATTTCCAATTCCATTTCACAATTCATCAACAAAAATTCATATACTAAACATATAGCAATTTCTCTATCATTCAAAGAGCAATAATGTAATGTTCATAAAACAATTGAAATCATTTAATGCTCTTAAATTTGAAAAGATAGTTATAGCTCATTACTCAATTATAAACATGAACCCACCTTGAAGTCCTTGCTTAATACTTGCTCAAAGATGCCTCTCCTCTTGCTCCTCTTGCCTTTCTTGATTTCCTTCATCAATGGCAAAATTCCCATTCAATAGGAGTACCAATTGAGAACCCAAAGAAACATATTCATAAAATTGATCCTAGAAAGCTTAAACTCATGCACTTCCTAAGCTTCTTAAACTAACACCCTTCCAAAAATCCAAAAGATTAAGTAAGACTATCCCTTGAATCTTCACCAAATGAAGAGTTTCTTGGCTCTAATGAAAGCTCTTCTTTTCCTCTACCTTTTTCTCTTCTTGAACAACCTTAAAATCTATCTTAAAGGTTAAGAAAAATTGAAACCTAGCTTGCTTTCTCTTCTTTCTCTCCTTCTCTTCTTCTCTTCGTATTTTTCTCTCTTCTTCTCCTCACTCATGTTTTCTCTCTTCTTCAAATGCAAGACAACAATTCTTCTTCCCTTTTTACCCTTAATGATTGTAAAA
>JANZLC010000202.1:14695733-14711572 GCA_026413385.1 Erythroxylum gracilipes | reverse complement strand
CAAAAATTACTAAAATTATATTAAAATTATATTAATATTGTCCGAATCAGTCCGAAGTTTCATTAAACCAATTTACCAGGAAAATGTCATGAATGCATGCCAAAATACTTATGCACAATTGAGCACATATTTAATAAGAAATTAACAAACATAATTTGTACTAAATTCTGTTAATATTCTAACCCCTAATTTGGGGCGCTACAGATTAAGATTGAAAGGAGCTGTAAGCTCCTTTAAGGTGCACTGATGGTGTTCCATATTCTCTTTTGTTTTTTTGTTGAACTCTCGTCAATGTTTTCTTCGAAGGATAAGGAACGACAGCTCTTAGGTAGATGTGTATGGATTCCTCGCTCTCTCTGACAAAATTTGGTGCAACTTGTAATAAGAAAAAATGAGAAAGGATTAAGTGGAGTAAGTAATGAACCATTGTTTTCCTCAATAAATTTACACAAAACAAATGTGTTTTGAGGAATTGTGGGACATGCAAATTGATGAAATCATGAAAAAGATCAACAAAAACAAAAATAAAAACAACCCAGGAATCAACAATTAACATACGTTAACTCCCTTACAATGACATTAAAAATTTGGTGAGGCTCGTCGTAAGCTACTAAATAATAAAATACCTAACTAACCTAACTATGTAGCTAGGGTGAGTCAGGGTTGAATCCTCAGGGAGCTAGGGTGAACTATTATCTGTAATGTTGCAAAGCAAAGGAAAGCAAAAACCCTGGAATGATGAAAGCTAAAGAAACTAAGATTTTACAAATACAAAACAAAACATGAAAAGGTTACTAACAATAATAAAGAAATGGGCCAAAGATATCATCGGGATTCAGGAATGATTATTGATCCTTGAATCTAGATAAGCAGTGTTGTAGCTATGGTTTCATCCTATAGGTTCAAATAAGTTCTCAATCCCTCAATTCTTTTTAACGTAGGTAAATCTAACAAGCTCTAAAAATACCCCTATTTCTATCTATAACCTAGAACAAGCTCCCTAGATTAAATATTGGCGAAGCTTTAAGTACTAAGGAACGACTAATTTAGGCCACTAACACGCAAGCTCGAAAAGTGTAACCTAAAGGTATGAGACCTTATATTAGTTGATTAAGCATCCTAACAAATCCAACTAACCTATTGCTATTTTTGGGAATCACTATGGACCATTACGTATCACATGCTCATTCCTAGTTTTAGTATTAGGGAATTACCTAAAGGGTGATCAATCCTAAAGATAACACCTAATCCATGGCATTTTACATAAAGTCCCAAACCAACCTGAGTTTAAAAACACGAAACTAAGTAAAACCAAATTCAAATTCTAACAATTTTCATCCTTAATCTTTCCTACACCTTCAAGCCCTTAAGCAACTAGCCACACATAATTAAATTAACCAAAACAAAGACTAAACAAACAGAAACCATAATTAATTAAATTAAATCAATGCTGGAAAATTAAACCAAAGTTATTCATTAATCAAAATTCCAAGTTCAAACAATTAAAAAAAACATTATACTAAAGAAAGAATTAAACTAAGCATTACACTAATGAGCTGGAAATTAAAGCATTCGGCCAATGAGGAAGAAAAAGCAAGCGAAAATGAAAAGGAAAGTTGAAGAACAAATTAACAAGCTAAAAGGGGTATGAACAGTGCAAGCTCCAAGTTCCAAAGTCATCAACTTTTCACTTTTTTTATTACATTAGGTATCCCGACTTAGCCGGACTAATCCTAAGCCCCTACGATCCCACCCCAAGAGCCTAGAGGATGTAAATTTGGAACCCCAAGATCCCTCAGGTTCCTACGTAGCCTGTACACTTCTGTGCACAAGGAGTCTTTACATACTTGATTGTTCAGCTGATAATTAATCACTGGCCTCCCCCTGCTCAGCATCAGGTTCCCTAATAGTTCCAACTCCTACACTGCCGCTGGAAGCGAGGCGTCCGTAATTGATCCGATCAAGGATCTTTGCCCAGGGGGCTAGAGGATCATCAATAGGAACATTTCCTATTTCTCCTCCTTTAGCGTGACTCGAACTCAAGACCTCCTGAAAGGGAGAGCCTTAAGTGAGGAGCTGAAACCATTTAGGTCACTCCTACTTTTCACTTTCCACTCTTTTTTTTCCCTATAGCAAACTCTATTCTCTGTTTATTTCTCATACTATTATTCTCTCTTTTTTTAAAATTTTTTTGGTCCATCTACAGTTATTATTATTATAAAATTAAATTCAACTTTAATTTGAATTATTTAAATTATTATTAATTAATTATGCATAAAACATATAATATTGTATTTTTTAATTTAATAAATATTTTTGTTTTAATAATTTTTATTTTTTTCACTATATTTTAATTTGATAAAAATCAATCTACTTCCGAATCCTAATTTTGTTTTTATCTATTTGATTTCTTCTCCTATTTTTTAAACATGTAAGCATTAAAATTACTTTTTCACTAAATAAAAATATTAGTCATTGTGAGGTTAAGTGGCCTCTAGATAATTTGAATTTTATTCTCTTTTTTAGGGATGTTGATGGGGTGGGATGGCCAGTGGGCTAATCTTTACTTTTTTTACTTTAAAAATTACAAAACGATGTTATTTTTAATAAAAACAATACCATTTTGTCGTTTCAATTGAATCACGAGCTAACCCGTATTCGATCCTTAATCCAATTAGACCGAACAATTTTAACCCACGACTTACTTATAATCCAGCCAACTCAAGCTAAAATCAAGTCAGGTCGAACCGGACTAATCGACATCCATGCTCCTTTCTTAAAATTCCTAGAAAAGTAAAAAAGCAAAAAAGGTCGAGGAAATTTCTGGATCCAACCAGAAACTGATACTTTGGCTTTGGAAACAAGCGCGAAATGCAAAATGCAAAATGCCAAAAAAAAGACGAAATGCTTTAACAACCGTCAGTTTTCTCGAATAAACGGCTGCGATGTAACAAACAGAACATTCTGGAACACTAAACCCAAGTCTCTGTATAAAAGTGGACTCTCTCCCTTCGCTTCTCAGTCTACACTGTACACGGCTGTGAAGGAACGCCAACTTTCTTGAACTTCTCTTCTTCTGTGCTTAGATCAAATGTCTAAAGGTGAAGGACCAGCAATCGGGATCGATCTCGGCACAACATATTCGTGCGTTGGAGTGTGGCAACATGACAGAGTTGAGATCATTGCAAACGATCAAGGTAACCGCACGACGCCGTCATATGTTGCTTTTACCGATACCGAGCGTCTCATCGGAGATGCGGCCAAGAATCAGGTCGCCATGAACCCCATTAACACTGTCTTTGGTAAGTTTTTGCGAAAATATATTCAGTTTATTTGTTTTTCAGATCAGATGATTCTTTATCGTTTTACCCTTCCGATTTCGAATGGTGCCTCTAGATCTGAATAGTGTCTTGAGTGTGTTAGTTTTGGTTGTGTAAACAAACTTTCAAATTGCCCCTTTTTAGATCTTTAATGTAGTATTAGCTATTGGTAGCTGATGTTCTTTCTGAATCTGGGTTGATTGTTCCTGCGGGAGAACGTTACAGAGAAAGTACTGATATTAAATTTTTATTCTAACAAATCTGAAGTTACATTTCGCTAGTTTTGGAGTTACAAGATGTACAGGCAGGTAGCCAGAAGTAGATCTCAATGTAAAATTTTTGTAACGTTTCGTTTTGGAGAAGATATGTTTGGATATCAGTTATTAGAGTGAGGCTGCCTAAGAAAAGGCGAGTTCTGTTCTATAGAATTACTCCACATGATTATGATTTGAGGCTGTTGGTTTTGTTTGATAATTTGCGATTTGTCTTTTATTTACAGATGCGAAGCGGTTGATTGGTAGGAGATATTCTGATCCTTCTGTCCAAAGCGATATCAAGCTCTGGCCATTCAAGTTAATTGCCGGTCCTGGTGATAAGCCCATGATCGTGGTCAACTACAAGGGTGAAGACAAACAATTTGCTGCAGAGGAAATCTCTTCAATGGTACTTATTAAGATGCGTGAGATTGCTGAGGCTTATCTTGGCACAACTGTGAAGAATGCTGTTGTAACCGTTCCTGCCTACTTTAATGACTCTCAGCGTCAGGCAACCAAGGATGCTGGTGTTATTGCTGGCCTAAATGTTATGCGTATTATAAATGAGCCCACTGCTGCTGCTATTGCTTATGGCCTTGACAAGAAAGCATCCAGTGTTGGTGAGAAGAATGTGTTGATTTTTGATTTGGGTGGCGGCACCTTTGATGTGTCTCTCCTTACCATTGAAGAGGGTATTTTTGAAGTGAAGGCAACAGCGGGAGATACTCACCTTGGAGGTGAGGACTTTGATAATCGTATGGTGAATCACTTTGTCCAAGAATTCAAGAGGAAAAACAAGAAAGATATCAGCGGAAATCCTAGAGCTCTTAGGAGGTTGAGGACTGCTTGTGAGAGGGCTAAGAGGACTCTGTCATCCACAGCTCAGACCACAATAGAGATCGATTCTTTGTATGAGGGTATTGATTTCTATTCAACTATCACTCGTGCTAGATTTGAGGAGCTGAACATGGATTTGTTTAGGAAATGTATGGAACCTGTGGAGAAATGTTTGAGGGACGCTAAGATGGATAAGAGCAGTGTTCATGATGTTGTTCTTGTTGGTGGCTCAACGAGGATTCCCAAGGTTCAGCAACTACTGCAAGACTTCTTCAACGGCAAAGAGCTTTGCAAGAGCATCAATCCAGATGAAGCTGTTGCATATGGGGCTGCTGTTCAGGCTGCTATCTTGAGTGGGGAGGGGAATGAGAAGGTGCAGGATTTACTACTTCTGGATGTTACCCCTCTGTCTCTTGGATTAGAAACTGCAGGTGGTGTTATGACTGTTTTGATCCCAAGAAACACCACCATTCCCACAAAGAAGGAGCAGGTGTTCTCCACGTACTCGGACAACCAGCCTGGTGTCTTGATTCAGGTTTATGAGGGTGAGAGAGCAAGAACTAAGGACAACAACTTGTTAGGCAAATTTGAGCTCTCTGGCATTCCTCCTGCCCCTAGAGGTGTTCCTCAGATTACTGTGTGCTTTGACATTGATGCAAATGGTATCTTGAATGTGTCAGCTGAGGACAAGACTACCGGCCAGAAGAACAAGATTACAATCACAAACGACAAGGGTAGGCTGTCAAAGGAAGAAATTGAGAAGATGGTGCAAGAGGCTGAGAAGTACAAGGCTGAGGACGAGGAACACAAGAAGAAGGTTGAAGCTAAGAATGCCTTGGAAAATTATGCCTACAACATGAGGAATACTGTTAAGGATGAGAAGATCAGTTCAAAGCTTTCTTCAGAAGACAAGAAGAAGATTGAGGATGCTATTGATGGGGCCATACAGTGGCTCGATGGCAACCAACTTGCTGAGGCAGATGAGTTCGAGGACAAAATGAAGGAGTTGGAGAGCATCTGCAATCCCATAATTGCAAAGATGTACCAGGGTTCTGGCGCAGACAGTGGTATGGATGAGGATGCTCCTTCAGCTGGTGCCAGTGGTGCAGGCCCAAAGATTGAGGAAGTTGATTAAGCAAATCTCTCTTCATGCTTTTATATTATGATTGATGATAGCAGTGTTATCAAGAAGATCGTGATTGATAGAACCTTCTGATACTTGTTTACCGTCTGCTGTATGCAATTTCGTCTCCCCCGTGCTTGTTATTATAACCATTAATCTTCACTTGAATCTCAAGTGAGCGTACTCGACGGTTGTTGGCGCTGTAAGGGATAATTAACCTTCTGTAACCACAGCTCCGCAATGGATGTTAAAATGAATAGACTCGTGAATTACGATAGTCAAATCAGGTTACGAACTAAGCCCAAGCACCTACTTAGATTTGCCGCTTTGGTATCACGTTTGAACTTTTTGAGGCATTGCTTAGGAATAGAAAAGGCTTGTGTATCGGAGAAAACATCCAACTCCGTAATATAAGAGAAAAGAATTAGTGGATATCAGGACGTGTAAATTTGGGTAAGCATCATCTAAATATCACAAGTGAACAGCCGATGTAATACTGAAGCAAACAGCTTCCAGACTTCAGAACCTCTGGGGGAAATTTTGTAAGAATATATAAATCTTGAATTTTACAAGTTTCCTGCCACAAGCACCTACTGTGCAAAAATTATATCAACAAAGCTTAAAAGAGCAAATGTAACAAAAGTAGGATGCAGAGAGAAACTGAAATATGCCAGGTAAATAAATGCTTAAAACAAGCAGCAGCACCTGCGATCGACAAAGATTTTTATATCTTATCCTCCTTTTTCGCCTAAGGAATGAAGCGCCGCATTTTCATTGTGGCAAAGATAACCACCACTGTAACCAAAAGATCCAAAAAAGAATTGCAAATACTTCTGTGTAGATGGAAAAAGGCCTGTAATCTGGAAAAGAAAAAATATACAGATTTCATCCGTAGATTTCTGCTTTGGAATGAGGTTAATAAGCAATGAAGCACCAATCACTCCCAAACATCCCTAAATCTTCAAACTAGTGTCTCTTTCAGATCAACGAAAGCTCGTTCACTCCATGGTGAGGGGCGAAGGCACACATGAACTTCATGTTCTTCTGGTCCTACACGATGCTTTGGTACAATGATCTCAAGCATTGTTCCTGTCTCGTCTCGATAAGCTTCCAGTTTAGCATCTTCTGGTATCCGGTTTGGGAGAGGAATTTCTCTAACAAATTCCCCAGGAGGGCAGTGCTCTGGTGTTGGATCGGTTAACTTAAATGTTCTATCATGTCTCTTAATAAATGGCATGCAGGCCGTACTTACACAAGATATCTTCACAACTCCATGTGAGTTAGTATTTCTCCAAGTTACTTTCACCCTTTGAAGATCAGCAAACGGAAAGCTTATGATAATTAGGAAGGCCTCGTCATCTTCATATATTGTTTTTGCAGCTGTAACAGGTCCATATACATTCTTCATTACCCCAGTGAACTCATTTAACCATGCTGGCTCAACTTGATGAATATTCATATCAACTCTTTCACAATACGAAGAGATATTTGGCAAGCATTCATCATCATTTCCACCGGGCGAACAATCCTTCTTCCGTTTGTTGGAGCCAGGTGAAAGGTCAATGCTCTCGCCATTGTTATGGTCAGACGGCTGAGTGGAGAGATTCAGACCAGTACCATTAAGTGACTTTCTTGGCTGGGAACTTCCATTAGTCTTCATCATGAATTGGGAGCGCTCAAGCTCAAATTCTGTGTTTGGAAGGTTTCTCCAAGAACCAAAATCACTTGCTTCAAGAGGAATGGTGAAATTAACGTCTCTTCCAGTAAGCTCCGCCCATTTTTTCTTCTCTTCCTCATCAAGATTCACTAGATTGGGCGATCGGACAATTTCTATACCATGAACGCACTGAGGATTAGACAGACCCCGATAATACTTCCTCTGCATCCTATGAGACCGGACAAAGCCTTTATCAACGCTAAATGGAAAAGGGCGCTCCCCTTGTCGAGAGTGTCCATTCATATAACTCCTTAGTTGCATCTTACCCAAGGCATTCTCAGGCCTTTCCTTGAAAACCCACATGTAAATGTTCTCCATGTCATGTTGGACCAAGAAGGCATCAAGCTGCAAATCTGATTTGTCATATCCACCGACACCATTGCTGTCCCTTGTTATCTTGCATTTAGATTTCTCATTCAGAACAGGCTTGAAGTAGAAGTTAAAGAAGAACCAGGCACCCCAAACACTATCAAGTCGCTTTGAACATTTTTTAGCAACTTTTGGGACATTAACAACTGTTTCAGACTCGTAACATTGAGGCCCTAGACCAGCATCAAAAATCTCACATGGATCATTCCATGCCAGTGGGGGAGGTGGACTAGGCTCGGATGATAGAGGAAGGTTGATATCAGGTGGCCGAGATAGAATGACTGAACGAGTCATTTCCCTCTCTAATTCATCATGCATGAGGGCACCTGAATCCATTGACAAAAGTGTAGATGGATGATAATTTTCAATTGACAAGGTTGTCAACAGAGCCTCCCCCATGATTGTTTTCTTTCTCTCTTCACTTATGTTAGTAATGGAGCTCTGGTTTGCAATCCTACCACTGTTAGAAGAAACCAATTGGCATTTTCACTAACAAAATAAAGGCTCCAAGAATATTCAAAAGAGCTTCAATCAATCCACAAACCCAAATAAGCAACTCATAAACAACTTCATGGTTCAAGAAACCAGAACTTCCAACCACAACAGCTTGGCAACAATGATGAAACGCATTCACAAGAAAGCAAATAGTGACATCGATATCATCACTCTATCAAAGACCTGAAATTAAGCGATGAAAAAATTAGAACCATTTTCATATATCAACGACTTCAAATAAGAAATCCAAAATTTAACCCCCCAAGAGAAAGGAACAATCTTGACCTCAAGGCTTTATCACCGACAAAACCCATAAAATGGAAAGATTCATAGAAAGTGACCTTGAATTTTCTTGTTAGACCCTTCGATAATGTTAAAAGCAATGATAGGATCATCAAATACACAAGGCCTAATATTAGTCATAAAGTATGGTGTAGTTGAGGCTTCAAATTTTAAATGAACCCAAACCAATAAGGGTTGTCAAGGGTGAAAATCCCAATTCTGTTACATCCTTGCCCTTTCCCTCAGCAACCAAGCGCTGCAGAAGCTGAAAAGGAAAGATAAAGAAAAGAAAAAAGTCTGACAAGCCCTAAGAATCTATAGAATTCTCCGATAGCAGCAGATAAAAGCGCATATTCAAAGCGATCAAAATCCAACCCTAACCCTTAAAAAACCAAATTAAAAAAAAAAATAAAAGTTGATAAATATTCGACAATTACCTGAAAAAAGAGCCTCCAAATCCCACCCCAAACAGAGACTTCAACTTCGATCCCCATTTAAGAGATAGAGAGAGAGAGAAGGAGGGAGCAACGGAGTGAACGCAGCGAGACGGAGTTAAATTAAAGGGGTGGGGTGGGTACAAGTTAACTGTTAACTCAAGGCCGCCGCTTGTCAATAGACATCGTTAAATAACGGTGACGGAATCGGGGTCAACAGAGGCGTCCCTTTGGGTACATATAGATAAAGGTCTCCATTGCAACCAATTTCTGGAATTTGAGATCAAATGTAAACCAAAGGAAAGGAGAAGAAAGCATCCACCAAAAGTAAAAAGCAAGCCATTTTTGCAGAATTATGGATGTTTTGTAATTAAAAAAATCATAAACTTTATAGTTGACGAAACTAATCAAGTCCAAGTACAATACAGGTTGTATTTATTGACTTACCACATTACTTGATGTTGTTTAGTGGATAGCTAACGTTAAAAATGGAGTCCGACGATTCTGCTGTCGGGTGTACTTGTTCAATTAAAAACGAGTAAAGTGATAATTAATTTATTCAGCATAATGTTTTAAAAATGTGGTTATATAACCAACAATTTCAGGCTTTTAAATATATTGGATTTGGAGGTGAGAAGTGAATTTAGTTATCGGTTAATATGATGAGAAAGGGGATCACTAAACCAGAAAAAGACGGAAAGCCTGACAGCGCCTTATCCCTACAATTTCCGCGTAACGATTGGACCCCACTTAGACTAAGATGCAAACAAATGAAACAACTACAGCGAATCCAGAAGGTGAGCTCATTCTTACAACAGTACCTCGTCTCCAGCTATCGGATAAGATAGGTGCTAGACCCTTAAGTTTAGACCGCCAAATATGTAAGTGTTGATGAGTCTTGGCCAATATTTAGCATGCAAGTCGACATGAGGAAGATGTGTTGATGAGATAACGAGTTGGCGAGAGATGCAAGAAGTGGTGGCAAAGATCTCGAGAGTATGTGAGATTTGATACATGTGGGTACGCATAGGCACGCATTGACGAAAATCTTCGACGAGACGAGATTCGGATGCGAGGTCGCGCGGAATTGGCGAACTAAGTTATGCAAGACGTAAGGATGTGGGAAGGCACGAGCACGACAAGACGTATAAGTACTTAACTTCGGCGAGGCAGGTCGAAGATATGAGAGGTGTTATACTAATTTAGATTGTGACTTGTACTTATTCATGGAGCGACGAGACTGCACTATGACTGAACTTGATAATAGAAGATGGAATTGTAAGTGCTTCGAAAAGGAAGTACTTGTATTTTTTGTTAACATTTTGTTGAGAGTTAATGGAAGATTAGCTTCAACTATATATCTCTTGTTGCTTTCTTTACTCTGTTATACACTTGTGTTATTTTGTGTGTGAGAGAAACACTTTAAACACTTGTGTGCATGTGAGGTGTTTGAGGGCTAACGGATTTGTTTGATGATATTCATGTGAGAAGGTTGAATCTTACTTAAACGGACCGAAGCAGAATTGTCATGCGAAGGTGAGCGCGACATTTGGTAAAAATTTAAGTCCCTTTGTGATAATAAGGGCGAGCATCTATATTATGACATTTTATATAAGATGTAGATAATCATTTTTTTCAGGAAAATAGTAATTTGGGACACTAGCTAGTAGTGGTTGGCTATTGGGATTCTTTTAAACGCAATTTTGAGTTTTTTTGTTTATGTACGCTATCAATTACAGTGATACAGGTATTGTACCAAAAAATAGCATGATTTTTAACTATTTTGTACCAGTTTTTGGTACTAGAAAGTACCAACCAATACCAAATGGTACCGATTGGTATCGAAATATTAGTCACTTATTGGATTTAAATGAAACTTTTTGAATTTTTGGAGGATTAAATTGAAAATTTATCTACTCGACCCCACCTTACCTACGCCTCTTTCTTAAACTCTCTCTTAGACATTGGCTCTCACCCACCCTCCTCTCTCAATCCATCCGTCAGTTGTTTTTGACACATCTACCTGCCATCGCTCACCAGCCATCTTTTAGACCTCCACCCGTCCCAAACTCCCTGTCGTCATCTTCTTCAGGACCTTTAACATGAATTGCATCCACCCTACTACCTCTCACTCACTCTCCATACACAGCTACTTGCACTGCTCATTAGCCACCATCACAACACCCCACATCATCACAACAGCTCACACGTCTCACTGTCACCACAAAGGTGCAGACACACCACACCTACATTGCAGACCCGTTGTATTATATAGTCTTATTAATCGTTGCATCCCATGCCCACATTCACAATCACATGACTCATATAGTCACATAACCGTCTAAACTCGAACAGTCCAAGTTTCCAACATCCAGTAGCCTTACAAGCCATAAAAGTACAGTATGTTAGTTGGGAGACTCAGGGGACTTAATTAAGGTTACTAGATTAGAAAGGGCTTTTCAAATATATGGATATTGAATTGTGTATGTTGAATTATTAATTCTTAGTGACTTATGTTGAATGAAATTGAAGTGTGTAGTATACGTTGAGTTGATTTGAGTTAGAATGTTAATTAAAATTGGTGAATGAAAGATTGCCAAATTAAAGTTGCGAGTTGATTTGAGTTAGAATGTTAATTAAAATTGGTGAATGAAAGATTGCCAAATTAAAGTTGCGAATTAAGATTTCAGTAACAATGTTAATTAAAATTGGTGAAGAAGATAAAATAATGATAATAATGCTTGGTTGTTTAAATGTTTTACATTGTTTATTTTATGCACAAAATGAGTTATATATTATGACAAAGTATTTGCCAACTTGTCACAAAATGTGTTTTTATACATATTACAAATTAAATTGTATGATTAACAAAATGGATTAGTTTATGCTTGAATTATATGATTACATAAAATAGGGTTATAGACTTATAATTGTAAGTTATGGTTAAATTATGTAATCACATAGAATGAGTTAAAAACTTATTGTTGTGAATTTATGATTGAATTATGTAATCACACAAAATAGGTTATAGTTATGAGTATATATCTTTATGGTTGAATTATATAATCATACAAAAAAAGTTATATAAGATGTATATGTTTTTGTGTTAGTTTTAAGTTGAACAATATACATATTGTGATAGTACTTGATAATGAAATTAAGTGGGAAGAACATGTCATTTCGATATGAAGTTATTAATTTTAAAAAATGATTTTATTTATTTTAAAAATAGATGGAGAAAAGTTCAAGTACTCCTAACAATTCAACCACTTTAAGTTTATTAGGCTCATGATAGATTGGTTCCTATAGTGAAAAATCATACTATTTGGTTGCATTGCAATAAACATTTAAAAGGTGGGAGAATTACCAAATTAAAGAAGCATTTGGCTAGGACTAAAGGTGATGTGGAACCTTATAAAAAAGTGAGTCATGATGTAGAATGACAAATGAAGACTTCGTTTGAAAAGTATCAACACGAGAAAGATATAAGACAAAGACTGAACTATGAAATTGGTAGTAGAATTTCATTTTTACTAGTCAGGATAATATTGGAGATGTTGAAGGTGGTTGCACTTGATGTGAAGAAGAGAAGAAGACACATGTTTAACTTTTTGGCACCAGGAACAACTCTTGGAGCTCAACATTCATTTCTAGTGTCTTACAATCTAAAGAAGCTGCTTATAATGTGGATATGATAATGGTTGGATGGTGGTATGATTTAAGTATAACATTCAGTCTTATAGTAGATGTTATTGCCTCTTACGATTTAGGATATAAAGCTCCTTCAATTGATGCCTATAAAGGTAAACTTTTGAGTAATTCTATTTATGATATAAACATTTATTTGGATAAAAGAAGAATGACATAGGTAACTTATGGGTGTTCAATCATGTGTGATTGTTGAATAAAAGACACAAGCCTCTTATAGTTTATTTTTCGAAGGGGACTATGTTTTTAAATCTATTAATGCGTCTAGCTTTGTTAGAAATGTTGATACTGTATTTCAGATATTTGATGAAGTTGTAATTGAAGTTGGCTTAGAAAACATTATTTAGTTCATTACTGGCAATGATTATGCTTACAAAGTAGTTGACAAAAGATTATAGAGCAAGTATAATTCTTTTTATTGGACTCTTTATATTGTATATTGCATTGAAATGATGTTAAAAGAATATGAGATATTAGATATGATGAAACTATGAAGAAAGCAAAAAAAGTGACAAAGTTTATTTATAATCATGCATGAATCCTGAATTTAATGAGAAATGAGAAATGATTTCATTAATGGTACGAATTTATGCCTATTAAAAGATTTGCAACTAATATTCTTATATTGGAAATAACCTCTCTACCAGTTAGGAGTCAGACTGCATAGTTATAAACCTCCCTAGACCCTGCGATCAACAGGACTTTCATTGGGTTGTTTTTGTTCTTATCACTTTAGTGTTTTGTTTTGATGAAGAAGAAGTTAGGTAAATGTATACAAATGATAAATGAGTTTTATCTTTGTATTCTAAATCTAATGCTAGATTAGAGGTTTAAAAGATTATATTTGAAGATCATGGATTTTGGTCCGAATATTTAGGATCTCATAGACTAAAGTGTGGAGATTCTTAAACAAAGGTGTGGTGTTTGATAGAAAACAAGTTCACTAAACTAACCCTATACGAGATATCTATTTGAAACATTACTTGTATGTCTATGGAAATTCTCATTGTGATGATTGTATAAGTGAGCCTTTGACTTGAGGTCTCTAAAGTTATTTTGTATAGGGATTGCTATGTTTTTATACTACTTATAACCTATTCTAATCATAGGTAGTTTAATCGGTAGTCATTGGAGATAACATGAACTATATGAAGGTAATTAAGTGATCAAGATATGATTGATCACCCTAAAATAATTAGAGGGAATGTTTTATTATTCTCGATTAGAATCTATTCAAGAAATCCTTGGTTAAGGTATAATGACATTTTGTAAATAGTTTGCAAATAGTAGACATTAATTTATTCTCTATGTCTAATTGGAATATTGTATAATGAACAAATTGAATTATACAAAAAAAAAAACATACACGAAAAGGTTAGTTAAAACTACTTTGACATTCCTAAATATTTAGGTAATAATGATGTATTGCTAGATATCAGTCTTGATATATAAATATAAAATTTGTAATTAGAGAATTAAAGAAAAATTAAAGGAGTTTAATTTATCTAATCTTAAGTATGATTTAAGTTATAATTTGTATCCACTGTCAACATATTTAGGAACCTATTGAGTTTTACTTAAAGATCAAGTTAAAAAGAAAAAAAGATATTTTAATCAAGTTATACTCGACTATAAAGTTTGAGAAACTTTATGATTAAGTATGAGATATTAAATAAATAAGAATTAATATGAGATACTTGATCTTATTTAAGCATAACTAGTATTTGTTTAGAATTTTTGTAATTTTAATTAAAGTTTAATTGAAGTTAGAATTTAATTTCAATTAAATTACTAAAATATCCAAAACTATTATAAATAGGCTTAAACTCTAATGAAGCTAGAATTCTTACATGACTCTCTCCGTAATAGTTTTGTTCTATGAATATCGTTAGAGGCCGAACATATGTACGACTATAATGATTGAGATGGAGCAATTTTAGAAACAATACTAAGGATACGATAATAAAATGATCAAGTTTTGAGATAAGGTACGAATTAAGATTCAAGTTTAATTATGATTTATTTATTAATTATTTTATAGAATTAAAGTGATCTTGATTTTTTAGAAACTAAAATATAAAAAAGTTTCGTAATTATTCTATTTCGTTCTAGAACAAATCCCATCTCGATTTTCTAACAGTAGTATTAGAGCTTACTTTAATTTTATAGTTTAATTATAATATTTGATTATTATTGATTATAATTTTGGAATTGAATAGCCAAAAATATGAAAAGAATATATTAAAAACCAAAAAATCTGAACAGTTCATATTAGAAATCTTTAAACCCTATAATTTAATTTAGAATTGAATTGAATTGGTTTAAACTGATAAACAATATATCAATAAGTTTTATTGAGCATCAAATATCTGTAAATATTTGTAAACCTAAAAAGTCAAGAAAATCAAATATGGAAAATTTTCTCTGACGAACCTAAATCTCAAGCAAACCATAAAAGTCTCAAACTTCCGAGACCTATATATGGTTTCACATAGGTTTGGTTGTTGGGGTATTGTTCTGTGTGTTAGTTAAGGCAGTTGTAAGGGGAGAAGCGGTTTCTGGCAGCGTAAGGCAGTGTTTCCAACAACCATGGCTTCATGCGACAACAATATTGACGACAAATGTGGTAGAATCTCCAAGAGTAGCGAAGAAGATGCGTGTGGAAGTATTGAGATGTGGTAGGTGTTGGTAACTGAAAAACAACAAGAAAGCATACAATGAATGGTTAATTGTCACTGGTTTTGTGGATTGTTGTGGTTGTGTTTTGGTGATTATTGGTTGTGACAAGCTATGGAGAGTGTGGGAAAAGTGTGCTCAAGGTGATTTTTTGATGGCTGGGAAAGACTAGGTGGCGTGAGGCGTGGAGGCAACATCTTGGACAAACGCAGAAGCTGTCGAAGACTCACTACACCTCCTACTGGGCATAAAGTTGGCAGCATCATTTGCAACTGGTCGGTTATGAAGATTTACCAAAGATTAGGCACGTTGAAGATGGACTAAGTGGCAATATGGCTGGAAAAGAAACTCCTTGCGATGGCTGCACCCAGGGTGAAGCATGATCGTGAATGGTGACGGAGCAAGGAGTTGGCAGCGGTATAGGTTACAGGTGGCAGCTAGGGTTTGGCTTCTTTTTGTTGGATTTTAGAATGGGAAACTAATTAAAATAAAGTAGAATAGAAAAGAGATAATACAAGAGGTAATTTTATTAATTGGTATACTTTAGATTGACATGAAAGCCTAAATATATAGAGAATGAAATAACAAATTTAGCTAATATCTAGATAAAACAAATCAAATCCA
>JANZLC010000202.1:14677688-14694958 GCA_026413385.1 Erythroxylum gracilipes | reverse complement strand
ATAGCTTAAGAAATGTATGGGTTTAAGTTTTCTAAGATCAATTTTGTGATTATGTGTTATGGGTGGTCCAATTTGAACTCCTATTGATTAGGGATTTTTGTCATTGATGAAGGAGATTAAGAGAGGCAAGTGGAGCATGAGGGGAGGCATTTTGAACAAGTATTGATCAAGAAAATAAGGTGGGTTTCATGTTTATAATTGGATAATGAGCCATTATGTTTTATTTTTAGCCAAGAGAATAAAATGATTTCTCAATTGCTTTATAATTGTGGCATTTGTTTCTTTTGAATGGTTTGTGGAATTGCTATATGATTTGTTGTATGTGTTGATGAATTGTGAATTGCTACATGAAAGGGTTTTTGAAAAATTGCATGTTCATGAAAAACAACTTTCCAAAATTTTGTCATTTGGGCAATCTATTTTCAAGTCATGAATTTCATGTTATGTGGGTTTGTGGTAGTCCCTCAAGAACCGTCACTTGCACGTTGACCCAAGAATAGGCTTCTCCCTCCTGCCCGCTAGTGGCACGGAGCTCCTTCAAAGAATCCCTCAAGTTTACGGCTACACAGGATCATTATATGGGAATGTGTAGTGCGTCATGAATATAGACCTGCCCAAACCATTTCTGATGTGCTATGTGTATAATTTGTGACAAGTTTCAATGAATTTATGATTTATGATGTTTATGAATTGCTTGATAAGTTGTGAATTTTGAAATTTTATGACATGGATTTCGATTTGAACTTTACAAGGGAAATAAATATTTCAATAGTTTTTGCTTATTTATTGGTTATAAACTTGTTACCCATGAGCTTCTTAAGCTCACCCCCATTTCCGTCCCATCTCCAGGTGATAAGCAAGAGATTGAGTGGAAGAAAGTCAAGATATTACTCCGAATTTGCATATTTTGTTTTGTTTTGGAGTAGTTTATGTAAAATAAGACTTCAGTTGTATTTTGAGAATTATTAGGTTTTTTATGCTTTGTATATTGGATTTTGATATTGTAATGTGGCTTGGAAATGTCATTAAAGTTTGTAAACACTTATTTTATAATGTTAATGAAATATGGATTTGTGTATAGATTTGAAATGTGGATTGTGTATGGATATGGCGTATGAGTTTATATATGGAAGATTGTCAAATTGGAATGTGAATTCGTGTATGGATGAGGTGGAGTTGGAATATGATTTAGTTAAGGATGAGATTAAATTGGAATTAAGTACACTTGAAGAAGTAATCCATTTGAGTTGATGAACTTTATGAATAATGAGATGTTGTTGAATATGAAGAGTTAAATGAATTGAGGTTGTGAGTTTGATGAGCTCCAATTGGTAGTTAAATGCATAAGTATGATGTTGTGATAAAGGAAGTGAATTTGGGACAATTTCAAATTTTCACAATGATAAGATTTATGTCTGAATTCCAGGGAAAATCTGGAATGATATAGGTCTAATTAGCTAAAATTGTCTTCTTGAAAGTTATAGATGATCCTCTTAGCTTTCCAACGCTATAAAGTTTGTAATTTTTAGATATCGGAATGGAAAGATATGCTCATTACAAGTTGTGATGTTGCATAGGATTTGTGTATGTGACAGCTATGGTAAATGATAGGATATTGTGGTTTTGATGAACCAAATGAGTTGGGAATTGAGAATGTTGTGATATAAATTTGGTGTTTGAGTTGTTATGAAGTGATTTTGCGTTAGAAGAGTTGAATTTGGGAAGATTATGAGTGAATATGATGTTAGATTGGATGTAGGAAACATTGGAGAGGGTTTGGAGGGGTTTTGGGAACTCCTATGTTTGTTAGACAGACTTTAGGTCCGTTTAACAAACCTTTACGAGTCAAAAAGGACCCTCAGCATCGCCCATGTCCCTTTAACAGATTTGATGTTTGTTAAACGGACCTTCTCGGGTGAAATTTTATTTTTTGTTATTTTTTGTTATTTGTAAATTAGTCCCTAGGTTTTTTAAATTTTACGGAACTACCTGGAATTTTTCGATATCTGTGGTACCGGCGATACTAGCCAGATTTTTTTTTGGTACCTTTGTTCCCGTACTAATACCAGATTCCGGCCGGTATGGTACGATATTCTGATCATCCGATACCAGTACGGTACGATATTCTAATCATTGCTTTAAGCTTTAGTAAAACACTTACACCAGGCCTCTTGGAAAAAAAAACCACTTGCACCCGATGTCTTAGTTAAGTCTAATGTCTTAAATTCTGCGTTATAAACTTTGTACGATACATTTTCATTATTTATAGTAATGCAATTATTTAAATTTTAAAATAAAGTATGCACATTACTAAATATAAATGAAAGGTCAATTATAATTTTTATAATATTTGATCACAATAATTTGGATTCACAATATATACAAAATTATTGAAACTTAAATATATTAAATAAAGTATAATTATTTGATATAGAACTAATATCTTTCATAGTCATTATGAAATTATTAAAATTTATATAAATATTACACTTACTAATTTGATACAAATTTGTTATTAAATGTAAATAAAAGCATACTATTAAAAATAATATAATACTTACAGATCATATAATTAATTTATCAATTTAAATAAAACATAAATTATTTAAATAAAACTGAGAAAAGGTGTAACCACCAAATTTAATTATAGAAATTATTAAAAAAATATATGACTCATAATTAGTAAATATTGATAATTAATAATATCATAAATAATAAAAAATAGTTCTTATTTTAAAGTGATAGCAGTTAATCACATAATTGGCCCTAATTCATTATTCATAAGTGTATCGTTTATGGGGGCAAAGCAATGCTCTAGAACTCATAAAATTCAGGAGATTTCCATTTAGGACGGACAGATCATCTACAAATCATTTCCATTAGCATTAAGGATAAAACAAAAATTGTCACCGTCATAGTAAAAATACCAAGCATGAAAAGGTAAAGGAAAGGAAAACGACACAAACCTCTCAGCGACGCAACGCGTTGAGTGACTACTGTTGGGACATATTTTTTGGATACCAAAGCAGCAGGCCATAGAAGCAAACCAGCCAAACCACGATGTACTAAGAATCCACCAACTCGATCCCAATTCTAGTAACGAGCACAGTAAAGACAAAACCACCATGACGCTTCACGTAATGTTCTCGGAAGAAATGAAGGCCAATTCCACACACTGTACAACAACACTAATCTTGTACTCATCGCCATCCTCTCCCATTTAATTATATACCGTTTTTTTAAAAACAACCTGCAAAGTTCCGCTACCTATCTATTTCCAATAATGTCAGCCAACGATGACTATGATCTAAAATCCAAAATCCTCGTTGCCTTACTTGGTATTGGATTAGCGGCCATGATGGTCACATTCTACTACTGTATAATTCTGGGTCGCAACCGTTACAGGACAGGGATCGTCATGCCGCCGACGCCCCCAAGACGACACGACGATCATATTGTGGAAATACCGAGCAGCATGGAGATATCGACGACTCAGCTTATTTCGGCGTATAAGTACCAGAAGGGTATGAACATGATCGGAGACTATGGTGGCACATGTTCGATTTGTTTAGGTGAGTTCGAGGAGGGTGAAGAATTACGCACCTTGCCGGAGTGTTTACACTCGTATCATATGTCATGCATTGACATGTGGCTACACTCGCACTCTAATTGTCCCATTTGTCGTACCGATACCAAGTCAACTTCACAAAGTTTGTCGCAGATACTTGAGTTAGATTCTCAACAGCAGGGATCGGAGATGTACCGCGATATGGGTGGGTTACAGAACATTATTGTACATTCTCGGATGATGTGATGGAGAAGTATCCGAAAGGGAATTTGTATCTTCTCTTTCAAGCAATTTTATAGCCTTCAGAGTTTGCGGTGGTGTGTTTTTTCTATAGGTATTTTACTCGAGAAATAGTAGGATAGTATATATGAGGTACGCGTATTCAGTTTCACCTTCGCAAACTACTAGCCGAGACAGTCTCCAAATTTTACGCACACGTTTCACTAAATTTCTGGTAAACATAGGAAGAGAGATTAAAGATTTTGTTAAGAACAACAAATCGAGCGTTGAAGTTCAATGATGTTAAGCGAATTAAATGCTCTTATTCCCAAGGTTTATTACAATGTATATCATAAAAATCATTTATAAAACATTAACATAAACCTGCACACAAATGAAAAGTTTTTCCTAATTTCTCATAGAAGACAGTAACTTGCGTTAGGCTGGTCCATTGTACATGCTAAATATAAAGAGTCCACCTAAGAAATTGGATTTCAAGGCTTGTCATCTTCAAGCCGGATTTAAAAGGAATGTCCCAAGTAGCAAAAGTCTTATGGTGTGTAGCTTTACATTGTACAAGTCAATGGTTCATTGTAATTGCATGATGGAATGTGGTCTTTCTCAATCCGGAGACGTTTCAAGGAGTTGGAAACATTCTTGGTCTATTTTGGTTTTTATTGGGTCAAAATATTTTTGGGCCTTTTAATGGAGAAGCTTAATTTTACTTGGGTAAAAGATAACCCTAGAAACGGAATTCAAGTCCATCTGGGTGTATAAAATTTAATGCACCTGTCTTAGTGATAATACTATGTTGGGTTTATGGTAGATTTTAATCTGATTGAACATATTCCTAAAACTTGGGTTTTTTAAAAAAAAAATTGAATTATTAGAAATAAGATGCTACAAAAAACGTTAGGAGAAGAGAGTCTCCTATAACCAAACAATATCGTTAAGACAAACCCCTTAGGAGTATTAATACGACAACACATACAAACCCTCCAATAGGAAGCCAAAATGACATCACATAGGTTAAAACAACAACGTAAAAAGAACAAAGAAGAGTTCGGATATGAACGAGATGAAGCCTTACCCAATTAGGGTTAGGCGATCAAAGAGAACCAGAGTTAATTATCATCGCAGTTCACTACCAAGGCAAGAGATATTTATCTAGGTGCAACTTTTCTTCTTCCAGCCTCCATTAATCAATGTTTATGTTTGTTAGGACAAGATTAAAGTCTGAGGAACCCACGAATGGTCTACATGCAGTGTCAGGCTACTCAGTCTAGTAAGTGCTAAAGCTCCTACTATATCTCTAGCTTTTATCCTACCCAGTCTTGTTCTATTTCCCAACAAATAATTTGTTTCTTGACTCTCTGAAAAAGCGTGTGTATTACTGCTTCCTTGGAACGTTGCTTATTTTGGAACTTCCTTTGATTTCTTTCTTGCCATAGCTCTTGTGCTGTTAAGGCTAGAATCAACACGTTCCTCTTCTAAAGTGGAGAGGAAGCTTGTGCAACAAAAAGGGTATTGATTAGATCCATGAGTAGATTAGAGGGATCAGACCATGAGAAATGTTCTCTGACTTCTTTACATAAACTGCATGTTGCATCCAAATTTATCAAGAATGGTAATCTGTCCATAATTGCAATCTGGTTCTCAACCATTAGCCATAGTAGGAAGGCATTACTAGGTCGAAGAAATTTGTTCCAAATGATTGTAGACCAGGGAACAACTTGTTTAGCATTATAAAACCATCTCCTATAGAGTCCATCTAAAAATCTCTCAATAGGAATTCCAAGCCAAAGATAATTGTCCTGGGTGTTAGAATCAGAAAATAAGGAGGTTTTAGCTGTTGAACTTCTATAGGAAAGCGTACCTACCGTTATGGTTTATAAGAACAACAACCTTAGCCTTGTAATCAACCCCTGAAAATGCATTTACCGCATTGGAGTTATGAGAAAGGGTCCAGTTGTCATTCCATAAGAAGGTGTCCTTTCCATTCCCAATTTTACAGCAAGCCTCATTTGCTACTTCATCTCTTTTCTTTAAATTTTAGTTAGGGAACCAAGAGAAGGATGATCTAGGTGAAAGTGACCATAGGTTGTTCCCTTCATCGCGATATATATGTATGTATGTATATGTATATATGTCTGTATATACGTATATGTATAGATGGGAAAGTATACTAGTCTCACACACATATATTGGTATGTTTAGATTTTTAACATAGGCATATACATGCAAAGATAAAATAATAATAAACAATAAATAAGAATTACTACACTTTTATAGGAAATCTTGTATTTATAATAAAAGTGTAACATATAGCCTTCCACACAAATACATGCACATGAAATACAAAATGGTAACAATTAGGAATGTTATGCTTTTCTAAGATATTTTGCATTTATGACAATAGCTGTAATACGTAGCCTTTCAACAATTTATACAAATTATATATCTATCAATATAAACTACATTTATTATTTGTGGTTGGTAAAAGGGACAAGTTGAACCGCAAATGTTTGCACAAAAAGAAATCCAAATCTTGTATGGCATTTAAAAAGAAATCCAATATTGTAAAAAATATTCTATTTAAATCCTAAATTTATACAAATGTAGATTTTGGTCTAGGTTCTGTCAAATGTTAACAACTTAATATTTTTTATTATTTTTCTCAGGTCCCTTTATGTCAACTAGACATCCCAGCTGATAAAAAGGTTACAATAACATTGTCCTTATCCGATAATTAGGATTTAGGATTAGTTCTCCTTAATTAAGAACAACAAATCTTTTTCTAAATAGAAGAAACCAAAACACCAATAATAGCACAAGGTAGAAGGTCCAAAGCATAAATCAACAAAGTGATGTCATCAACCATAGAAATGGGTAACATGGAAAAATGAACAAGTTATCAATTCCAAAATTATTAGGGTAGATTGGTTCACCAATATAGATGTTGAAGCAGTTATTGGACCGGATATTATTCTGTCATACTAGAAAATGAATAAGTATTTATAAACCTCTTTTTAACCTTCAATTTTCTTGGGCTTCTTAGAAGTTACTTGAGAATGCAATGGCTAATCCGAGAGTGTTCAATGGCCTAACTAGATTCCTATACACCGATATAGTAGACACAATCACCACCCACTCTTTTGATTACGTTACCAACTAAGAAGGTTAAAAGGCTAATATCATTAAGTGTCTAGTACGACGACTGGTTATAGAGATGAT
This sequence comes from Erythroxylum gracilipes, assembly GCA_026413385.1. Lineage (NCBI taxonomy): Eukaryota > Viridiplantae > Streptophyta > Magnoliopsida > Malpighiales > Erythroxylaceae > Erythroxylum > Erythroxylum gracilipes. Next base: position 14,687,937 of record JANZLC010000202.1, on the reverse strand, counting down.
AGAAAATCCAATATAACAACACCCATAAGTGAAATGTTGGCTATTTCCTAATAACTTCAATCGCCTTATGATAACCTTGAAACTATTTGGGATTCGTTAACAGCAATCACCACCACTAGAAACAAATAATTAAAGAGATTATACTAATCCAACCATACAAGTGAAGTTCGTTCACTTGTAATCTTGCAAACTCTTCGTTGAGTAAACATTTCTAAGAACAAAACCGTCATTGCTAATCAAAGCACCCTACAAGCTTTGAAAATTAAAGGACACTTTAGTGATGGAAATAACAGAACAACCAAGAATGATGGGGAGAATAGAGAGCCAAACTTTTAATGGCTAAGTGTCCCTAATAAATGAAGATAAAATGCATGTATTTAGGGATTTAGAGATTGGAAATAATCTATAAATATAAATCATTAGGTAAGGGACAATGTTAGAAGATCTTGTTTACTAGTTTAGATATCCAACTGGTATCCTGATTTAGTGGCATCCAAAAAAAATAAATGAAGTTGTCCAAATTTGACGGAACTTAGATGGGATTCTGTCAATTTGGAATTTAAGTATAACATTTCTGTAACGTTAAGGAGTTCTTTTCAACGGTAAACAGAAGTTTATGTCTAAACTAAATTTTTGCGTAAATGAACTATTCCTTTTTCCTTTTTAATTTTAAAAATTAGTCTTTTTAAAATCAATAGAAATTTGATTATATTTTTCATAGGACAAGAAGTAGATTTTTTTTGATAAATCAGAGTAATAAAATCGAATGAAAAAATATGTATAAAGCGTCCAATTACAAGTGCCACTAGAGACACATCGAGCTAAAAAAAACTATTATGTACTAACAGGACAAGAGTTAAAAAACACTCAAAAGAAGCATGGAAATCACAAAATACTGCCAGTCAAAAATTAAAACCAGTAGGTGCTCCACCAAAACCAAAGCTGCAAGAAACGATGTGAAATGCAGACGGTGAGCACTAGCCCAGACGAAGCAACACCAGAGAAACGACTGTGCATGGACACCCTGAGCACCGAAAAGCCAGGGAAGGCTGCCACCACATAGGGAAAGGCAGGCAAGACCGTGGCTTATAGACCCCTCATGCTGCAACCTGGAAGTACCTGAACAGAGAACCTGCAAAGAAAAGAGTAACCTAACTAGAAAATTACCTCCTCTCGGTGTGTAGGCTGAGAAGTTCCCTAACGTAGGAGACAATGCGGGCAGACACTCACTCCTCCGCCTTAGCTTCATTCTTGAAAGTCCTAGCATTGCGTTCAGTCCAAATATGGTAAACAGTAGTGGAAAGTAAAAGAGGGAAGTGAATGAGGGCAGGAATTCTGGTTCTACTATACCAGGATAGGATAGCTGAAAGAGTTGAAGGGATGGGAGTGGGCAAATGAAAACTTGTGAGACAATGTTCCCAAATTGAATGAGAGAAAGGGCAGGCAAAGAATAGGTGGTCGATGGATTTATTAGCTGAGAGGCACAAGGAACAATGATTAAGAGCGTAGAGGTAAGGAAGTCTATCCCGAGTCGGAAGCTTTCGTAAGAATACTAGCCACAAGATAAAGGAGCAACGAGGGGAGCTGTATTTAGACCAAACCAATTAGTGCTAAGGAACAACCGATAACGGAGGTCTCAAGAATTGATAAGCAGACGAATTGGTATAACGCTTAGTGGGGCTCGCTAGCCATTCCAGGCGGTCAGGTAAGGTGTGATTAGGGAAATAACTAGGGGGCTCAAGGTGGCGAAGGAGGTCCATAGGAGCCTCCCCCCAGCTCCAAGCATCATTAAGGATTACTTTAGAGACATGAGCAGTGAGTGGAAGCGCCAAGCTATTGATCTCCCTAGGGGTGGCCAAGGTGCTCAAAATTCCACATGGGTGCCACGGATCCTGCCAAAAAAAGGTAGACATTTCGTTGCCAATCCTAAATCTGAATTGATGACACAGCCTGTCCCGGACCATTAAGAGCTTTCTCCAACTCCAAGAACTGTTATAAGTAGGGTGAGCACTCCAAAAATTTGACTTACGTAGAATAATTGTATGAAAGAAGTAGAATTGAGTAGCACAGAATACTAGTTTATTAGTATGTCACGATAATTATAAATTTTCAAGTCTTTTCATATGCCTCCTATTTTGTAGAATACAAAAGTTTGTTAGAAGAAGATTGCATTAACCCTTTGATTAATTAGGTTTTCTATTGATGAAACTTGTTTTGTGCCATAACCATGTTTAACCATTATTTTTGGTTTTTATGAAAAAGTTGATTTTTTTTATGATGATGGTTGGTTGTTTGAAAGTATTACTAGCATATATAAAAATAACATGTATTGATAAGAAGACTATTTAGCATTAATCTTTATTAAGGCATAATCAAGATTAGACCAACAAAATTTTAATGATTACTTATTGTAACATAATAACCTAAATATTTTAATCATATTGTAACATAACAACCTAAATATTTTAATCATTGACTTTGCTTTATATGACAGTTGATATTTTTTATAACGATGGTTGGTTGGTTAAAAGTATATAAAAATAACATGATTTATGTGTATTGGCAAGAAGATTACGATTACCTTTATTAAGGAATAACCAAGATTAGACCAATAGAAATTTACTTTCCTATAAAAGGATTATGTTCTTATTATTCTTCTCATTAAATATTATTCATTTAAGCATAGAGGTTATTGTGTCAATAAATCATTTTTAACAAGAATAGTTTTAGATTTTTTAATTGACAATGAAGATCGTATAAAAAATACTACTGCTTTTTTACTTGCAACCGACAATATTCAAACCTTACAAGTCTTCTTGGGAGAATTATATAAAGAATTTATAGGAAAAGATGCAGCTTCAAATAAACAAGATATTAATAATGCAGAACGACAAAACGCTTTATAGCATTTAAACAATATGCGAATTTGTGATATTTGCTATTTAGAAGAATATATTTGTGAATTTAAAAAATATTATTATAAATTAACAAGAGTTGAACAAGAAGTATTTATTATGTAAGTATATAAGCAGGACATTTAATCCCACTAAATTTAAGTATCCAATACATGAAAAGGAAACACTAGCCTGTTTCAAAACTTTGAGAAAATGGTATATTGATTTATTACCTGTTGAATTTACAATTCAAATAGATTTCAAGTATTTATGTGGTTTTATTAGATATAATATAAAAACAAATTATAATCAAGGACGCCTCATTCGATGGCAATTAGATTTAAATCAATATAATTTTACTATTCATTATATCAAATCCTCTGATAATAGTTTTGCAGATATTTTAACCAAAGAATGGAAGTAGCCATAATGAGTCTCAAAGAATCATTAACCAAAAAGGAAGCAAAATTAGTGGATTTACAACATCAAGTTGGACTCGTTACCAAAGAAATCAACCAACTTCGATCTACCATTATTCTTTTGGAAAAACAAATTACATCTGAATCCGTTCCACCAAACACCCAAGTCTCTATACAACCAATTACTCCACAACAAATTACTCAGTAGTTTGTATCCAAAACCCCTAAACCCTTACCTATCTCTCAATGCAAAGAAGATGCCAAAGAACAAAAGGTTTATGTCATTTATAATGGACCTATGGCAGGCACTTATGATGAATGACATAAAGCATCCGTACACATTACAGGCAAGTCTTTTGTTTTACATAAAAGCTTTGCAACTAGATCAGAAGCAGAACAAGCATTAGATGATTTCCGAAACCTAGTTTTAAAACCACAATATAAGAACGTTTTATAAAAAAAAACCAGTACCAAATATAAAAATGAAATCATTAGGAAAACCCATTAATATGGATCGCATCAATTCAGTACCTACCAAAGCACTTCAAGAAGAAATAAGAAAAATCACGTCCGAAATAAATATTGGTGAAAAACAAAAAAAGGAACAACAATATTCTTATAAATGGGAAACTACACAATCCAATGACAATTTAAATCATCATGGTTATTATCGAAAAGGAAAAAAAGTTAGAAGATTTCCTATGGAATATAACCCTAAACATATCACTCTAGGACCAGATGGCATGCTTAATTTAGATTGCGTTCTTTCCCCTGAAAAATTATTATTATAATGGGAAAATAAATTATTGTTACTAATTCAAATTGAAAACCATTTGAAGGATTAAATAATCGAAACACTTTATGGAATTTTATTACATACAAAACAACAAGAATAGTTTTAGATTTTTTAATTGACAATGAAGATCATATAAAAAATACTATTGCTTTTTTACTTGCAACTGAAAATATTCAAACCTTACAAGTCTAGATATTAATAATGCAGAATGATAAAATGCTTTATGGAATTTAAACATCCAATCTGAAGAAAAGCAAGTCTAGATACTCATATTTCGGCATCCTTGATGGTGTCTGTTTCCTTAAAAATAAGATAGTTGCTAAAGATTTTAATAAACATTTCTCTTTCCTTAGCAAAGCGCTCCTTATAATTCTTAACTTCTTGAATGAAACTTGTTGGAAATTCTGAGAGAATATGTAATTTGGTTAAATAAATTGTATCAATGAGTCCACTATGAAAGAACAGATAAATAAATCCATTCGTTAAGTGATTGGAAACAATCACAAAATAAATGCTTCTAATCCTTCTAAATTATTATCCATAAACCGTTGATAAATACTATGTGCTTGTTTTATTCCAAAAGGTATTACATTCCATTGGAAATGCTTTTGAGGTAGACATGTAAAGGCAGTTAAAGGTTTAGTATTTTCTTGTAATCGTAATTGCCAATAACTTGATTTTGCATCTAATGTAGTGAACCATTTATGTTCTTTTTAAGGAAATGGACACCATCAAGGATGCAAATATGAGTATCTAGACTTGCTTTAATTCATATTGGATGTTTAAATGCCATAAAGCATTTTGTCGTTCTGAATTATTACTATCTTGTTTATATGAAGATACATCTTTTCCTATAAATTCTTTATATAATTCTCCCAAGACGACTTGTAATGTTTGAATATTGTCGGTTGCAAGTAAAAAAGCAGTAGTATTTTTTATACGATCTTCATTGTTAATTAAAAAATCTAAAACTATTCTTGTTGTTTTGTATGTAATAAAATTCCATAAAGTGTTTCGATTATTTAATCCTTCAAATGGTTTTTCAATTTGAATTAGTAACAATAATTTATTTTCCCATTCTAATAATAATTTTTCAGGGGAAAGAATACAATCTAAATTAAGTATGCCATCTGGTCCTAGAGTGATATGTTTAGGGGTATATTCCATAGGAAATCTTCTAACTTTATTTCCTTTTCGCTAATAACCATGATGATTTAAATTGTCATTGGATTGTGTAGTTTCCCATTGATAAGAATATTGTTGTTCCTTTTTTTCACCAATATTTCTGTTTTTCTCCAGCTTGACTACTTTCGGGTAATTCTTTGGGTTTACTTTGATCAACATATACTTCATGATCTGAATCATATCCATAAATAATTCCATCCTTATCGGTTATCTGATGTAATGTTTCAGGATATGATGATGTAAGAGTTAATCTCTAAATTAATTGTGTAATTTTGGAGAATTGGTCTTGTATATCTTTTTCAATATTATTATTATTCATATAGTCCATGGAGAAACTAATAATATATTTTCGGCCTTAGAAGGCTCTGATACCATTTGAACTAAACTTGAACTAAAAGTTGTTGTCCCTAAAAAAAAATTCTTGATGAATAAGCATGATTTAAATTAATCTTAAGGTCTTGATAGATTAATTAATTTTGGAGTTAATTAGCATGTTAATGTTAGTAAGATTTTATGACATAGGTTAATTGAATTAAAGTGTTAAGGTGGTAAGATTGTATGAGGGGCATTTTTGGAAGGTCACTTAATTTTAAAAACCATAAAGCACTGAAGGAACGGTAAATTGGACATTTTAGATTCATTAAGGGTATAAATGGGAAGAGGAAAGGTTGTCTTGCATTGAAGAAGAAGCAAAAACGTGATTGAAGAAAAGAGAGAAGAGAGAAAGAAGAGAAAACAAACTAGGTTTCATCTTTCTTAATTTTTAAGGGAGATTTTGAGAGTGTTCAAAAAGGGAAAAAGGAAGAGAAAGATTAGAGCTTCCATTAGAACCAAGAAGCTCATTGTTTGGTGAAGATTCAAGGTAAGTCTATGTTTAATCTTTTGAATTTTTTGAAGGGTTTTGGTTCAAAGAGCTTAGGAAATGCATAGGTTTAAGTATTCTAGGATCAATTTCATGCATAGGTTTCTTTGGGTTTTCCAATTTGAATTCCTATTGAATGGGAATTTTTGCCAATGTTGACAGAAGGCAAGAGAGGCAAGAGGAGCAAGAGGAGAGGCACCCTTAAGCAAGTTTTCAAGCAAGGAAATTAAGGTGGGTTACACTTCTATAATTAAGTAATAAGCCATTAATGTTTCTGTCAAGAAATGGAAATAAATGATTTTCAACTACTTTATTCATGTGCATTTATTGCTTTTTAAATGCTTTAAGAATGTGCTACATGTTTGTATATGAATTATGTTATTGCTTTATGAAATGAGTGATGGAAATGATTTTGAAAGAATATTGATTTTTGAAATGATATTATGGTTATGAAATCAAGTTTCGAAAATGTGTCATTTTGGGCAATATGTTTTCAAGATGTGAAATGCATGATTATGTGAGTTTGTGGTGGTCCCATAAGTTAAGTCAAGTGCACTTTGACAATAGCCTTCTCCCGCCTCCCCGCTAGTGTCATGGAGCTCTTTCATGGACTCCCCTAATTTTACGGTTACGCAAGACCATTAAGTGGGATTGCAATAGTACGTTCTATTCACGGCTACATAGGACCATTATGTGGAAATGTGTAGTACGTTCTGTTTTGGATCCACCCAAACCAATTGGATGTGCTTATGTGCTCATGATATATTGACAAGATTGATGCATACATGATTTGCGTTATTGTGAATTTGGTTGAGAAATTGGGAAATATGTGCTTTATGATTCAATGTGAATTGTTACAATGGAAATGAATATTTCAATGGTTTTACTTGTTACCGATCATAAAATTGTTATCCACGAGCTTTAAGCTCACCCCCTTTTTCCGTCCCATCTTCAGGTGATGAGCAAGTGATCGAGTAATCGAGAAGCATGGCATCACTCAAAATTTGCATCTTTTTGTATTTTGAAGTAGTTTATGTAAAACTCAAGGCTTTAACAGCATTTCAAGTTTTTATTCACTCTTGTATATTTTGGTTCTTATGTATTTTGGATTATGAAACCAAGGATGTATTATGGCTTGAAATGACATTAAAGCTTGTAAAACCCCTATCTTTTGATGTCAATGAAATATATTCCATTTTGCTTATGACTTTCCAAATTTGTACATTGCATTTTTCAAGTTTTCCATAGGGGTAAAAAATTTGTGTTCTGACTTCGGGGGAAAAACTGTATTAATCTATGATGAATTAGATAGAGTTGTCTTCTTGGAAGTTGTAGTTTACCTTTCTATCTTTCCAACTCTATATAGTATGAAATTTTTGGACATCAGAGATGAGAGATATGAGCATTAGAAGTTTGTGATGCTGCATTGGGTGGACATACAGGACAGCTACATTGATTGGAAATTTTGGCCCTCTTGGAGACAAAATATCATTTGGGGGTCTTCATGAAAGTTTTATCTTATCATCTGAGCTTTCCAACGGTATAAAGTTTGAGATTTTTGGATGTCAGAATTTTGAGATATGATCGTTGTAAGTAGTGATGCTGCATAGGATGGTTATGTAGAATAGCTTCGATTGCGCTCGCACCGGATGCTCTCGCGATTGCACCAGGAATCCTCGCGATCACACTTTTCTTCCTTACGATCGCACCTTCCTTGCGATTGCACCTTTGTTCCTCATGATCACAACTTTATCCTCTCGATCATACCCGAAGGGTTTTCCAGCTCTGAATATGTTTCTTTTGGTTATAACTTTGTCATCCCACCTCCAACCCTAATTTTTGAACCAATGGATTCCTAACACACTTCTCTATCTCTCCATAAAAATTTATAGCTTTTGATATTGATTTGAAAAGGACTGGTTGAATCAAAGTAAGGGTATCGGTTGGAAGAGTATGAGTTGAGTATTTTACTGAACATACTTCCATATTTTCATGATATCTCGATTTGTAGAGCTCCAAATGAGATGATTCTTATCTCTAAATAAACTATAGACATAGAGCTACAAATGTTCTAAAGAAGTCAATTTGTAATTCCAGTTTTAATTTTCCCAAAAACTATGCACAAATAGGAGAAATGAGTTTAATTGTGGGGACTGACTAGAGTGAGCATGCCACCCTTATGGGATGCGTGTTCAGATGTCACTTAAAACGTTGGGCACGTATCTTGCGAGAATGGAAATGAGGTCCAACACTTATGGTATCAGGGAATGATTTCCATTCATTTTACCCTCCAAGTAAATACGCTCACGTTCTCACAACTCCGATGTTGGGCTCCAAAAATGGGGTCCAACATCTTATGGTATCAGAGCGACTAGGTTTAGGGGTATCCTAGGCATGAAATGGGTAGTTTTAAAGTTAGGAAATGAACATGCATTGTTTTAAATGAACAACGTGCATTATTTTTGAATTTTTTACATGATTTGAAGTTGTTTTACATAAAGCATGAACTAAAGGTTTTTAAATGGTTTTAAATTGAAGGAGTGATTATGCCACCTCGAAAGAGAACTCGAGGAGCTATGACTTCATCTTGCTCTAGCCAAGGCAGCACAGATGAATCTTATATCTCACAAGATGCGGGGATACATTCTGCTCCTAATTCTGAGGTACCTAGTGTGCAACATGAGGTGCCACCGCCTACTCGTCCTATGCCCTAAGGAAACCCTCTGGATCCACGGTTCTTTTAAACCTTTGCTCAGGCTTTCACATATGTCATGGGCTAAGGGTCACAAGTTCCAATGCAAGCTCCAGTGGAGAGGACTGGACAGTATGATAAGCTCTGCAAGTATGGGGATGTAGATTTCAATGGGACTACCAATCCTGAAGAGGACAGAGAGAGTCCTAATTCAGATGAAGTGCGCGGATGAGGAGAAACTGGATTATGCGGTTAGCCTGCTACAAGGGGATCCACTCCATTGGTGGGAATCAGTGCCCCATAGTCAAGTTATGTTGGAGCCCGCTTGTTTCCAGAACCCAAGTCTTACTCTGATACCATATATGTTAGACCCCGCTTGTTTCCAAAGTCCAATGCTTGCTTTGATACCACAAATGTTGGATCCCATTTTCGGAGCCCAACTTTTTGCTGAATCATAAAGCATAATCTTCTTCGTTACTCCTTATTTCTGGGTTTCTAACACTCTTCAGAATCATGAAACGTGTATGTCTTACCCTGTAGGGTTAATTCATTTAACTCTCATAAAGCATGACCGAGTTTCCTTGTACGGTTATTTCAATGAACCCTCACTTCCTTTCCATCAATCATTTTGAATTCAACACACCTCTATTTTTGTGGAAAGGTAGAAAAACATTCTAGGAATCTATCACTTCAAGAATCACTTCATTTGGAGGTCGGATAATGAGGTTATGCTCAAAAGAATCCAACATGTTTATATCCTTAATCATTTTGTACCTTCCTTGGAGCAATTGCTATAACTTTCTCTACAAATGTCAGATTGACATATTTTTTAGATGGTTTGAAAGAAGACTTCTAGCTCTAGAACTTTCATGAAGACTCCAAAGTCAAATTCTGTCATTTGGATAAAGTACAAACCGTGTGAATATACATGGTCAAACTATGTGACTTTCTGGTCTGGCAATTTTTCAGCATCAGGAATACACGACCTGTGTGATTTCATACGGGCAGACCGTGTAACTTTCGAGTGTAACAAAATTTTTACCCTCCAAGACCCCTCCAATGGATCCTAAATCCATCCTAACATCCCTTTTACTCATAATCTTCCCAAATTTACTCTAGTTATTCGGTATACATATCCTATGCAACATTACCAACTCAAACAATCATATCTCTCAACTCCGATATCCAAAAATTGCATACTTTATGCTGTTGGAAAGCTAAGAGGACAAGCTGCAACTTTCATAAAGACAGCTTTATCTATCCTAGATTAATACAGATTTTCTCCTGAAGTGAGAACACACATTTTACCCTCATGAAAAACTTAAAATTTATCCCAACTTCACTTCCTCTATTACAACATCATTCATAACAATTCAACTACCAATTGGAATTCATCAAACT
>JANZLC010000202.1:14660680-14677588 GCA_026413385.1 Erythroxylum gracilipes | reverse complement strand
GGTTACATTTTTATAATTGAGTTAATAAGCCATTAATGTTTCTTTCAAATAAATGGAATTAAATGATTTCCAACTACCTTATAAATGTGCATTTATTGTTCTTTAAATGATTTGAAAATGTACCACATGTTTTTGTATGTGAATTTTGTGAATGAATTATGAACTAATATGAGAATGATTTCAAATTGCTTCATAATTGTTGTATTTATTGCTTTTGAATGATTTGAGAAATGGCTATATGCTTGGTATAGGAATTTGGTTGATGAATTTTGAAATGATGATGGAAAAGCATATGAAATATTTCGTGCTCATGAAAAACAAGTTTTTGAAATGTGTCATTTGGGCAATCAGTTTTCAAGTCATGAACAACATGTTATGTGGGTTTGTGGTGGTCTGTTATGTTTGTCAAGTGCACTTTGACTAAAGACTAAAGGCTTTTCCCACCTGCCCGCTAGTGGCATGGAGCTCCTTTACAAACTCCCCTAAGTTCATGGCTACACAAAACCATTAGGTGGGATTGTGATAGTATGTTCTGTTCACGGCTACACAAGACCATTTTATGGAATTGTATTAGTATGTTCTGTTACGGACCTACCCAAACCATTCTGATGTGTTTATGTGATTACAATGTATTGTCAAGTTTTGATGGGTACATGACTTATATGAATTATGAATTGGTTTGACAAGTTGAGAATTTGAGTATTTTGTGTTTTATGATTCAATGAGAATTTGCTATGATCATGAAGGTTTTCAATAGTTTTTGCTTGTTACCGATTATAAAACTGTTACCTACGAGCTTTAAGCTCACCTCCCATTCCTTCCCATCTTCAGGCGATGAGCAAGATATCGAGTGATTAAATTAAGAGTCGAGGCATCACTCCAATTTGCATATTTTGTTTTTAGAAGCTAGATTATGTAAAACAAGGCTTTAGTGGCATTTTGAGCAATTATTGTTCTTGTAAAGTTTATATTTTGGATTATGATGTAAGGTGACTCGAAATGCCCACTAAAGCATTATAAAACTTTTATCTTTTGATGTTAATAAAATATATATACACTTATGACTTTTCAAGTCTTTATGTTCCAAATTTCAAGTTTTTCATAAGGGTAGGAATTGTGTTCTAAATTCAGGGGAAAAACTGCATTAATCTAGGATGAATTAGACAAAGTTGTCTTCTTAAAAGTTGTATCTTATCCTCTTAGCTTTCCAACAGTATAAAGTATACAATTTTTGGATATCAGGGTTGAGAGATATGACCATTAAAAGTGGTGATGCTGCAAAGGATATATATCAGAACAGCCATAGTAAATGATGAGATGTAATTGAATGTGATGAATCAAATGAGTTGAGATTTGAGAGTTTTATGAGATCAATTTGGTGTTTGAATTGATATGAAGTGGTATTGCACTATAAGAGGTGAATTTGAGAAGATTATGAATGAAAGTAATGTTAGAATGGATATAGGAACCATAGGAGAGGCTTTGGAGGGGCTTGGGTATCCCCTATATCCGTTAGATGGACTTTAGGTCTGTTAAACGAACCTTCTCGGGTTTGTGAGGACCCTCAGCCTCACCCATGTCCATTTAACAGATATTAAGTCCATTAAACAAACCTTCTCGAGTCTGGAATGGCACCCAGTCTCGTGTATGTCCGTTAGGCAGACATGTGTGTCCGTTTAACGGACATACACTGTACACTTTCGGAAATTTGCATTTTTGACCTCTAAATGCAAAATCTTACTTTGGGGTCTTTAAGAACGTTCTGGATATAGAATTCCTATTTCAAATCATCCAAGAATGACCTTAATCTAATATCTATAGTGAAAGTTATGTTAATTGTCCTGAAACATGTTCAGTATGATTGAGGACAAAATCATGTTTGATTCTTTTGGACATAACTTCATCTTCCGACCTCCAAATTAAGTGATTCTTGAACCAATAGATTCCTAACACATTTTCCTATCTCTCCATAAAATTTGGTAGACTTTGGTGCTGATGTGAAAAAGACTAATGGAAAGGAAGTGAGGGGAACGGTTGGAAGAATATGAATTGGTTATGAACATAGGGATTTTTAGGATGTTATGAGAATGAAGATGAACTGATGATGGCTAATGAGGGTTCATTAAAATAACCCTACAGGGTAATATGCTCATGGTTTATGACTCCGGATGTTGGGCTCCGAAATTGGGGTCCAACAAAAGCTATAGCTTGCAGTCAGGGTACTTCGAACCCTTTATAACCATTTGAACTAAACTTGAACTAAAAGCTATACCTTGTAGTCAGGGTACTTCAAACCCCCTATAACCACCGCACTTTCGCTTGTGCACTTTCACGCTGATCGGAACCAGTGGTTGTGCTGGAACTCGAACACAAGACGTGGGGCTGCACTCGGCCCATACCTGGAGCTCTAATACCATTTCTAAAGTAGATTGTTTTTCTACTTGAGGATGTAATTTGTCGATTAATTTTTCTAATCGATTAACTAATTCTAATAAACTGTATTGTAAATTGTTTATTGTTTCCTTATTTTGATTATTATCATTTACTAATTTATGTATTATTTGTAACATATTTGTTTGATTACCTAAAAGTTCATTGACTTGGATTTCAATTTGTTGTTGTTTTTCTATTATTTCAACGATATATTTGGTAACACTCGTAAACTATTATTAATATTTGTTGTTAATTCTTGTAATTGAGTTTTTATAGTAGCAATTTCATTGGTTATAGAATGATTATCTGTCTGAATTATTAGATCTGTAATTCTAATTGATTGTTCTAAACTTTGTCCAGATTCTACAAATCTTATGGGTTTTTGTAATCTTAAAGATTGTGTTCTTAAAAGGTTAGGTTTATTTAACAATGAATTATTAGAAAAAGAATGTCTATTATTTATTTGAATTGGATATTGTATTTCGGGTAAAGTTCTCAATTTTGTTCGAAAATTAGTTCCAACTTTAGCGACATCACTAAATAATTGATCAATATATATTTTATCAGTATTTCGAAATTCAATACTATGATGTGAATTTGTTAAAGCATAGTTAATCTGATATGTTATAGAAAATGGATATTGTCTTATAGTCATTAGATTTTCTTTATAAAATTTATAAGCGATAGTTATAGTTTCATCTAAATTATGAGAAGTTAGAGGAATTCCTAATTTGAGGGGTATAAACTAATTCAATTGGTTCTAATTATTGACTAATTGCAGCATTTAATATTTTGACTTTTTCTTTATAAATATTTTGCTTTTTCTTTGGACCATTGTTTGCATAATGTCCTTCTTTTATTCAAAAATTACCTTATCCGCTCAATCAAATTATAAAAGAACAATTTCAAGCTAAAAATAGTCAAAACCTGGTCATCTATAATTCGACTTGAAGGTAGGGCGGAACCAAATTACTTAAGTCCACCACACATCCACTTGGGCGCGGCGCTCCTCTGTATCATGATTTTCCCCCAGTAATAGTAAGCATTCAGCCCCTGCTTTCTATGTGTATAATTCAGCTGAACAAAAATGAGGAAAAAGGCGAATGGTTATAAACTATAAAAAACTCAATGATGCCACAATAGGCAATGCATATAAATTACCTCAAAAAGACTATATAATTAATAGATTAAAAGGACATAAATGGTTTACTATATTAGATGCAAAATCAGGTTATTGGCAATTACGATTACATGAAAATACTAAACCTTTAACTGTCTTTACATGTCCACCTTAAAAGCATTTCTAATGGAATGTATTACCTTTTGGATTAAAACAAGCACTTAGTATTTATCAACAGTTTATGGATAATAATTTAGAAGGATTAGAAGCATTTACTCTTATTTATATAGATGATATTATTATTTTTTCAAACATAAATAAAGACGATCATTTAAAAATGTTTAGAATAGTCCTTTATAGATGTCATGACAAAGGATTAATTTGAAGTATAAAGAAAATAAAACTAGCACAACAAAATATAGAATATTTAGGTTTCAAATTTTCTAATGGATTTTTAAAACTACAACCTAATATTCTACATAAAATACAACAAGTTCCTGATATTTTAAAAAATTGAACCCATGTACAACAATTTTTAGGAATATTAAACTATAGTTCTAATCAAGGTTTCTTTAAAAATTTTGCCACTGAACAAGAAACATTACAATTAAAATGTAGTACTAAGGTACAATGGAACTGGACTTCCACTGATACACAGGCTGTACAGAAATTAAAATCATTATGTAAAGATTTACCCATTTTATATAATTATCTCCCAAATGATACACTTCTGGTACAAATCGATGCTAGTATGGACACATAGGTTGGCTGCCTTTTGGCTAAACCACCTAATTAAAAGAAGTATTTATTATGCAAGTATATAAACGGGACATTTAATCCCGCTGAATTTAAGTATCCAATACATGAAAAGGAAACACTAGCTTGTCTCAAAACTTTGAGAAAATGGCGTATTGATTTATTTCCTATTGAATTACAATTCCAAATATTTATGTGATTTTATTAGATATAATATAAAAACAAATTATAATCAAGGACGCCTCATTCGATGGCAATTAGAATTAAATTAATATAATTTTACTATTCATTATATTCATTCATTACTACAAATTTCATTCAAGAAGTTAAGAATTATAAGGATCATCTTTAGCAGCTATCCTGTTTTTAAGGAAACGGACACCATCAAGGATGCCGAAATACGAGTATCTAGACTTGCTTTTCTTCATATTGGAATCGGCAATGGAATGTACCCTCCAATTGATGAATCACCAAAGCATACCTTTACTTGGGAGCCTATCAATCAATTCAATCTCCATTGTCTTGATGGAGTATATTCACAATGTTTACGAATTAATGAGGAATCAAACATCAAAGTCAATTACAAAGGACCCAATATGATCATGGTTTCAGCCTATAAAGCAGTCATCAATCTAGAAGCTTTGCAAATAATCAGACAATTTGAAGTACCATTTTCATAGATCGAAGGAATCTTTGCAGATCTTTCTGCCCTATGGAAGTATGCTATTTGTAATCAACTTCGAGACCATCCTCAACACAATTGTATTTATTGTCCTTCTCAGTCAAAAAATTACAAAGATGACAGTTGTTCCATTAACGCTATTATCGAAGAATAAAAGATAAAAGCAGAGTCTCAAAAGAAGGAAAAAAAGTAACATGTAGCTAAAGGAGAAAGGCCTTTTGGCCCTTTCCTCTTTTTATCTTTTAGCATCTTTTTCTTTTGCTTTTCACTTTATTCCTTTCAGCTTTTTTTGGCCATTAATATGTTAATTATTGGCCTTTTTCCTTCTTCTTTTTCTATCTATATAATGAAATAAATTACTACTACTCTTTACTACCTCTCTCTTGTTTTGTGAGATCCCACATCAGTTGGAGAGGGGAACGAAGTATGCCTTATAAGGGTTCGGATACCTCTCCCTTACAAACGCGTTTTCCATGGCCTAACGCACCAGATCCCATCGGAACTCTGAGGTTAAATGTGCTTAGGTGAGAGTAGTTCTAGGATGGGTGATCTCCTGGGAAGGCCTCGGAAAAAGTAAAACCATGAGGGCTTGGCTGGGCCAAGGCCCGAAGCGGACAATATCTGTAAGCGGGTGATCTGGGATGTTACAAGTGGTATCAGAGCCGGTACCTGAACCGTTGTGCCAGCTGGGCTGGACCCCAAAGAGGGCTGGGCCCTAAGGGGGTGGAGAGTGTGAGATCCCATATCGGTTGGAGAGGGGAACGAAGTACGCCTTATAAGGGTACAGATACCTTTCCCTTACAGACGCATTTTCTATGGCTTAATGCACCGGATCCCTTTAGAACTACGAAATTAAATGTGCTTGGGTGAGAGTAGTTCTAAGATGGGTGACCTCCTGGGATGACCTCTGGAAAAGTAAAACCGTACCTAAAGCGGACAATATCTGTAAGCGGGTGATCTTGGATGTTACATATTTAATCCTCCCCTCGCCTGAGTGTGACATTCAAAAGGATAATAGCAAAGATGGTATGAAGTTATTAGTATTTTATCTGTCTAAATTATTGGATCTGTAAATCTAATTGATTGTTCTAAACTTTGTCCAGATTCTACAAATCTTATGGGTTTTTGTAATCTTAAAGATTGTGTTATTTCAAATTATGTCACTAATTCTAAAAGTGTTCTAGTATATAAACAATAATAATTGTAACAAAATAGCCTGAATGTTTTAAGAAAATGATATTCAATAGGTAGGATAATTTTACATGCTTCTTTTATAAGAATGTCAATTTTTATTGACCTAATCTTGATGGTGTTTAATAAATAGGAATGATAAATAAGCTCCTCTTCTCCAACTAAATTAACACAAAACATGTAGTTTCTATATGAATATTTCCAAAACACCAATAATCATCATTAAAATATTAACTTTGTTGAACAAAGAGAAGTCAATGATCAAAGATGAAAAACTCAAAGAAAATTTTATCAATAAGAAATCCTTTTTTGTTAAAGGAGCAATGTAATCTTTCCCTATCAAAATTTTGCACTTAGTAGGAGGTGTATATAAAAGCTTGAAAATTGATAAAAATGGTGTCATAATACAAATTGATAAACCTTTCTTCTTTGTTACACATTTTCCCTTTTTTGTCTTACAAAAAAATATCATTATCACATTTATTTTAGAGTAAAAGTTATAGACTTTCCATATAGTTTAAGAAACTTTAAAAAATTTTCTTAATCTTTAAAATGTTTTAAATACTTTTTTTATTTTTAGATTTTCATTTTAAAAACTTTTTCTTAGATATTGGTTCAAAAATAATAACAAAAGATACGTGATATAAATATCTTACGTGAACTAATCAAATGTAATTGACGTGGTAATTCAACTCAATTCTTAAATCTGACTCTAGTCAATTAAACTCGACCCAAACTAATAGATTATTAATTAGTTTAGTTTGAATTTAAGAGCTAGATTAAATTTTTATATACGTAACATTGGATTGGTTCATTTGTGATGTTCATATGCATGTATTTTGTCATTGTTTTTTAATTGAAATTTAAGATAAGGAGTTTTTCTAAAAAGTAAAAATCACAAAGCAAATTTCAAATAATTTTAAATACTAAAGTTTTTTCTAAAATTTCTTAAACCAAAAAAGAGTTTCATGTATTTTATCATTTATTATAAATTAAAATACCATTATTAAAATTAAAGTAATAGTTATAAGTTCTATTGGTAGGTGTGTAATGTTTATATTGTTGGTCGGCTACGTGTTATAATTATTATTATAAATGGAGAGTTTCCTTAAAAGTGTAACAATTCTTATTATTACGTAGAGCTATTACTTTATTATTGCTACTTTTACAATTTGTGTGCACGTATCTATATTCAAAATCTAAACATATTAATACGTTATCTGAGACTAATCTTTCTTTCTTTAGTTATTAAATACACATATAAGAGCTTTAGTGTGTATAGAGAAAAGTTATTTATTCATCCATCCAATACAAATATTTAGTAGTTTATCTCTTATTGGAATAAATTTGTGTACATAATAAAATTTATATCTAGTCAGTTTAATGTATGTGTCAATGCCTCCTCATATAAATATAATATTTTAGAATATAAATTTAGAACACACTTACATTACTATGTTTATTAGCTACAAATGTTTATTTTAATATAAATAAATTTATTATCAATTTATAAAATTACTATGATAATTAGAGCTAGTTACTTTAAGATAAGTAACTCTACGTTACATCATCATCATTGTCATCATCATACCTAATCTGAAGTCCCGCAATGAAGCAGGATTTAGGGAGGTCTAATAGTACACAACCTTACCTCTACATAATAGAGAGACTGTTTCTAGTAAACCCACATGCAGATATGACAAATCACAATATAAATTACATATAAATTACAATCACAATATAAATAGTATATATACTTTTCAATTTCTAGGAAGCTACTATCGTGATTTTTTCTCTATGGAAGGGAAAGCGGAAGGGAGTGGGTAACTTGAGTTGATGGCTAGGCTTGATAATTAGGCTTGAACTTGGGACTTGGCCCAAATTTTGGGCCCAATTGGGCGAGACACCCAACTCAAAAGATAGACTTTGGAACCTTTGTATTGAGACACTATATGGCCAAATTCAAAGTAAGATTCACTAATTAGTGTAGAGTTATTATGGAGACAATTTCATTCTTCTTTAAGAAATGACTTTTTCAAAAATTTCCAACGTTATTCATCATAATTCTAAATCTTTAGATCAACTTCTCATTTTTAGGAATCCTTTTGAATTAGGCGTAAAAAGTACAGAATTTCAGCAAATTATTTCAATTATTCAATAATTTTATTGATTTTTTGTAAGTTTGGTATAAAAGTTTTGACAGACAAAACTATAAAGACTTGATTTCGTGGTAGTACTAGATACGTAGGCGAGTTCAATACGATAAAAAAAAATTAAACTCATTACTACCTCTTAAGGGCATTGAGATTTGAGACCATAGCATGATACATCGAACCCGGCCCCTTTTTTTAAAAAGGATTATAGCCCCTTGTGATTAGAAATATTGAAAAAAAATTAATTTAATTTTTGTTGAAACTTTCATCTTCCTGACTAATAATTGCTTATGGGAGCTTTACAACTTATATATCATACCACATATTTTGCATCTTTATGACTAAACTTATTTTTATTAATTAATAATTATATACAATATCATTTTAAATTAATGAACGTTTTGTTAGTTTTCATAACCTTTAATATTATTTTAAAAATTGAACTATAATTTAAATAGTGAGTAACTCTAACGCCGCATTATTAATTAATTTAGGGTGGATAAACCATTAACTTAATTTCTATTTTCTTTTTTGCTTTTCGGGCACTGACCCTAGACTTAATTTTCCGTTCTTTTTTTCTTGTTCGGGTTTCAAGTCCTAAACCAGTTTTGCAAATGTTGCTGAAGTCTTACGTGGCTTGAGGCTCCCACCTAACCTAAGAGATATATTAGGTATACAACCCTTCCATTTAAGCCTAAACAAAATGGTTATATATATTATTATATTTATAACCGTGTTCTGTCTTAAACCAGGAAAAGGTTAGTTTGACGCCCTAAATAAAAGATAATGTATTACGATCTCTCCTGGAAAAGATCTCATCTCACAAATCCCATTCTGTTAAAAGTAATATATATCTTTCAAGAGCTTTTTTATTAAAATGACGTCTAAACACTTGTAGAAAGAGCATTATGGGCCAGGATTCCCATAATCAATAACAGAACGATATTCAACAGTCGGATAATTAAGTTTCATAACACAGAAGCTTCCTTGCTGGACCAACAAATTAGCGTGCCTCTTCAATCATTTCATGTGGGAATTTTCTGATAAATAAAGTATTGAGCATTGATTCTAACCAGCAAACCACGAAATTCTGACCTGTTATGTCTGTGAATTTAATCTCTACATGTATCACTATGACTTCTCAACTCTTACTTGAGAACTTCAACTAATCAATACCTGCACATTTGAGAACAGGTTGACTAAACTTACATAACGCTTTTGACACAAAAATCTTTCTCATAAATCGTCTCGGACACTATTCTTATTGAGTGGTCACTTATGGGATGTTGGGACCATAAGCATGCAGTCATAGTCTTGGTCTGCTTCTACAGGCAGCACCTCAATTTTTTGTGCGTAACTCAAGATGGATTCTGAAGTTGCAAATTCGTAGTAATGTCAGACCACTGAGACAATTTGTGGTTTTAAAGAGTAACTGTCCACATGTGGGTCACTTCATGTGGTCTTTTTGTACTGAGACAATTTGTGGTTTTAAAGAGTAACTGTCCACATGTGGGTCACTTCATGTGGGCCTTTTGTACAAAAAGGCATCATAATCATGTCTCATCATTTGAGAATGTGATTTTCAAAGGTAGCTTTATGGCTGAGTTTCACAGGAGGGTGCCTTTCTTGAAATTGTGATTTTCAGAGAAAGAGAGCTTGCTCTTGGTAATGCATTTACTAAAGAAATGAGTGACTTGGATGTTTCTCTTTCCTGTCAAAGTTCATCATCTGGAATCTTGTGAAGATTCAGACCAGTCGGTAGCTCTAAACTTCTTTCTTGTATTCTCTTCTTTCAACACTGTGAGTAACTTAGAATCCCATTTAATTTATGGTCACTTGGTTTTAACTACTAGATTTTGTGTTTTGAGAAGTCTTTTGTATGATTTAGGGACAAAAATGAAATCTATGAGTCGTGTAGGGCTTGGTTTGAGCATTGTTTTTGTTTGCCTTTTATTGGCTCTTGTTGCTGAGCTTTACTATTTGCTATGGTGGAAGAGAAGGTTTACCAACAGAAAGAATGGAGAAGATTATAGTAATCCAGCAAGAGAGTTGTTTTATATGTTCTGTTTAAAAAAGCCGTCTTCTTTGCGGCAGTCTGAAGCGGTATTCTCCTCAGTAAGAATCACAGATACACTTGTAAATAATGACCAAGAATCTCAGCCCCATGTGAGAACAAGCAAAGATCTATTTGGTAATGATCAGATGGAGGCCGAGCTGATGAGGCTGCAGAATCTATCAGGTCCTCCGAGGTTTCTATCCACAATTATTGAAGAAACAAAGGAGGATTTAGAGTCCGAAGATGCCAAGTCAAGAGATGATAACAAGAGTGCTCAAGGGTCTAGAAGCTTGAGTGATTTGCTCATCACAGTAGAGACACCATATCTAACCCCTCTTGCTTCACCACCTTTCTTGACACCTCCTCTTACTCCTACGGATTGTAGATATAACCAGCGCGGGTTCAATAACTCTGAAGTTTCTACAATGGCTGGTCAGTTTAACAAGATTAAGACATCTCCACCTCCGAAATTCAAGTTTTTGCAGCTTGCGGAAGAAAAGTTCAATAGAAGAAAACCGTTGGAAGAAGTTCATGAACAGGTCCTAGAGAATTAGGAGTTCGTCCAAGACTATGACGAGTGCTCTAGCTCGGATGAGGAAGATGGGACTTTTATTACCACTACTGTCGATAAGTATAAGGAGAGTGGGCATAGTATTTAATCACTACTTCCAACTGCTATACTACCACTCACTGACTCAGTCAGGTGCTTCCTCTTACTGACATTCTGGAAGTGGGAGACCTAGCATAGTACGATCAATCTTTGAATAGATCTGTAAGTGATCAAGTGACGTCACAAAAGATTTTCTCGTTCCTCTTGTACCGTTTTGCTTTTGTTTTTCCTATTTTTTAACAATAGCCAGTTACTCCTCTTCGTTTCATCTTCCTCGTAGCATCGTATCTTGTTAGGCTAGTTTTGTTTATGGTGTTAAGAGAGGATTAATCAACATTCTGTGCACCATAACATGGAAAGGTGGACATGTGCAAGTAGTGGCTAGTAGGGTTTTTTGTTTTATTCATCGTCCATGCCTGTGCTGGCTAATGCCTGTAATTATTTCTGTTTTTGTAGAAAAAGGTTCTCAGGACTAAGACACTTTTGTCAGCGCTTGTTTCTTACTATTCAGTCCTGTGACGCCCCCAACATGAGCAAACATTACTACCATGTGGTAAATCTTTTTCTTTTGTTGCTTAGCATTGGACGGTCTGATCAAAATTTGACAGACTTCATTCAAAGAAGTTGATGGGACTAGACCGGAGATTTGTAGGAAGCTAAGGTAATGCAAGAGAGTTTAAATCTTTTGTCTAATTTTATCCCATCTAATCTTGTCTAATGTCTAAATCGAGGTGATGAGAGTAGGCTGGAGATTTGTAGGAAGCTAAGGTAATGCAAAGGAGTTCAAATCTTTTGCCTAAATTTATCCCATTTAATCTTGTCAAATGTCTAAAAACCACGTCGTTTTAGTTATTTGTTCAATTTTGGCCATTAAACAAAATTAGACACGTCATTTTGAATATTGAATATTTTGGCCATTAAACAGAATTAGAATGAGTAAAATTGGACAAAATATGCTAGAGTTCTGTCTTTTCGAGAAGATGACAAATGTGGACAAAATGAGAGACAGGTACGGTGAAGTAACTTGACGAGCGAGATGGTTGTTGGGTTTTATCGTACGCAACAAATGTCTGCAGATCGCCCGTGAAAATGTCTCGCTAGGGACAGAACCGAAAGGGTTTTGCAAAATCATTCCCAGCATCCACCTTTTCCGCAACTTTTTTCACGTATTTAATGCGTCCATAAATGTGTGCCTTGACCATTAGATCGGAGATTTCGCAATCTGATTCTGGACTCACGTTGATAGGCAAATGTGCAATCGGTAAATAGTTCCAAGTTTTCATGTTGTTTACTGAAATAATGTCTCATCGAATGGACACTTGCACCAAAGCAGAAAGTTTTATTCGGTCATGACTCATGACTGCCTTCTACAGTACGTTGAAAATGCAAAATTACCATGATCTCGATCCAAAAACATCCACATTGTCGACCTTATATTGGTTGAAGATTGGGGGATAATAAAATTTAAAGTGCTAAATTTTCTGAAAATTATTATTTTAATTTTTAAAAAATTTAATTTAATGATTACTTTTTTAAAATTTTGTATAATTTAAATTAAAATATTTTTATTAATTATTTAATAAAATACACTTTTAATTTGACATCTGAAATATTTATGTAGCATTTTGTGCACTACCTCAATTGAATTTAAATTGTTCGTGACCCATTTGCTTAAAATAACTCATATTTTCAAATTGTTAATCTCAATTTCCTAATACTTCCCTAGTCTTAAATTCTCACTTTAAATCCATTTCTTCCCTAATTTTTCATTAGTATATTTATTCTAAAATTATTAACACGTGTTTTTTTGTTTAAGAGTATTTTTGTCATGCCCTTTATTGATTTTCATTTTCTTTTTTATTTAAGTATTCATTTTTATTTTTCTCTAGGCATGCACGTTGGATGCTTTACTGGTTCTGTCATCAACCATAAACTAGGAACTATAATCTTTGTCGACGTGACGACGTGTTTGTATTATTTCACAAGCTCAAATTCACTTTTTTTCTTATATTCTATTTTTCTTCTCTGCTATACCTCTGTAGCTGTTATATAGTACTAGCACTAGCTTTCCTTTTTGCAGAGGAGGGTAAATTGATTTTGTGTTGGCTCGTATTATGAGGTTGATGTATTTATTTATTTATTTATTTTACTTTATATTGGCTACATCGCTTCTTTTTCTTCAGTATATATGTGATTAAAGTTGAAGAATGCCATAAATTCTGTATGTGGTTAGGCATACTAAGTGCTTTAGTCAATTCTTGTTGCAAGCATATTTTTTTCTGGTTAGGTCGGTCATGCTAGGTGGCAACCTCCCATGCATACGTAAAGACCTACGTAAAGACCTAAACCTAACAGCTATTCCATATATAAGGTACTACTTTGCCATGATACAGGTACGAGACGAGAACCCTACTTTCCTCCGTTTACAGCCACAAAAACCCTCGCAAAAATACTGACTTGAGCGTCGGAGGGGCCTGTCGGCAATCAACCCCCAGTGTGCCTTTTGTTGTTTTGCAGGTATTCTCTAGCTAAAGTCATTCAGATTCATGGATCCAAACAATGGCGTTCAGCTCCAGCAGATTCCAACTGAATCAGATGGCTCCCACCATAGGGCCCGGCGTCAGGGCACCATGTCCAGAAACACACAGATCAGTCAGGCGGCAGCAGCCAACCTTAATATAACCGCCGTTACGACACTCGCACTACAACGGATGGGTCTGCAGTTACCTGTCACTTTACCTCCAACACATCCCGATTTTCACACGCACTCTTCGCACCCGAGTGATCCATCACAACCTCAAAACTAAGATTAGGAAGAGCAGAGCGTAGCCCTGGAGGATAACGCTGAGACCAATTCGCATCCAAACTTCCAGCACTCCCTAGGCACAAATCCTCCTGCACCATAACAAATCTCCCTCACTCGAAGACAGATAAAGGAAGCGGCTGAACTATTGATTCGCCAAATCCTACAGTCTCAGCCGGAACAACAACAGACCCCCGCTCGGTAAATTAGTGTGATGGCTAATCGCCATTCTGCTGAAGGCCTAGAAAAAATTATGGACGATCGAATCAATATGGCTATGAACTCCCGACTGGATCATACGTCAACACGGTACAGCTCTCCTTTCATCTCGGCGATCCTGGATAGCCTCCCAGCGGTCGGTACCAAAATACCAACGCCTGAAAAATATACTGGATAACCGACCCCCTCGACTACTTGCAGCACTTTCAATCGTTGAACCTGCATTGCGTTCTGGATGCTATTTAATGTAAGGCCTTCTGTACAGCCTTTCAGGAGGGAGCCCGACAGTGGTTCAACAGTCTACCCCCATGCTGTATTACCTGCTTTGAGGATTTCAAGCTGCTATTCCTCAACCAATTTGCTATAAGTAAGCGGCCACAGAAGACTGTCTTGGAGGTGATGCAGTTGACCCAAGGAAGGAACAAGAGTTTGCGGGAGTTCATCACTCGGTTCAACAATGAAGCTGTTGAAGTCCCTGACCTCACCTACTCGTCCATGTTGGCCACCCTTATGAGCAACACGAGGGATGAAGAGTTCAAGAAATCATTGGCCCTCGATCAGCCCAAATATATTCAAGAGATAAGAAATCGAGCGGATAAGTATATCCAGCTAGAGGAAGTGTTGAAAAACACAAAATGTAGAACAGATAACCGTTGGCCGAGCGGTAGGACTGATGATTCACATAAGCTATAGAAGGATCAGTCTAGCTGGAGAAAGCCGATTGACCGACAGGAACAACATCGCGAATCCTTCACCCCGCTCAATAAGCGGTATGCGGAAGTATTGGAGGTCATGAGAGCTGAAGGGGAACCCCTCCGAGAACCTAATACATTTAAAACTCCCCTCAAAAATCGGGATTCCACTCTATATTGTTGTTTCCATAGAGATGTAGGTCACGACACGGAGAATTGTTGAGACTTAAAGCGAGAAATCGAGCTCCTTATCCAAAGGGGACGGCTAGGTAGATTTTTGAAGCAAGGTAAAAATGTCGAACGGGATAATGAGGGTAGGAGCGGTCAGTTTGACAACTGGAGAAAACCTTGGAGGCAAAATGACAGGAATGATGGTGGGAGGCAGAATAGAAATACAGACGACCGACGTGACACGAGAGGACAGTCCAGGGCAAAAGGTGACAGAAATGTTGGACAGCAGGATGACCGACCTGTTAGGGTCATCAACATGATATTTGGAGGTAGTGCAGCAAGCGGGTCTACCATTAAAGGAAGAAAGAGATATGACAGACAGGTCACTGAGGGCCAGTCAGTGATGAAAAAGCCACAAACTAATGAGATGATCTCGTTTGACGAATTTGATCTGACCGGCGTCAGTTGTCCTCATGATGACAAACTCGTGGTCACTTTGAATATGGATGGTAGCGAGGTGAAACGAGTAATGATTGACACAGGCAGCTCGGTCGACCTACTGTACTACGGTGCTTTTAAGCAGATGGAGATTCCGAAGGAACGGCTGTTGCCGATAGAGGGACCCATCAAAGGGGTAACGAGAGCGTCAACCTATCCGTTCGCTCGAGTCCTTTTGAACGTGAAGTTAGAACAGAAGCCTCGCCAAGTAGTGAAGAATGTTGAATTCCTAGTTGTGAAGTTTGTAGGAGCCTACAATGCAATAATTGGAAGAGCCACCCAGAACGCCTTCAGAGCAGTAGTCTCGACCTAATATTAAGCGATAAAGTTCCCGACACCCTATAAAATCGGTATTGTCAGTGGTCAGCAAAGAATCGCTAGGGAATGCTACTTGGCAGAAACTAGAACCCTTGAAGGAGCGATAGTTTTAACGAGTTCTCTTAGAGACAAAGATAGGGCAGCCGTCCGCTCAGAAGCTATCGGATGAAAGCGACGAAGTTTTATAACAAAGGGCTAAGGCCGAGCGACGTAAAGATCGGTGGCTATGTTCTAAGAAAGGCTGAGGCGGCTGGGAGACACCCTAGGAAGCTCGATCAGAAACAGGAGGAACCCTATCAAGTGGTTAAACAAGCCGAAGATGGCTCTTACACCTCGCGCGACACGAACGGCAAGATTCTACCAAGACCCTGGAATTCTCAAAACTTGAAGACATTTTACCAATAGATAAGCCTTACGCCTTACTTCAGTTTTACTTATTTCTTTGTTTTGTGCTTTATCATTGCTTATGCACTTGTACATGCAACCTGTGGGTACCTTTTTTCCTGGCCCTGCTAGTCAGATTTTTTAATAGCCCACACCCTCATTATCATCAATAAAGGGATTTCAAACTTCTCGGCAAAGAAAAATCTCATCAAATAGAGCTAAGGGGAAAATATTCTACCAACCGATTGTCACCAATATCGTTCGGCCAGGTTGCTAAGACAAGATCCTTGGAACCAGGCGATGCCAAGTCACAAAATCTTGAATCGCTCGACCTCAACATCATTCGACCAGGTTGCTAAGACAAGATCCTTGGAACCAGGCGATGCCAAGTCACAAAATCTTGGATCGCTCGGCCTCAACATCGCTCGGCCAGGTTGCCAAGACAAGATCCTTGGAACCAGACGATGCCAAGTCACAAAATCTTGGATCGCTCGGCCTCGACATCGCTCGGCCAGGTTGCCAAGATAAGATCCTTGGAATTAGGCGATGCCAAGTCATAAAATCTTGGATCGCTCGGCCTCGACATCACTTGGCCAGGATGCCAAGACTAGATCCTTGTCATCGCTAGGCCTCGACACCGTTCGACTGACACCAAAAGCCAAAATCTTAGATTGCTCGGCCTCGGTATCGTTCGAGTAATCGACACCCTACTATTTGAAAAGGCAATCACTCACAAGAAACTAGTGAGAGTCTTAAAGTTTCATCCAACAGAATTAAAAAGACAACGAAGGATAAAAATAAAAGTTTTTATTTCCAATAGTT
>JANZLC010000202.1:14632458-14653800 GCA_026413385.1 Erythroxylum gracilipes | reverse complement strand
GTCAAGCATAAAAACCTTAATTCAGTCCTTAGGATCTACTTTTAAAGTGCCTCCACTAAAACTTATGCAACACTCAGTTAATAAGAATTAATAAATAACTAATTTGAGCAAATATACTTTATAAAAGTAAATAAAGTTTAGATTAAACCTTTTTGATTAGAAATCACAATCTATCTACCTCCATCTTTTAGATCCATGTCTTTCTTCAATAACTCTAGAAATGAACTCTAAATGTTATTGTTTTAGTATAAATTACAACATATGTCATATGGAACATATGATTATTGTCATCTCTTCCTATTATTGTCAATATCTCAGAATTTACAATACCTTTAAGAAAGCAACCATATAGTTCTATCAACTTGATATAACTAACTAAGAACCCTTTATTGTAATATTCAAAAAACATATACATTCTATCAAATGATGACAAAAATCATCTCTAAATGATGGCCTTTTAACAACCAATTCAATATTGATGTAATGATTTGACCTCATAAGTTCTTCCTTGTAATCTCACAGCTTTCCATATTTTGCTCTAACACCTCCTTGTGTTTTCTCAATCACAAACTTCCTAGCCCTTTAACATATATTGTATCCAAAATCAAATCTTACATATTTATTTTTATAATTATGTTAGCTTGAGATCAATCAGTCCTGGGAGGTTATTATAGTAATTCTTAGCTAGTCATTTTATCCCCACATTTTTAATGTGAAAATTAGGATTGCATATATGCTTTTGTTAAAAACTTTTACTTGTATACATATGTATGGGTAGTCAATAACCAATGATGCCAAAATTAAAAATAACCAGAGAAATTAAAAATAGTTATTTGGAAACTATTTAAATCTATAAAGTTGTTTAAAATGTATCATTTATAGTACCTACTCACACATTTAGCTCTTATAAATTGTTAGGTGTTTCTAAGAAAAATAAACTCTCTTATTTTAGCAATAACAAGCTTGTGAAGTCCTTCATTGAATTGGTTAGAATTGTTAAATAACATATTAAGTTCAATCTCAATCTTTTTCTTATAAAGGTTGAATCTAAATGGTTTTGATTTATGTCTTAATCCTTTATTAACATCTGAACCACCTTGTTCTTTAAAATTGCAATTATCATTTAACTTAAACTAATATTATATTTTCATTCTTATACATCATCTTCATTATCTACTACTTTTTCTTATAACATATCCCTTTTTTGTTATATGTGACATACGTTACTTATGATTCTTTTTCTTTAGTTGTCTCCTTTTAAAGGAAACATTTAATACATGGACACTTCTAACTCTTCATCATCCAAACTCAAATCAAACACCTCTTTAATCCTTACATCAATAGATATATTCTCTTTTTGCTCAACTAAATTACCATTACTATCACTTACACCTACAACTTCTTGCTTAATTGCATTTTTATTCATAGACTGTATAATAGTAAACTAAGTGACATTGAAAAGGACATCATATGCAATCCCATTAACAAGCTCAGCATCACCGATATCATCAAAATATTCACCACCAACTTTAGTATCTATATATTTTTCTAAATGTGGCAAATTAGAACCATAATCAACATATATCTCTTTTACCTTATGTTATGCAATAAGCTTACATATCTCCATCACATAAGCATCGTTCTTTCTCATATATTCCATATCTTCCCTTTAGAAAAACTTTGCATCATAAACATAGTTAATTTCTCATACCAATCAAACATCTTCTTTTATCTACATACCAAAATAAATGTTACATTAAGCATAAAGGCATTGAATAGAACACAATCACTCTATTAATGAGCTAAGTGATTGTTGTGCATTAGTATGTGTTTTTCTAAGTATTTGGCATGAGTTTCTTACATGATAAGTTAGTATTATTGTGTTTTAGGACTTGTTTTATGTGTTTTTATTTAGTTTAATCTTCATGGTTGTTCTTTTATGTTTGGTATTGGTTTAGGGAAGGAGTTGATCATTTTGGTATAGGAATTGAGGGTGGAAATCTTTATGATTGAGCTAGCGACCAAGAGAAGAGAAGAGAAGGGGAGCTGCTGAAGAACAAGAACGTACGACCTTGGGAGAGGGCATGTTTGTCTTTATTTTAGTTATTTTTTTAATTTGATTGAAACGATTTCTTAAACAAAGAACAACCTAAATTAAGTGGTGCCTAAGCACAATCCTCGTGCGATCGATATCCACTTTCAACTATAAGTACGAGCCATATATTTGCAGTTTTAAGTGTAAGACTAGTAGTGTGTTTAGTAGTGTGTTTTGCATTCAACAAGCTTTTGGCACCGTCGCTGGGGATTGATTGTTTAGCATCTTGTTTAGTTTAGGTTACTTTGATTTAAGAGTTTTTGATACTTTTCCTTATGTCTTTGCAAGTGCATGAACGTAAGGAACACGTGAAGGAATACTAAATTTCGTGAATAGATATCACAAGGCATGAACGATAATTGAGAAGAGTGAAGCATTAAGACATTATACAAAGAAATATGGCAGAAGAAGGAGAACAACGAGGGGCTGAAAGGACATTGATGGACTTTATAAGACTAGGATTCAGTCCTCAAGGAGTTGCGAGGCCAACGATTCAAGCTATTAATTTAGAGATCAAGTCGACACTCCTCAACATTCTTCAGAGTAATGTGCAGTTCTATGGGTTGTCTAATGATCCTAATGCCCATCTTGCTAATTGTTTTGGAGATATGCGACACTTTCCAATTTAATGGGATGTTTGACGATGCCTTGAGAACATAAAATGCCAGCAAACTCAAACTTCTAACAACTACAATGGACTTCATCATTTGATGAATCATAAGTGACCATATTAGAGTAGCTCTTCCTTATAAAAGTGATTTCATATTTTGTAACTATACCATCTTCACCGCAAAGATAAAACTAGAATCTTAAGAATGATTCCATTGATCTTGAAAACATTTAAACACTTTTAGTGTGTAGACAATAGCTGCATGCTTTAAATTTTGAACAGGTGCTGACAATGTTGGAGTGCGTATATTACTTTTACAATCAGCTTTTGACTAATCAAATCGACGATCATCAATAAGCCTCTGGAAGTGATTAAAAAATTATAAAAAGTTATGCTAATAACTCACGTACATGTTTATAATGCTATTCATGCTCTCACTTCCTTGGGTGGTGGTCATATCTGCACAAAACATTTAGTGTCCATTAATTAAAGACCAATTTTCCTTTATATGAAACATACGTTTCAACCAATCATTATCTTAAAGTTCATATTTTTGCAGCATCTTATTCTATACATTGGAAAAATCTTCTTTTTCTTCAAAGTCATATATGCATGAGCTGAAATCCGGTGAAAAATCTTTAAACTGAGAAAAAACACCACTCAAATGGATTGCGGCATTTTCATAAATGTGTCAAATACAAAGTCAATGATGAGCTTTAGGCTATCTTGAAATTAATGTCTTTGTTATCGCCGCATCCTGATCAGTAAGAATAGTTGTAGGTTTTTTCTCAAACATGGCTCTAGCAAATGTGTCGAACAACCACTCAAATGTAAGATCAGTCTCATCGCATAATAATGCAACACCAAAAATTGTTGTTTGCTTATGATGGTTCATACCTACAAATAAAGCAAGTGGATGACCCTCACCATTTTTCTTGTAAGTAGTATCGAAGCAGACA
The DNA here is from genome assembly GCA_026413385.1 of Erythroxylum gracilipes. Classification (NCBI taxonomy): domain Eukaryota; kingdom Viridiplantae; phylum Streptophyta; class Magnoliopsida; order Malpighiales; family Erythroxylaceae; genus Erythroxylum; species Erythroxylum gracilipes. The sequence continues at coordinate 14,650,136 of JANZLC010000202.1, read as the reverse complement.
ACATCACCAAAGTCTAAGTAATCATTCCTCATCTTTACGCCCGACCAAAATATATTAGTTATCAAATCATCTTCATCCACTTGAATGGAATAAAAGAAATTAGGATCTTCAAATTGCATTTTATACAAATATTCTAACATGCCACCTGTATCTCTTGTTCTTTTAGATCTTAAATAATTCTTGTAATCCTCCGGAATAAAACCAAGATTATTTCTCTCACCTGCTTTTCTCACCATAAGATTATGGGATGCTTTTGGTGGAATTCTCACATCATTAGCCATTTGAATTTGCATTGTTGCAGTTGAAGATATATTTCTCTGACTTCTATGCAAATGTGTTTTGTCAGGACTTAAAAGTTAGTGATTGTGATCCTCGACAAATTGAATCACTTGAACTTTTCAAGTTTTCACACTAGTAACTTTCATTCTTACCTCACAATCAAATCTTATTTCTAAACGTGGAGCTCCTACATGCACATCTCTTTTATCAAGCATCCTTTTACCTTCACCACTACAACAAAAAAGCCTGCAAATCAATTTACCAGATTTATCTTTATGACTTTTGCTTCTTCTTATTCTAAAGCCAACATGTTTGGCATAAAGTAAATAAACTTGATAAGCTTCTTCTTCCGTCTCAAACTCTATGGAAATTTTCGGTATTAACTCTCTTGGAATAAATGAGTGGACTTTGTTCGAATTCTCCACCAAAATCAGTTGAATTCATATTACTTTTCTCATTGTCAATGCCAATATCATTCTTATGCTACTGCTCCTCAATTTCATATTCTAATCGATAGTATGGAGTAGATCTACCTTCTATTTCTACACCTGTCAAATTCATAAACGAAGTATCATTATTACTTTGTTTTTAGATAAAATTATTAACACAACCAAAAAGGAGTGTTCACAAATATTGGGAGGTATTTTAATTTGCTCTACATACCTTATTTAATTCCTGTAATAGAAAAGGTGATTGGATAATGAAAGATTTCATGTTGTGCAGTTATATGTTCTCATATTCTCTCAACACACACCTAAAAACAATCGTAAATTCTTCCCAGTAAATGAATAATATACTTTAGAAGGTCTTAACTAGAAGTTAAAATTATCACCAGTAAACTTGGAATGAAATGTTTATATTTCAAATTAACTAATCTAACAGTATATATTAATTATCACTCACATAGATGTATAAACAAAAACTATAAACATAAACAAAAGAAGTTAGAAACAAATGATGTCCATGCATGAAAAGAATCAAAATATCTTCAAAACTTACCTTTAAGGAAAGCATAAAGACTATCTTCAATTGAAGAACCACCAAGGCAAGCACTAAAGTAGCTTATATCTTTCCACATTAAATTTAATAATAAAAGTAAATTAACAAAATGATGTCTTCCAAAATGCATATGGATCAGTAATAGAGTCATATTATAAAGACTTCAAAAGAGGCAGACATCAAAATGGGCATTAACGAAAAGTTGGTTTCGGGTCTGTTGAGTCATTCCCTCAAGAATTGCTTAGAGATAGAGATATAGAGAGAGTGGATGATAATAAAAAACAAGTAAGAAAATCTATAGATGAAAAAACAAACAAAACTTACATGAGAAAATGCTTGAAATTCATCAAAATATTATCTTTCTTCCCATGTCACTGGTGTCATCTTCTACTTCTTTACTTCACCAAATATGACAAAAAAGTTAATTTACTTTGTGAGAAGGGAAAAAAAACTTTAAAAGACATGTAAATCGAACAACAAACAAGAGTAGAAAGAAACAATTTAGACGAGCGAAAAATCTTAGTTAAAGATTGCTTTGGAAATGACACACAACAGTCATTTGGTGTTTCTATGAATAACACAATTATCTTTTACAGTCATCATCATTATGATACTCTTGTATTATTTATAATGAATATATTAATATTGTATTTTTGTAATTTGCTATTAATACAATAATGATTTAAATTTTCATTTTAATTGGTTAATGCAGAAATAAATAAATAAACAAAAATTTTCCGCTAATATCTACTCTTTTTTACATTTATTTCTTAATTTCAATTATTATATTTGATGCTAACATTACATTATACTAATAATTATATTAATTAATTTAAAATGCAATTTTGATTGATTGACACAACAATCGTTTTATTTTGACAAAATTTGGGAGTTGGTATTTTCCATGAAAGTGTGGTTGTTCTTTCACACTTTGGTGACATGTTTTGTTTGGTAGAAGAGGAAAAATATAGGTTAATGAAGGCTAATTTATCACACCATCTTTAAAAGATTAAGGAGATGCCCGTATAAAAGATATACATCCCTCATCTGCCCGTTTAACCCTTTCAATTTGTCATATCCTAGTTCTTCTCCTTCAACATATTAATTTCAAAACACATTAATTTTAGGGGAAGAAAAGTTGCAACCGTGACCGTGCAAGCTCAAAAAATTACAATCCGAAAGAATGAAGAATGAAGAATGAAATTTGATACACGTTTATATAAAGCAAGTTTGTGGAGACAATAAATGATATTGAAATGCCAAAGAAAAAAGGTACACTACATTATGAAATCAAGAGATTACAATTACTTGCAAAGTAAACATCCACGTCACTAGAATAATCTTACTTAGGATGTTATATCCTCCAAAATTCTAGGAATATTTTTCTCATTTACAACCTTGAGAATATCTATAAATTTATAATATCAACTTTTTTAAATCATTGCTACATACTTCATTGTCATTCATGATTCATCGTCATCCATAATTTTGAGATAAAATTACATAAGGCAATATCAGAGAATGTATTCATCACTCAATTTGTTTAGCTCAATAATGTAATCATTCAAAAATGTTGCATAATTTGATGTAGTTAAGATTAGGAAATCTGGATATTACAAGGTGTAGAAAGGTGGCGAATATAAAAGAGATGGTGAGAGGATTGCTTCTTTAGTGTTGAAAAGAAAATGACAAAGGACGTCGATCGGGGTCGGCTTGGCTCATATGCCACTAATTTTGGAAGAGTAACATAGTGCTTAAAATTTAAGAAAAAACGATGATATATTTCAATTAGACAGAGTAATATTAGACAGAGGATCTGTACTCCTCTACATCTCACGTTCATAATTTACGCAACACCCCCGAACAAGACTAAGCATCTGATATGAGAGTATGAAACGTTTACAGAGATCTAATTTGCTCAAAATACACATCCATCTTAAGTTGCAATTTGCACTCAGACATAGTAAATTACATATACTTGACTCACACAAGTAGAGAACACAAGCAACAGTCGACAATCTGGCACGGCAGATTCATGATGGCATTTGAAAAATCAAAGAAAGAAAATTGTGTCAGTTTCCTCCCAAGGCGGCAACATTTGTCAACCCCAGTTCAACGAGAAGGGGATTAAGGCCAGGTTCTCCCAATAGACTGAATGCAGTGTATCCATAATATGAATGGTACAGATCAGGTAGATCACCTGGGAATTTACTGAAACCGCCATACTAGTGCAAGAACAATTACAAGAATGAAGTCAGGATTCAATAAAATCCTAATAATTTCTGGAGAGCCAAGAAATATGTCAAGAAAGCAACACAATACAATTCCCATAACAGACTAAAGCACAAACACAACCGCACTTTAGCCTCATGTTTCTCTTTTGGTTCCGTTTCTATTAGTTGTTGTAGAGAAACTAACCTATAGCTTTGATCTATGGGAGTTCTTCAATAATTTTAAAGGTTGAATATATCATTACTTCAATAAATCAACACCTACTAAATTCATTTAAGTAGTCACATATCAACCACATGCAAGGTGGATGGGAGAAGCATTAGCACCTGAGATTGACAAGTTAACAAAAATCCACGTAATGCTTTGCCATCAATCAGTTCGTGACCTCCTAAGATCCTTAAAACTGCACCAACCCTGTAGAGATGCATCACCATTAGCAGTCGCATTGAGAAAAACTTCAAACTATTGAATAAAATGTCCTCAAGATACTCTTGCACTTACCAAAATGCATAACATGTGTCACTAGGCTTGTTTGGTCTACCTTGAAATCCTCCATCAGCTGCTTGCCTCTGAGGCAGATTAGATTTTAGTTAAATTAACAACTGCACCAAGGAAAACCTATAGTAATGAAGTATACAAGCTCAGAAAGCACTAGCAACTGGCAACTAATAATTTGAAACACTCTTTAGATATCAAAGATCCATGCATGTTTCTTTTCTGAATTCTTAATCCATGGTTTTCTGGTCCGGTGTTTCAAGCTTTTATAAAATCTGCAGATGTAGCAGAACAAAGAATAATATCAACCTGCAAGCACCATTCCAACAACAATGGAATGTCTAGAATGCAAGATAATCTGCTTTTAGACAGAAGATCATCTTCAATAAATCCCATTAAACGAAGAGATGCAACAGCACAGAATGTTCCACCACCTGTCAACTAAAATGATCATAGGTAAATAACATTGAAATGATCAAGCTAGTAGAAAGAACTAATATGAGTAATAAAGAATGAAAGCACTCTTAAGGGGAATAGATTGTATGTATGCCCCAATTATGACATTACCCTCAACATGTACAAGTTAGAGCACATGCTAGGTGTCACACATTGGCTTTTCAACTCACCATGAGATTCAGAACCAGGAACCATCCCAAAGCCACCATCATAGGACTGTAAAAGACCAATATATAATTAAATAGAACTCTTCATAGAACAATTGATTCGTTGGAAGAGAACATGAAGTGAATCCAGAAATAATTTAAGAGAGCAAAAGGGAAAATAAGGGGGCTAAATGGAAATAATTTAAGATTGAACCAGAAAGAAACCGTAACCTGGCATTTCAAGATGTAATTCTTTGCTTTCTCCTTGTCAATGCCACTCCAATCCTCCAACATAGAACAGATGGCCACTGAGAAGAAATAGCTTTAAGAATGTTACATCAGTTTTAAACATCAAAAGTTCCATCACAAATTAGATTCTCACCAGCACAGTATATGAATCGAAGATCAGTCTCTGCTCCAATATGAACAGGCAAAAAACTGCAAAATTGAAGTAAAAGATCACAATAGATTCACTGCATAGCATCAACTCAAAGGTATTGAAGTTTTCGTCTGATCTGATCCATATGTTTTACTAGCTTATACAACTTTTTTCACTAGCACTAGTTAAACATGTTATGACAATATCAAAAGTATACACTTGGCTGAAAGAGAGAAAAGAGATTAAAGGTAAAAGATAGTATGTCGATACATAAAAAAGGCTGATTACATAGTTGGAGACCTTAAAGCATACCTTCCATCAGGCTGCTGAAGGTTTCTCATTGACATCAATATCGATTTGGAGTCCAAATTTGACAGATTATAGCCAATAGTCTGTAGTATAGCTATCGCACAATAAGTGCTAGCCAAATGACTATGGTTATGAATCAGAACCTAAGCCAGATCAAACAGGACTAGTTATGGTTACAGTTACCGAAGAACTTAAAGCAGTTTCCTTTATTACAAAAGGAAAATGATAAAATGTAGGTACAAGCAGAAAACCATAGACCAGTTCAATTCCACAATACCCCATCATTGTTTGGGGGAAATTGAGAAGATCTGGAACCATTAAAACCATAGAATTGACCTGCATGTAGTTAACAGTTGGTTTTTAATCCTTTATTATCGGTAATTAAAGACAATACATATAAATGTGAAGCACAGCAACACTAATAGTCCGCATGGAAACTATGCAAGAGAAACATATAATGCTAAAATTGCAAACAATGAAATCAGACAATAACCACAGGAAATTAAGTTTATACCATTGCTTAATTCATCTTTATCCGCAGGACGAGCCTGGAAGGATAGAACCCAATTAGCAACAGCATCCTTGTCAACCTATAAAACAAAAACCATCAAGACTGCATCACTTCTTAACTCAAGAATCAGTAAATTTAAGCATAGAGTAAAAAATTTATCACTGGCTACTGCAATAGATTCCGTCTAGATCCACGTAAAAGGTTCAAAATTCCAAACTTCCTTATCAAGAAATGCGTTTAAGTGACATAAACTAACTGAATAATCGAATTGCAGTCATCTAAATGATTATTACATACTTGAAACGGAAGGGGTAAGCGACGGAGAGAGTTAAACAATGCTATGAAGAAAGGACTTACGCAATCAATAGCGCCGAGAATGTCTAGGCCGGAGATGGTAAAGTAGGCAAGTGTGAGACGATTGATCTCCTGCGTTTGGTAATGATACGGCAACATCTGATACATCATCTGCAAGAATGTTACGTGTTGATCTCTATCAAACGTGGTGGACGGCGACTGCAAAGGATAGAGATCGTCGTCTTCTGATGATACATAGTCGAACTCCAGTGAAGTTTTAGATCCAGCCATGAGTTGAACAGAGCAAGTAGAAGTAGTTTAGAGAGCTGAGGTTTGAAGATGAATGACTTGGGTGACTTTCTAACTAGGAAAATTTGGTGCTAAGCTGGTTGAAGAAAGCCCATAGCCCATAGGCATGCTTGTTTCAATTATGGTGACTCCTAAACAGATCCATCGTCAGCCACTGGACTCTATATCTTTATAGAACCCAATTGCCGTTGTGGTCTTTGGAAGATGAATGGCCCAAATGGCTAACATCTTTTCTTTGGTAGAGATAATAAATTTGCATCCTTTCAGTTATCACTTCAAATAATAATAATAAGATGTAACGTTCAAAATAAATACATACTAATTTATGATACAGAATTAGACAGACAGTTAGAATAAGAAACAATGGACGTAATAAATATAGGGAAAGGAAATGTTCCAAATTCTCACTCCATTATAAATGGAGGAATGTCCAAGTTTTTACTCTATTATAAATGTAAAAGCTGGAGGAAAAGGAAAGGATGTTCATTTCTGCCTGGAACCCAATATAATGTAATGTTGGCTAAGAGGACACGTATAATATATGTCACACACACACATAATGTTCACCCAATCCATCACTTGTGTCAGACACAATGTAAGATCTGCATGGACAAGTCAACTGAGTTTGCTTTGATGTGAAATTCATCCTTATCCATCGCAAATCCCATTAATAAAAATGGATTCGGCATCAAGTTTCAATCTTAAACTGCAAAATTTTAGGTGAAGATCATTCCTGATGGTAGAGATTCTTAGTATTTTAATCACTCCAATACATTTTAAGGATCATTCTCATCATTAACTCAAACCGTTTACAACTTGCTTGTGATTAGTTGATCATTGAAAAATACGGGACTACGACTATGCCAATATGAAAAAGGCAAGAGCTGGCTTTTGGATTGCTTGTCTAATATATATATATATATATATATGTACGTATGATGTATGTATGCGTTGGTTCGGATTGACCATTGCTAAATCGAGCGAATGTAATTATTTTTTAAGCTCTTCCTTATTCTGTGTCTCTTTTCATCCACTTATTCATTAACATTAATAAATAAATGGATAAAGAAGAGCACAGAGTGACACATAAATATAAAAATAAAAGAATTGATTCCTTTTATTAGTCTGAATACTTCATCAATTTTACTGTTACTAGTCACTTGAAAAGCCAAAGCGCTTCGATTTGGACGGGAGGAAGACACCATATTTGTATTGTTATTTACATAATACATCTATCATTCTGAAATTTCTACATATCATCGGTGTCAACATTTTGTCCCTCGACATTTTAGTCAAATTTTGAGCTATATTCTAGCGTTTGATGACGACCAAAAAAAAAATCATAATATTTAAAATAACCCTGTCAACTGCGCCAACACAGGCAATTTTTTTATATTAAAAACCTATGTTAACTATATCAATGACTAATGTGAAGGCCTAGTCACATTCAAAGATCTAGGAAGGGTTGCTCGCTTTCCCCAATCTCTACGTTATCAAAGCCTCCACAATGACCACCACCGTGTCCACACCATAAGAACCACTAGAGCTATGCCAACGAGAAGGCCTCACATTTCTATCTTCAATGATTTCTCGACCTATAGGTGCTTTAGCATTGTTGAGTACATTGTTATTATTGGAATCATAATCGTATTTACCAAAACTATAAAGTCTATAACTATAATCACGTCCACCTCTATGGCTAGTATTACTCATTGCCTCTCACCTAGACAGAAGCGTAGCCTGGGACCTAGAAACTAAAGATTGAGATTGAGTCACCGACTTCGACTCAGGCCATAAAGAAGCTTTCTTAGGCACGATAATGGCAACGATCACCTTTTGCTACTAAGCGGTGATCAACAGCGATGGTTTTCAGCAACCTTATCGCTTAATAAAATGAAAGGATTTATGATCGCCATCTTCCCCTAATCAAACCTTTAAATTTAATGAAAAAATTAGGTTTAGAAAATATTAACTATTTTATGATTAAATTAAATTTAAAAAGCAAAGTCGACTAAATACCAAGAATTTATGTAAAATTCACACAATAAAGTATAGCCTCTTTTTATTTTGGTAGCATAGAGATAGAAATGGGAATGTGTAATTTGGAATGCCTAACTCTTCTCCGGTAAAAATGAAATAGATTTTTTTTAAAAAAAGTTCACAAAAAAATCTGAAGTTCACAAAAAAAAAAAAATCTAGAATGCACAACAACCCTAACATTTGTGTTTGTTTCCAATTGCATGACCACATTTTCTATAAAAGCTAAATTAAATATGACTAATAAATACTGAATAATAAGGTACACAACAACAAATAAAAAAGAATATTTTGTGGCGGAATAACGAAAATTGGTTTATTGCACGTAGACTCTTATTTGAACGGAGAAAAGAAAATATATGGGATAACATCATCAATCATGCTTTCTTTTTCAGATAACAATTTTAGCCACTTATAGTAAATACTAAAAATTGAAATTCAACTTTAATTCCTATATGTCATTATCCAAATAGTTACTGTGTCCTAGCTTGCCGACCATGTTAAAGAAGCTTGGATGAGGATCCATTAATTAATGTTCCTTCATTTCAAGTAGTTTTCTTCATTCTCTTTACACAAGGTATGGCTGTCAGAAGGCCTGATTTTGCTAGACCTGCTTCATTTAAGTTATACTCTTCTCTTCTCACTTTTATTTGCTACTAATTACATAAAATTATGACCAACTATACCACCACTTAGGTACGAACATTCCAAGCTCCTTGAATGATCGATCACCCTGAGTCACTGATCCATGCATTATAAGTTATAGCACAACCAACCAGCCTAAACTTTCTTGATTTTTCTTGCCTCACATATGCCCAAGATTTTAAAAGAAAAAACGATTAAGCTTACATGAAAATCGTTATACAACTCTCTCGTACAAAACAAAGGAAAACAATGTTTTTTATGTTGGGAAACTGGTTCGGGATCTGATCCCGGCTACAGCAGAATAATTATAAAACTTTTTCGCAACCTTTGATTTCCCAAAAATCTAGATCTCTTTAATTTTATAAAATGATTAACACAAATCATAATAAAACAGAAACTTAATTAGTGTCTTATTCCGAAGCTTGATCTTTATCTTGTTGTATCCCTCGAACCATTCCTGAAATCGATCCGTTTTAACCACCGTAGCAGCATAAATGTCCAGCCTCTTAAGGTATCCACAGAATGAGTTGAGAGAGCTCTGTAACTCTTACATAGAGGATTAAGCAAGAAATGTTAGCTCCATAAAACTTAAACCTTTTTATAATAAGTTTTGGTCATTTTAGTAATTTAACTAAAATTAAATTAAACTTTAATTAGAATTACAAATAATGCTAATTAAATACCAATAATTCTCAAATTAAATTTAATATCTCATATTGATCCTTATTTATTAAATACCTCATATTTAATCAAAAAGTTTTTCAAACTTTACATTCAAGTCCAACCTGATTAGATTAACTTTGCTCTCTTCAACTCGTTCTTTATGTGAGACTCATTAGATTCCTAAATACGTTGACATTGATTATAAATTATAATTCTAATTCATAATTAAAATTAGATAAATTAAAACTCATTTTAATTTATTTTTAATTCTCTAATTATACAATTTATAATCATAGATCAAGATTGGCGTCTAACAATGCGTCATGACTAACTAAATATTTAGGAATATCAACGTAGTTTTGACTAACCTTTCTGTGCATGCTTTTTCAGTATAATTCATTCCTTTCGTCATACAATATTCTGAATATACATAGAATATGAAATTAATGTCTACTCTATTTTGAGTCCAATCATATTAGTTCTCCACGTGTTAGCTATTGATTTAATTAATAACATTTGTAAAATATTTACAAAATGTCATTCTACCTTGGCAAGGATTTCCCAAATCAATACTAATCGAGAACAATGAAACATTTTCTCTAATTACTTTAGAGTAATGAACCTATCTTGATCATACAACTATCTCCATATAGTTCATGCTACATCCAATGGCTACCGATTAAGTGACCCATGATTAAATAGGTCATAAGAAGTATCAAAATATAGCAATCTCTATACAAGATAAGTTTGATAACCTCAAGTCAAAGGATCACTTATACATCATCATAATGAGAATTTCATAAATATACAAGTAATGTTCCAAATAGATTTCTCATGTTGGGTCTATTCAGTAAACTTGTTCTCTAACAAGCATCCACATGTTTGTTTAAGTATCTCTATACTTTAGCCTATAAAATCTACTACTTCCTTTATAAGGTAAAACATAACGTGTGCTAATCTTTTTACATTCCATTAATGTCTAGTCTTAATAAAATAATGCCTAGAAACAATTTAGGAATAATACATATATGTAATATGAATCTTATAATTATAATCTCATTATAATTTTATTTGCAATATACAATTATTCCATGGACTTTATCATATACATCTAAACATATATGTACAAGATAAAGAATGCCTTTAAATAATTTGTCACTAAACTGCAACCAAAGTGATTGGCTATAAGGCATAAACCAACATTTTAAGCATGAATGTCCAAACACAAGATGCATATTATTACATTGACATTGAAATGCTCCAAATGGAGAATATAGTAAGCTAACATGACGATAGCTTTAAAGTCATTTTCTTATGCCAGTATGACAACCAGAGTCTTAAAGATATATCCTAACTTGGTATCATTACATTAAATATCGAAATATCCATTACAACTAGAGAAGTACTTGACGATGGAAATTCAATCTATCAAAACAAAGATTTTATACGTATTTCCATTATCGTTGGCCATGTTTTATGTTTTCAAGTGGCCTTTTCTAAATACTTACTATTGTACACTTATGGCCTGTTTGGTTGGATGTTAATTAATTGAATGAAATAGAATGTAAGGGAACGGAACGAAGTTGTTTATAATGGAATGAAATGTAATATAGTGAAACGTTGTTTGGAAGGGATGGAAGGATTCATAATGTAATGTAGTGAAATGTTGTCTAGAAGACGGATGGAATGGAATGGAATGTATAATAAATGACTATTATATCCTTTATATTAAAATGATTGTTGCAGGAGGTTTAACGCTATGATTTTAAAACAAAAATTATGTTCAATTAAAAAGTCACGGTTGTACAACCGTGATAAATAATTTTGTATATATTTTATATTTTAAAATAATAATATTTTAAAATTTTATTATTAATTATATACAATTTATTATTAATTATATAAAAATATTATTATTAATTATTTAATACATTTTTCTATGTGATTTATATTTAAAAATAATTTATTTATATTTTATTTATATAGGAATATATAAAACAATTAAAGAATAATTTTTTCTATGTTTTATTTTTCATTAATAAATTTTTTAAAATATTATTATTAATTATATACAATTTATTATTATTAATATAAAAATATTATTATTAATTATTTAATAAAATTGATTATATTAAATATTATTCGATTCTATTTAACATATTAATTCTATTTAATAAAATATTATGACTTTGTCATAGTTGGTATTACGAAAAATTATTGAGGATATATTAGGTAGTATATATTTATTAGTTTGTAATTTGCAATTTTTGTGTTTTGTTTTATGCTTTTGTTTTCTTTAAATAAAAATAAATATCTGTTTGTTTGTTTTTAATATTTAATAATTATATATTATATAAAATTTAAAGATAATTTTTTTATAAATTAATTAATTAAATTAATTTTAATCTATTATATAATATTTTTTAATAAATTGTTAGTAAAAAATTATTATATTTTATTAAAATAACTAATTTAATAATATATTTTGTATTATTAAATCAATTTCTATTTAGAATTTATATATTTTGAAGATATTTTAATAATATCTACTAAAAATTATTTTATTAAAATTATTTTATTTTTAAAAATTAATATTTAAATTTATTATAAAATTGAATTAAATAATTAACATTAAATAAGTAATGATATAATATTGAACTAAATTATTCATAAGTATTATTAAATAATTAATGTTAAATAATTAACTAATAAATATTTAGTTGGTAATATATCACATTTATAAAAAATAAATTTTTTTATGGATTTCATAATTGATGAAAATAAACTAAAACTAAAAAACAACTTTTTACTGAATTTAAAAATAAAAATAAAAACAAACAGTAACATTTTGTTTGTGCCCTTTTTTTTTTATAATTTATGCCCCTTTGTAGCTTGTGCCACTTAATATTGTATTTGTTATATTAGTATTTGGTAATTAGATATGTAGAATCAATTTTTAATTTTAAGCTATTACTTGATTTTGAAATAAATATCATATTGCATATTTGATATAACCTAAAATATTATGAGACTTTGTCTTTGATACCAACGAGACAACACCTGGTCAAAGGGCTCGGAGAATACCAGATCATGTGCTTAGGAACAGATCATTTATCGAAAATTAGAGAAAACAAAGCAAGATCGAAGTGCAAGTTCCAAGTATGTTGTTCGAGATACACAAGCCCTTTCTCTCTGTGGGAAAAAATCTTAAGATTTGCCTCTTAGGAACCTTAAACCTCTAATCTCTCCTTGTTTTAACTACCTCAAACAAGATTTAGGGTCTAAGACTTTCTGATATACAGAATCCTCATTAAGAGGCAAGTGTAGAGCATATTTGTCTTTCTGTATGATCAAGATTACATTATTCAAGAATCAAGCTTTCAGGAGAGGGAGAACTTAGAGAGAAGCCATAGAATGAGAAGACATACAAACTTCTATTTAAACCCATATAAAACTCAATACAATCTGTCTTGATTACAACGAAAGAGGAGCCTTGCTTTTATAGACTAAGCAAGGGAATAACGACAAACAACTTTAAGAAAAAAGATTCCTTAGGTACAATCATTCACACAACTTTAAGAAAGCAAATAGTAAAAAGTGGGAAACACATTAGTCTCAAAGATTCCTAACGGATAAGAAAGAATCTTTAAATAGGGTGGAAAGATAAGGTGGCCCCTAAAGATTTTTTTACAAACATGTTGAAACTTTAGAAAAGACAACTAATATAAGGGTCCCATGGTGAGGAGTGAAATCCTAGTCATCAGTTATGTTGAATCAGTTCTTGCCACAACTAGAGGTTTGAAGGAAAAACTCCTTCACTTGAGCTGTCAGTGTCAGAATGAGTCTTGTAGGTCTTTTGTCTTTTACTGGGGATTGCATCGTCTATGCAAGAATTGATTAAGATCTTCTTCATTACGGATAAAAATATACTCATTGAGATCTTGTGCATTTTGGAAGAAGGAGGCCAGAGGCTATGAAAATCCTGCAATATCATAGGAAATTTACATTGGTGTTGTATCATCAAATTCAGAATATATTGGGCTGTTTGGGCCTCATATGTCTACTTCTGGCGCTTTAGGTTCACTAGGAATAAATTCTCCTAGGTAGGGTCCAAGAGAAGTAGAGATGACAGGTATATGCTGAGGAAAATATTTTTCTAAGAGATTTAAGGACATTTTCCTTATACCTTGGCCAGTAGAGAGACATGTGATAGAAAAAGACTTTGTTGTCTGAATACATAACACCAGTATGTGCTGGGAGATATGGACGATGGATAATAAAGAAACATTGTACAGATTGTTTCTTGTTGTTCAATAACTATGGCAAGTTGTTTTCTCCATTGTTCTAGTGGTTGATACCTCTCAAGAAAAGCCCATAACAGAAAACTTTCATTATCTCGATCACTTAGTCCTGTAAAGGAGGTAAGGTGACATCACAAGCGTAAAGGGCAGAAAGAGCCCAGAGATACCATAATGCATTCTTGAAAAGTGGACCATTAAAAAAGAACACATTGAGGTATGGTGCTTTGAGATTAAACAAAAAGGGCTACAAGGAAAGTTGGTATGGTCGAGAAAAAAGGGGTAGATAATAAAACAGGTTCAATTGGGCAAGAGATGCAACTTTTGCAACAATAGTAGGTGCACTAGCAATTGGAGGAAATAACTTCTTTATTCTTGCAGTAGTAGGTAAGTTAGCCATAGAAAGGAGGAGAGATATATGGTTCCAGGTAATGATCACATTGAAAGGAAGAGATAGGAAATCAACTAGGATGTTACCTTTGGTAAGGTGAATGGTGAATTTATAGCGTGAAAACATTTTGGTGAGAGTAACATTTCGGTGCTGGAGAATATATTAGCCTTTGTCAAGAATCTTTAAGGATGATGGATGTTGTCAGGCTTACTTTAGATGTTGTATGGCTCTAGTTTGTCTTTTCCTATGGTGGTGGATTCTTTTGTAGCAGTTTTGACAGGGACGATATATAATCAGCCACGTGAGGAATAAAATCTCGGATATAATTAACAATTCTAATGAATTGGTGTATCTATTTGGTTGTAAGATTATCAACAGGAAAATGCATTAGTTCACTGGCATTATATGGTTCAGGTTGATAGAATCCATTATGAAAAAGCATAATCAAAAATTCTATTTAGGTCATTCTGATTTGGCCCTTCTTTGCTGAGAGCATAATCTTATGTTACTTCGTGAGATCCAAGAAGGTTTGGAGTCAAGCCTGATGCTCTTCATGGTTTTAGAGTATAGCAAGATGCCGTCAATGTAGATCAAAGCACTGTAGAGAATGGGCTCAAAGATTTTCGTCATAGCCCATTGAAATAATGAAGGGGCAACCTTGAGTCCAAATGGCATACAGTCCATTTATGTTGGGCGTTTGGAATATAAAAAGTTTTTTTGTATCTGCCTTGAGGGTTTGTTCCAAGTTGCCAAAATCTTGCTTTGAGATCAAACTTGGAGAAGATGGCATCTTCCTTTAGAAATAGTACCTGCATATTAATCTTCGACAGTGGGAATTTATCATCCTGGAAGAAAGCATTTAGAGGTTATAGTCAATAACTAATCTCTTTTTTCCTTACTTCTGTTTAGACTTTTTGTTGACATAACAAACATGACAAGCTCAGTCAGATTTATTAGGCTCAATAAGTCCTTGTTGAAGAAGGATAACACATTCTTCTTGTGCTAGTTTCAAATCATCAGGGTTCATGCTCGGATGAGTAACTTTGGTAGGATTAATATCTTCATTTTTCTTGAAAGGAAAATGAAAGAAGAAATCAATATTTTTCCATAGAGGATTAAAATAAGAGAACTGCGCATGAGACTCAGGACAGTAATCCCAAAATTGGCCTCTCAGGGCTTTATATGGTGGTAGTACTTAAGTAAGCTCAAATACATTCTTGATGTCAATGTAAGAACTAAAGTTAGCATGACATCTGATTCCTGTAGGTAGATATTATAGTGGAGATGCCAGACAATAGACATCCATTCTAATAAAAATATCTAGGTCAGGTAGATTACTACCAAAAACTTTGGTCCATACCATATAGTCAGGGAAGAATCGAATCCCTATTTTCCTTTTGGTAATTAGCCTGATCTTGAAAATATTTCTATCAGTAGCAGTGAAATACTCATCATGGGAATTCTATGCTTTATGAGGTAAAATATTGAGCTTCATAATGGCTCTGCTAGATCTAGTATTCATATACCCAATAGCTTTAATGGGCCGGTCATACTTATCTTAGAATAGTAATTGGGTTTGTACATAGGGACTAGAAATAGACTTTGGGATAAGCTTGAGACACGATTATTGTTGCTGTAACATGTAAACCATGTCATCTTTAAAACTAGAGATATTAAAGGAGTCATCATCCTCATCAGAGGAATCAATGGGAACAATAAACTTTATATCTCCATCCTCATTGGATTGTTCTTCTATGAGATCTTCAATATTTTCATGACCATCATAGATCGACATAATAGCTTTAATGGAATCTAGGGGTTTGATATCTCTTTTTGTCTTATGAGGACATTGACAAACAAAATGTCCTAATTTGCTACAGAGAAACCAACAATTTGGTGGTTTTCCTTAAGGATTTCTCCTTTTGAAGAAGTAGACAAATTGTCGACATTTCTTTCTTCGGAAGGGCTTGTAGCCTTCTTTAAGAGACATGCGAGATTTGTGGAATTTCTTTTAAAAGAACTTTTTGTGATGATGTTTCTTCTTTATGTAATAATCACAACCTTTTTTTCTCCCTGAGAGAAACTATATGATAGTTATTAAAACTCATATAGGGAAATATTATATATTAACTTATTTATAACGATAATATTTTGTAAATTTTGTCCACAAAAAACTGTTAAAAAAATTCAGTCGAGGGGAGGAATGTATGTGGATTAAATTCCTGATGTGGTAAGTATACATACTATGGGAGTGGTTCAATATCTCTTCAGCACTAAGATTTCATCTGCTTTCACACTTTTGTGAAAGCAGTCTGACGCGGGTAGCTATCCTTTTCTTCTACTTATGGTAGGTGAGCATGATGGCTTACACTACATAAATCCCAATTAGTTATAGACAAAAGTTTGGTTATCTACATTAGAGGTTTCCTGTATGGTCTGATTTCGGGAATTATAATATGTCGTGGTGCCAAATTATATCAAATTAATTACAGATTATATGGCTCAATTATAGTAAATATAAACAGTATCTATATGTACAATTTAGACGTGTCTTTTTATGCATACTTATAATATGGCCTTTAATGCTGATAATTTGACTGCCCTCCTTTTGGCATTAAAAATAATTACCATATTATTGAATTTTGTATAAAACGAACCTTGTAATAAACTCCCAACAAAAAGGAAAAAGGAGAAAAACTTAACAACCTTTGGGAATTGTAGTCCATATATGATATACACTTTTAAGTAACAAGAAATTCGCCGTGAAATGGAGCGGGGCGGACCCATGAAACAGACGTATGCTTGGGTTCACACATGATGCTACTCCCACCACCACCCAAGGAGTCCGGATCGTCTGTCTACCTTTACTCTGTCGCACTCTGTCTAGGGAAGAAACGTTGTCATGTTACTTATAAAAAAGGACAACTTTGAGTATTCCAATGCCAAGCTGTCGACAACTTTGTTATTGTTCAAATTTTCATGGCTAGCCAAGCCGGTAGTGAGACATCCCATTTTTTAAGGCTTATTTTCTTTTGCTTTCAACACAGTATAATACAATCATAATAATAAAATTAATCAAATTTTAAATTAAATTAATTTTTTAAAAAATTTATAAAATAATTAAACAGTTTTAATAAATTATCAAAAATTTAAAATTTAAAATTTTATTTAAAAATTAAATTGTGTCACGAAAATCATATTTTAAAAATAATCTTTTATCTTAAAAATTTTATTT
>JANZLC010000202.1:14614574-14632358 GCA_026413385.1 Erythroxylum gracilipes | reverse complement strand
ATTTAATTTTTAAATAAAATTTTAAATTTTAAATTTTTGATAATTTATTAAAACTGTTTAATTATTTTATAAATTTTCAAAAAAGTAATTTAATTTAAAATTTGATTAATTTTATTATTATGATTATATTATACTGTGTTGAAAGCAAAAGAACATAAAATTAAAAAATGGGATATCTCACTACCGGCTTGGCTAGCCATGAAAATTTGAACAATAACAAAGTTGTCGACAGCTTGACATTGGAACACTCAAAGTTGTCCATTTTTATAAGTAACACGACAACGTTTCTTTCCTAGACAGAGTGCGACAGAGTAAAGGTAGACAGACGATCCGGACTCCCACCCAAAACTCCCTACCTGTTTTTTTTTTCATTTTTGTTTATTTAATCATTTGATTTGAGACAATGGCAAAGATTAAACTACATTTCTTTTTCTCCCTACAATACATGCATGGGCCATGGCCACTAATCACTTTGTTCCTGTAAAACAGTATGAGCAGAAGCTTACAAGTTAAGAAACTTGCTCACTTTGATTCCTTTCAATAAAACAAAAAAAAGATGAGTGGGGGGACGGGTAGGGTTGAGTGTATAGCTACCTATACACAAAGAAAGAAATAAAAGAAGAAAACACGGAGACCACCACCCCTATCCGTCCTTTATTATCTTTCCATCTCTTCTCTCCCTTCTCTGCAACTCTCTCGTCTTTGATGTGATTCACAGAAAAAGAAAAGGAAATAAACCCATCAACCTTTATCAAAAGAGGAATTAAAGCTCAGGCACCATGGTCTTCTCATCGCTTCCTGTCTATCCCAACTGGCAAGAGGTAAATTATTTCTTTCTCCAATTTCTCTAAATACTAGTTAATACCTAATCAACAAAAAGCTAGCCAAGTGATCAAAAGATGAGTAATATTCCTTTATTTCTCTCTTTTAGGAAATTTTCCTCTCTTTTTTTTTTGAGTAATCGCATCCTGAATATACTAGCTAGCTGCTTGCTTGAGACTTCATTTTGTTTACTTCCTTCACTTTTTTTATTTGCAGGATGTCAATCAAGACACTGGAGGTGGCAGTGAAAACTATCCACTTCAAATTCCCCCGCCTCTTCCTGGTGGCGGCAGCAGCAACGGATCTATCCGGCCTGGTTCTATGGCGGAACGGGCCAGACTAGCCAAGATTCCACAACCAGAAGCAGCCCTTAAATGTCCCAGATGTGAATCAACAAAAACTAAGTTTTGTTACTTCAATAATTATAGCCTCTCACAGCCTAGACACTTTTGCAAGACCTGTAGAAGATACTGGACTAGAGGAGGTGCACTGCGGAACGTACCGGTTGGTGGATGTTGTAGAAGGAATAAAAGGAGCAAAGGAAGTAACAGATCAAAGTCTCCAGTTAAAGCTAGGTCCAGCCCAAGCAGCGGACTTACTTCTAATGGTTGCTCCACTGAAATTATAGGCCATATCCCACCACAATTACCAATTTTGCCACCTTTACATCACCTTGGAGAGTATAATTCTGGCGGAATGGGATTGAGTTTTGCTGGAATTCAGCCTCTGTTGCCAGTAACATCTGCCAAGTTTCATATTGGAAGTACTAGTTCAAGTGTTGGTGTTGGTGTTGATCAGTGGAGATTACAAGTGCAACAACAAGTACAACAGTTCCCTTTCTTGGCTAATTTAGACCAATCATCTGGGTTGTATTCATCTGAGAGTGAAGGGGTCGCTGGTCAATTTAGGTCGAAGCCGTTGGACAGTGCAGTTACTCATCCATCTCTTGTTAAAACAGAAGAAAAAGAAGGAATAAATTTATGGTGGAATTTCGGGGGAAATGACCAGTATTGGAGTGGCAATGCATGGAGTGATCTTCCTGGGTTTACTTCTTCCTCCGCAAGTCATCTCTTGTGATTTAAATCCCCCTCAATTAGTACACGAATAAACCTATCCTATCGGCTTGGTGCTTTTTTTCCCCCCCTTTTTTTGTGGATTAATGTCCCATTCGAATTTCCGGTTTACTACAGGTCGATCCTTCGCAGTGGTAAAAAGCAATATTAAACTTGAACACCGAGTGGAAGAAGGAATATGGATCAAGGGATACTTCTAAACTAAACGCTGTTAGAAACGGTAGGCTTCTATCTCCAAATTAAATTAGCGTTTATTTTACGTGCATTTTTTGATATATAGGGATCAGTGTTCCTGGTCCTGGGTTGGGTTTGGATATCCGACATGAAGAGCTAAGCTGTTATGTTTGATCAACGCCCTGTACATATTAAATGGCTTTCATGTTAAAGATATGAAGAAATTGTCAAAATCTTGTTTTTTTTTTTCTTTTATTAGCGACTCTCAGTCAAGTTAATGACTTGATGAAGATATTTATTTGCTAACATCTGATCTTTGTATAAGGAATTACGGACCTTGAATTCCGCTATAATTACCTAACAAGTGTCAAAGTTTGTCCGAGAAGCACTCATATCATGGATCTCTTAGGAGATTTAGTTTGATTTTATCAGAGCCATCTTTATCAATCTTTCCTCATTGGTATATAAAAAGTAGCTCTATTCTATCCTTGCATGCTTTCTTTACCGATTGAATTAAAGATGTTTTTATCATTTACTAGCCAGTTCCACTAGTTTATGGATAGACATAAAGCATTAAGAGACTCAATTCTCCATAGTCTCTACCTGTTCTCTCTCTCTCTCTCTCCATTCCTCACCTTATGCAGATAACCCTAATAACGAATAGAAAAAAGAACAGTGAAAGGGACGAAGTACCTTGCCTTTGAGGCCAATAGAAGAGGTTCCGTTTTTTATGAGTTCTTAATTTCATTTGATTTTTCCTGGTCTTGAAAAATGGTATCCAATGCATTGTTCCAATAAACATGAACTTAGTAATTAGTGCTACTCTCAGTTCTTTAATCAGCCATTTGGGCAATTTCAAGTTACCACATGTCTCCTGGTCCCGTATTTTAAGCCGGGGTTAGTTATTTCTCACTCACATAACAATAAAAACCGTTGAGCACATCTAAGTTTGTGCCCTTCTTTTAGACTTTGACGTGAGAGAGAAAAAGAAGTTAAAGGAGACGTCAAAATGTTGTTTTGGAATTATGAGCGTGGACATATTTATTTGTTTGGTTTGGTTTGAGAGATATAAAGGAATGATTGGATAAACAAATTATGGAGCTTATAGCAAGAACAAAGGACAAGTACTCATTTGTTGTCTATGCAAGTTATATCGAGCATAGGCAACAGCAAGAAGCAAAGGAAACGCCAAAGATCCCACTCAAAACCAAGCAAAAAGACTCTTCGGATAATCGAATAGATTTGTTAGCAAATACCCAACGTAAGACAACGCTTGCATTGGTCGGGCTATACTATTCATACTCATAGTCATCGGTTTTCGTTCCCTTCTTTTCTTGTCTAAAGGTATAGTAATCTCTGCTAAACCTAAAAATTAACACGACTGATAATGATGTCATTATTTAATTTATAGATGTAAGATGGTTCATACGAAAATGGAATCTGGGTTTTGGATCGGCTTTTGCAACAACCAAGACTGACTGTTCTACCAACAAGGAATAAAGCTATCGCTTGACAGTCTAAAAAGCATTTATATGACCAGATTTAAGAGAACAGGTTGAAATATCCTAACGAAAATACGGTATTCTAACCCGTACATCCCAGCTCTCTCTCTCCATGCTTATTTTTGGTCGATTTGGTTGCAAGATACTGTAGATGAAGTGATCTGATCCCCAAAGTATTTAAAGAAATGGCTAATTAAAGAGGAGAAGATTTGAAGTAGACAGAGCTCGAAAATCCAAGCATTGTGTGGGTGTATGTGTTTGTCTTGTTGGTGCCCACATTTAAGATGTAATAGTTTAGGCGTGTGTATGTTCTCTCTTCTTCCATTGCAGCTTTCGCTTTTGAGAATTGAGAGGTCATTGCTGTTATCATCCGGTACTCTCTTTGTGGGTATGTGTAGGCATGAGATTCCAATCATGTTTTTTCAGATATCACGTTATTCCACATGTACTCAATCATGCATTGCGTTAGACTCGTCTGGGATATAAACATCGTCCGGTTTTATTGTATTATTAAATTTATTTTAAAAATTAACTGGAAAAATATTTACATGGATCTCATTCTCAAACCCTGCATAGTTCATACCGTAGTATACGAATTAACATAGTTCAAGTGAGATTTGCATTGAAGTTATCACTATTATTAGCATGCTAATATTGATTTTTTGTACTTTTACATGTGACATTCTACAAGTAACTAAATCTTTCTTAGCACCACATGACTAAACTATTTAATATATTCTAAGTTTATATTTCCTCCTCCACACATATTGATAATATATTTATTAGTAGAGTACTTGAGGTTGCTATAGGATCGAGGGTTGGTTGGTCCTATTCGTTGATTGAAGAATAGATTAAAGTTTATGACCTTAATTTGATCGCATCATATCCCACAAACTTATTAATGGAGTATTACGTAAAGAAGCACGTAGTTTTGTAATGATGACATGAAAAAAAAGGTTGCAATGAGATAACCATTACCTTTAGGAGGCTAAAGAGACAAAGATCGATGATGGAACTCTACGTTTGACCAGAACACGTTTTCTTTTTTTTGGTAATAATTGCAACAGCTCGATCCATAAGCCAGATCTTCATTCATAATTACCAAGTTCTATTTTTCTTCCGACCTTCTTCTAACAATGTCCGACAATTTATGGTGACTAGTTATAAGTTTATGTCTTAAGTAATAAACAAGCCTTTTACCGAAAGTGTTTTTGCAAATGGAGTTGATATACTTCTCTAGCTAGTTGATGTTGATGCGCACCTTACAAGTGTGATGGATTACACATGAAAAATATTAACTATCTTAGACTGTAATTATACTACAAATCGCCTACTAGCTTTGACCCAAATTTAAACCAATAGAACACCAAATATGTGGGTTTTCAATTAGCTCCTTGTCATCTTTCTCTCAGGAAAAAGAAAGTAAAAGTTTTCGTGTCGTGTCTGATTAATTAACTAAGAAAACAGTGTGGGTCCTGTTTAAATCTTTGTCCCTGAAAAGAGTAATTGAAAGAATTATCTTATAATAAGATACAAATAATCTTTTTAAACTAATTCTAATTATTATTTTGCGGCTAACACATCGGTTTCCTACTTAATTATTTTAAAAAAAGTGTCATATCTCACTTTAGTCTTAAAGCAGATTAGGTCATTGATTTGTTTTCCACTGTTTCGTTTCTTATGATTGAAACGATGCCTAAGAGCTTTTACCGCCTTGAGTGGTGGCACAAGGAAAACGTTGGTAAGTATGTGTCGTATAATTGAGAATTTTGAGACCAAGGAACATCCACGGAAGATATGCCAACTTCACTGTAACGTGGTAAGATATATATATGGACTTTTAGTATATTTTTACTAAATGACTTAACCCATTTAACTCAATAGAGTACTATGTCAAATAAATTAAAGGAATCAGATAACTTATAGATTAATTATATTTGGTTTCTAAAATTAAATCAAAACAATAAGCTGAATTATAAAAAATTAACTCAATCTAGTATTTATAAATAACTTAGAATTAATTTCATTTCAACATTTTTTATTACTTGATCTGCATGCAAATGTTGTGTTTCATGAAGACAATCCGTACGCGGACTGGTTAATTGTTAATGCGGAGTCCTTTGGTTTGAGAATTACTTATTTACAGTCGCTTTTTTCGGGGTGTCTTCTTATCATTTTTGAGGATATGTGTGGGTTTTTTTTTATTACAAGGGAATAAAAAAACAAGCTAGTTAGAAGAAGATATAGAGCGGCGGTAAAATACGCCGTGCGCGTCTCGGAGGAGACAGTCTAAAATAGGCAGCGGGGGCTCGTGGAGGATGCGTAGGCCAGGGTCGGAGAGGACAGCGATGTCAGCAAGGAGGTCCGCACATTGATTCCCTTCTCGAAGAACATGATGGCACTGAATCGCCCAGTCGCGGTCAAGAAGACGCCGAATACCTGTCACCAAAACGGAGTCATTAGATAAAACAGGGGCAGAAGAGGAAAGTAAATTAATAACTTCGAGAGAGTCCACATTAACAATGACTCGTCGGGAGCCCAAGGGTTTTAACCCCAAGGGCCAATGTTTAGCCCGTGTTCTTCTCCATTATATATATATAAAAAAGAAAAAGCCTCCATGAGACGAGACTTCCGAATCAGATCGTGAGGCCTGGCGTTAAGATCAAGGTGAAAGTGGCAGCAGTACCCATATTAGCTTGGTGAAGCCGACAGTTACTTTTACGTATTCAGCTCTAATGTCCACTTTTGACTCAATTGGACCACCGAACATGAATCTGAATGCGGTCATCTGTCCAAAATAATATTTTTTAAAGTGGTTTTGAGTTCGTCCAACACATGTGGTTTATTAAGATAAATGTGTCCATATATACGTCTAGGGATATTTCTGTTTCGTGACAGATACTATACAGAAATGGGAATAAAATCGTTGGACAAGCACATAAGAATGCAACTGTGGGAAACTTGAGCCTTTTCGTTTGCAAAAACAATTCCGCTGCTTCTTCTTCTGTTTCCCAGCAAATACAACATGGCTGCACTACACTGACTTCCTAATGTATTTGAAACTTTCTTGTAACCCATATTCCATAACCCTTTAAAATTTGGCCGGATTTACCTGTTTTCTGATTAATGGCAATGGTCAGAAAGAAGCATTTTGTTGCTTTTGGTTTAGACTGACGCTGTATTCATATTATTTTAGGAAATTCCAGTGTTTTATATATTCAATTGGAAGATGCTGCTTCAAGTCAACTCAAACCAACTCTAATTAATAATAATGATCTTAATTTAGACATATTATTAAGTATTAGTTCTATAATACACAATAAAATATAATAATTTTCAAACTTTATTCAATTTCTTAATATTAATTAAAATTATTTAAACACTTAAAATTATAATATGTGTCAAAATTACATTAACTCTACCGTTATGTATGTTTTTTATTTTTGAAAAGTAAGTAATAAATTCATTCAAAGGTAGAAATTACATAGTATATGAGGTTACATTTCCTAAGACTGAGACTGGAGCCCACACAAATTAAGGAAACTAGAAAGTGCAAAACGTCTAACAATAACAAAATCCAAATGCTTAGTTGCATTTTGATGTAATTGGAGATGAACAATTGATTAGCATTGATCATGATACCCATCCTTAGTTTTATCCAAGCCAAGATATTAGTCCAGCTAAGATTTATATCTTGCAATTCGTAGATATTGAGAAAAGCACTATATAGTTGTTTAGTATAAAGACATTTGAAGAACATATGATCTAAAGTTTCAGTTTCTCTTGAGCATAAAGGGCAATTTGTATTTGGAATTTGAAACTTGATACTATCCCTGGTCCCCAATTTCTGTAGAGCTGCTAACCATAAGATGAAAGAGTGAGCTGGAGCAATAACTGAACTCCAAATTAGCTTATGAAATGGAAACTTGATCATAGGGCCAAGCAACAATTGTTTACAAGATTGAGTAGTAAATTTGTGAGATTTATATAGCTCCCATTTGACTTCATCTTCTTGTACCTGACTTGGAGAATTTGAAGGCCACTGTTCAACAATAGATTCGATTCCTCCTGCACATATGAAAAGGCTAATGCCAATTGTTGTTTTAAGTTAATGAGTGCACTTTAGTATCCTTAGGGATAGTCCCTTTTAAAGTTGTTAAGAGGTGAGTGTTATATAAAGGTCCTAAGATGTGCCAATTATCAAACCAAAATGAGGTGCTCTTCCCATTTCGAACATAATGCTTATTATGAGAGTGCATGAAAGATCTTTTATGCTAAAAAGTGTAAGATTGTGAAGAAGTCTGAGGAATTGACCAAACACTTTTCTACTTGATATGAAACATGTGTACCCATTTTACCTATAGAATTTCTTTGTCCCAGCATATCCTCCCAATCCTCCATACTGCTTAGGAAGACATATAACACTCCATTTGACTTTGGACATTTATCCCCCACTAGAATTTTGACTATTCTAGATGAAGTCTCTAATACTCTTGTCAATTTTCTTCAGAACTCCTTTAGGGATAGTTAGATAAGATAACCAGTAGATATGCAAATTATTAAGAATATTAAAGGCCAACTGTAACCTACCTCCATATGACAAGAATCTATGCTCCACTGAGAAAGTCTTCTATTGACTTTTTCTATGAGAGATTTGCATTTAGCTTCCTTAAGCTTCTTTATGGATATTGGAACCCCCTAGTATGTGAGAGGTAGTTGATGTATGTTGAGTCCAGCATCAGCTATCACACGCACTGAATCTTCACAACTTTGTCTAGAAAGATAAGCAACATATTTACTTAGATTAAATTTAAGACCTGAGATATCCTGAAAACTCTGCAAAGCTCTTAGAAGAGTTGCAATGGAAACAAGAACATTGGCACAAAGCATGAGCAAGTCATCTGCAAATGAAAGTTAAGTAATACCAAGACCACTACATTTATAATGAAAATTGAAATTCATGTTTCCTTCTATATATGATTCTTTGAAGCACTTCCATGACAATGGCAAATAGATAGGGGAAAAGAGGATCACCTTGTTTGATTCCTCTGAATGCTTTATAAATCTTAGAAGGTTCTCCTTTCATCAAAACTGAATAAGAAACAAATGATATGCAAAAGTGAATCCATTTGATGAACTCAAATGGATATCAAAAAGCCTGTAAAGAACTGATAATGAAACTCCATTCAATGGTGTCAAAGGCCTTTGTGAAATCAATTTTGAGTGTACAACTCCTGATATGCTCCTTTGATTTGTAATCTTTGAACAATTCCTGAGCTAGCAAGATATTATCACCCATACTTCTTCCTAGAACATAAGCATCTTGACTTGGATTGATTAAGCCAGGTAATTTGACTTTCAACTTGTTATTAAGGATTATAGAAATGAACTTGTACACCACATTATAATATGCAATAGGTTTGAAGTCATTTAAGCATTTATGATTAGGAATTTTGGGCAACAAACTAAGTTAGTCTTATTAAATTCAGTAAGTAGGCTACCACTTCGGAAGAATTCTTGTATTGCTCTTACTACTGGAGCTTATAACACAACTCATTTCTCCTAGAAGAACCTTGTATTAAAGCTATTTGGTCTTGGAGACTTATTAGGATGAAATGAAAACACTACATCTTTTATCTCTTCCATGGTAACTTCCTTAAACATTTCAGTCTTTTAAATCTAGTTTATGGAACCTGATAATCTGTTAAGGAGAAGCCTAGGAAAATTAGAAGTGTGTGCAAATACACCATTTATTTCTTTGAAGTACCTTCTAATTGCATCTTTCATCTCTTTTTGATCATATAACAATATACCATTATGATCTTTAAGGGATATTATTTTATTTCTATTTCTTCTGCCTTGAACCATATTGTAGAAATACTTAGTATTCCTATCTCCTTGCTGCATCCATTACACTCTCGATTTATGTTTCAATTGGGAATTGTAAGCTTCAAGTGCTTGCATATATTTTTTGAGGACAACTCTCTTTTCCTCTATAAGCATAGAACCTGTAGGATTGATCATTAACTGCTTCTGAGTGCATGTGAGTTCCTTCATTACTTGTAACTTATTTGTCTTCATCGGATCTAGGATATCCTTAAGTAGTTTGGCACAATTAGCCTTGATAGATTTATTGCATGCATTGGAATGCTTTAGAACCCTGAGAATGTTTGTTAATAGCTTCTACTATAATTGAGTTAAGTTGGGCATGCTTTAATAGGGAATTAAAGAACCTGAATGGAGATCTACTTGTCTTTATTTTGCTATTAACAATTACAGTGATTAGAGTGTGATATGAAAATAGTGGTTTTCCAAACACTGCATAGCTTTCTTACGTTTTAGTGAGCCAACAATCATTGACTAAACATCATTCAAGCTTCCTTTGTACCAATCCACTATTCTTCTGATGATTACTCCATGTAAAGATAGGTCCCTAAAATTTGAGATAAACCAAACCAAGATTAAAAGTAAGTTATACCAATTCTCTACTATTAGCATGTGTTATACTTCTTCTTCCATTAGATTTAGCTGGAGATAAACGATTGAAGTCTCTTGCAAGTATCCAAGGGCTAAGTTGCTCATGTCAATTGCTTGCATGTCCCTCTATAATGCAACCTTTTGGAATTCCCAATTTGCTAAATAAATGATTGTAATTGCTATTGGAATCTTGTTAGCTTTGATAATTAGTTGACAATGTAGGAGTTATTCAGTACAGAACCAATTTGTTAACAACATATGAGTTAGATCAAAAGTCGCCAAAATCCTTCCATTGGGATGCTTAGAATGATTACTTAATGCTTGCCATCTAGTTGGGAGGAAGTGTAATCTGTTTTTAAAAACTTTTCTTTTAATTTGGTTTCCACCAAACCAACAAAACTTAATTGCTTAGTACCTAGGTAATCTTTTAGTGCTAATTGTTTATTAGGGCAGTTCTCCTCACATTCCATATGGTACAAATCATTGGATTGCTTGGTTTTAGTTTTCCTCTTGGATCTTTGATTGCTAGATCCACTTTCTTGCCACTACTCAAGCTCCTTTATGGTTACATCTACTTCATTTATGAACTCCGCTTTTTTATTAACCACAGATTCATTGATTTCATTACTAACTTCTTGCTCTCTCTTTTTTTTTTCTAAATTTGGTGTCTTTGCTAGCTATTGAATATTCCCATCATACACTGCTTCACCTATTTTATATTGAATATCTTGAGTATTTGCTACCTTTGAAATTAGTGGAGTGTCTTGTAGACTTGATAATTTTTTGTTCCCTCATTTGATAGTGATTGCAGATCTCGGGTTTTAAAATTTGTATAAGCTTCATCATCATGATTAGAAATTTCCTACTTATTTTGAGTATCAAAATTTTCTTGCAACATATCAAATTGTTTAGGAATTTGCTGCTGACCTGAGGCATCTTTGTTAACTTGTGATTCATCAATGTTATTGAGTGAAGTTTCTGCATCTACATCCTTTATGTTCTTTTCTTCCTTTTGACTCAGTTTAGGAAGCCACACTTTGGTTTTTTCTACACCAAGGAATATCACTTCATAAAGCCAAAACTCACATTTGCTGAATTTGGCATAAAGATCCCTCTCCCTTAATGTCTGCAATACAATCCTGAGATGTTCCTCATGTTCCCTCTCACTCTTGGAGTAAACCAAAATGTCATCGATAAACACTATGAAAAACTGATCCAGATACTCCTTAAAACCCTATTCATAAGATCCATGAAAGCAGCTGGAGCATTGGTTAATCCAAAAGGCATGATTAGGAACTCATAATGTCCATACCGTGTTCTGAAAGCGGTCTTGCTTACATCAACTCCTTGATTCTGAGCTGATGATAGCCTGACCTGAGATCAATCTTGAAAAAGAACCTTGCTCCCTGAAGCCTGTCAAACAGATCATCAATCCTAGGCAGAGGATACTTATTCTTAATAGTCACCTTATTGAGTCTCCGATAATCAATGCACATGCGCCATGTTCCATCTTTTTTCTTAACAAACAGAACTGACACTCCCCATGGTGACGAACTCGGCCTTATGAACCCCTTCTCTAGTAGTTATTCCAACTATTCCTTAAGCTCCTTCAGCTCTGCTAGGGCCCTTCTATAGGGTGGTATAGAAATAGGTGTGGTTTCGAGAATCAAGTCAATGGCAAACTCGATTTCCCTCACCGTTGGCAAACCAGGTAAGTCCCCTGGGAACACATCTGGAAACTCCCTCATAATTGAAAAATCTTCTAACTTCCCTTCATTACCATTTGTGTCCACAACAAGCGCTAAAAAGGCTTCACACCCCTATCCCATCATCCTGTTAGCTAATAAAACAGAAATGATTCTTAGTGCAGGTGTTTTCCTATCTCCTCTAAAAATCACCTTCTCACCGTTGCCCATGTCAAATTCCACCTCCTTAAGGCTACAATCTAACTTTTCATGATACTTCTCCATAACATCCATTCCCAATATGACATCTAGCCCCTTTAACTCTAGGGTTAGTAAGTCTACCACCAGTTGAGTACCCTCGAAGAAAAGCTCATAATCTCTATACACTTGACTTATAATCACATGACTCCCTAAAGAAGTGCTAACAATTAAAGGACTTTTCAGTGGCATCAAAATAACATCATGTAATGCCATGCTTGCAGAAACAAAGGAATGCGTGGAGCCAGAATTCATCAACACATATACAACATAATTAAATAACCGAGCCATACTCGTGACAACTTCGGGTGTGGCTGCAACTTCCTCTCTGATCATGGCGAACACCCTTGCTTGAGCCTAACCCCTTGGCCTTCCTGGAGGAACAACCTTCCTTGAAGCTCCAGAACCACCCACCCTAGTGACTGGCCTGGCTTCCACTATTTCTGCTCTCTTTGGGGCTTGCAATTATGACTCCTCTCGCCTTGTTACTTGGGGACAGTCCCTGGTCATATGTCCCTTATCTCCACATCAAAAACATGCTCCAAGTAACTTGAAGCACTCTCCTCTATGAAGCTTCCCACAATACTCACATTGTGGGTTCATGTTTTTGCTCTTCCCCACTAAGCTATTGCCTCCAACAGTTGAGGCTTGCACTGAAACTGCTCTTGATTGCTTGTTCTTAGTAGGAGCACTACTCTGCACCTTACTCTGTGTATGGACACTATTCATACCCCTCTCAGCTATTAGAGCACTCATCCCATTCTTGGAAGACTGTTTACGGTTCTTCCTCTTCTTGTTCACTTCATACTTTATATTCTCCAATTTTTCAGCCTGGAGTGCAGCATCTACCAACTGCTGGTAGTCACAGAAATTGTGGATTAATTCCTTCTCTTGGATATACACCCTCGAGAGGGACTTCTTCCTGAACACTTCCACAAAATCTCTCCAGGATAACACCAGAGGCATCACTTGACTGTGGGGCACTGATTCCCACCAATGAAGAGCATCTCCTTGTAACAGGCTCACTGTATAATCTAACTTCTCTTCATCCGAGCACTTCATCTGAATCAAAACCCTCTCGGTCCTCTTCAACCAGGCTTCAGCCACTTTGGGATTTGTAGTCCCATTGAAATCTACAGCTCTATACTTGCGGAGCTTATCATACTGGCCACTCCTTTCCATTGGAGCCTGCATCGGGACTTGCGACCCTTGGCCTATAGAATATGTGAAAGCCTGGGCAAAGGCTTGAAGGAACTGCGGGTCCATAGATGGCGTAGGAGGAGGAGGCAGTGGCACTTCATGCTGCACACTAGGTGCCTCAGGATCAGGAGTAGGGTGTGTCTCAGCATCTTGCAGGACATAAGATTCATCCGTGCTCCCTTGGCGAGAGCCAGATTGAGTCAGAGCTCCTCGAGTTCTTCTTCGAGGCAGCATTTTTCACTCCTTCAATAGCAAACCATTGAAAATCTTTAGTTTATAAAAAACAAATTTCAAAGTACGTAAAACAGTTCAAATTGTATAAAACAATTTCAAATCATGAGAAACAAGTTAAAACTTTCATGTCTTAAGCTACCGATTTCATACTTAGGATACTTCAAAACCTAATCCCAAGCTTAGACCTAAACCTAGTCTCTCTGATACCATAATATGTTGGACCCCGTTTTCGGAGCCTAACATCCAGAGTCATAAACCTTGGGCTTGCATATTACCTTGTAGGGTTATTGCCAAGAATCCGAAATAACCATCATCCTATAAGAGTGGAGTGCCCACACCAGTCAAACACCAAAATTACAATTTGACTTCTTCAAAGAAATTTGTAGCTCTAAATCTCTAGTTTGTTTTGAAGTAAGAATCATCTCAATCGGAGCTCTACAGCTCAAGATATACTTAAAAAGCTAAAGGGTGTTCATACCCCAACTATGCTCTCCCAACTGACCTCTCACTTACTCTAATGTAAACTTTCTCAAAACAACTCCAAAAGATACAAACTTTCATGGAGAGATAGTAAAGGATGTTAGGAATCCATTTCTTCAAAAATAACTTCATTTTGAGGTCGGATGAGGAAGTTATGCACGAAAGAATCAAACATGTTTATGCCCTTACTTGTATTGTATATGTCTTGGCACAAATGCCATAACTTTTGCTACAGATGTCGGATTGATTTCGTGTTTATATTTGAAAGAAAACTTCGAGATCTACAACTTTTATGAAGAACTTGAAGTGAGATTTGGCCTCTAAAAGGATAAAAAATGGAACAGAAGATAATGATATAAACTAAGATGAAGCAGAAGGTCAAACTAAGAAGGTCAAACTAAGACAGTCAAACTAAAACGGTCAAACTAAGACGAAGTAAAACTAAGACGAAGTAAAACTAAGATAAAGAAAAAGTCAAACTATGATGAAACAAAATTCAAACTAAGACGAAGCAAAAGTCAAACTAAGATGAAACAAACTAAGACGAAGCAAACTAAGGCGAAGCAAAACTAAGACTAAGCAAACTAAGACTAAGCAAAACTAAGACTAAGCAAAAGTCAAACTAAGACGAAACAAAAGTCAAACTAAGACGAAGCAAAAGTCGAAGCAAAATCAAACTAAGATAAAACAAAATAAGATGAAGCAAACTAAGACGAAGCAAAACTAAGACTAAGCAAAAGTCAAACTAAGATGAAACAAAAGTCAAACTAAGACAGAACAAACTAAGACGAAACAATCTAAGATGAAGCAAAACTAAGACGAAGCAAAAGTCAAACTAAGACAAAACAAACTAAGACGAAGTAAAAGTCAAACTAAGACAAAACAAATTAAGATGAAGCAAATTAAGACAAAGCAAAACTAAGACAAAGCAATAAAAAGGGCATAACTTTCACTACAAATATCTGATTAAGGTCATTCTTAAACCGTTTTAAAGAAGACTTCTAGACCTACAACTTCTATGAAGACATTATAAACGATTTTAGCCTCTATAAGGGTTAAAAGTTTCAATCAATGTAGCTGTCTCGAAAGTTCACCCTATGCAGCAACACAAACTTCAAATGATCATAACATTCCACTACGATATCCAAAACTTACAAACTTTATATCGTTGGAAAGCTGGAAAGATCACCTTCAAATGATCATAACATTCCCTTGAATACAGAATAAAATTCCTACCCTTATGAAAAATTGTATACAATAATATCAGAACTTGAAAAGCCATAAACAAACATAATGTATATGTATTTAATTTGCATCAAAATAAGTGTTTTTCAACGCTTTAGTGGGAATTTCAACCACCTTATAACATAATCCAAAATACAAACTTCTGTAAAAACAATAATTTCTCAAAATGAAACTAAAGCCTTGTTCAACAAAGTCTAACTTCAAAGAACAAAAAGTGCAAATTGGAGTGATGCCTTGACGCTCGACTCGATCACTCGATATCCTGCTCATCGCCTATAGATGGGAAGGAGTGGGAATGAGCTCAACACTCGTGGCTAACACTTTTATAACCGGTAATAAGTAAAAATCATTGCAATAATCATTTTCATTGTAAAACTCAGATGAATGCATAACATGTGTACATCACAATTTTTAGCATATCAAAAACGCATAGGTACATCAAATTTGGTTCGGGTGGATCCATAACAGAACGTACTATGCATGTTCACATAATGGTTTTGAGTAGCCGTGAACTTATGGGAGTTTATAAAGGAGCTCCGTGCCACTAGCGGGTAGGCAGGCGAAGCCTTTTTGTCAAAGTGCACTTTACTTAACTTAGGGGTCCACCACAAACCCACATAACATGTATTTCATGACTTGTTAAACATGATGCCCATAGAGGCATATTTTGGAAACTTGTTTTCTTAGGCTTGATACCTTCTTAAAATCATTTTCATAATACACAAATTTGCACCACATTTTCAAAACACTTAAAGAACAGTACATGCACATTTAAAAGTAGTTGAAACTCATTTATTTCTACTTCTTGATAGAGTCATTAATGGCTTATTACTAAATCATAGAAATGTAACCTACCTTAAATTTCTTGATTATGGCTTGCTCAAAAATGTCTCTTCTCTTGCTCCTCTTGTCCTTCTTGATTTTCTTCAACATTGACAAAAATCCCAAATCAAAAGAGTTCAAATTGGAAAACCCAAAGAATCAAATGCATGAAATCGATCTTGCAAAACATATACCCATACCTTTCCTAAGCTCTTTGAACTAAAAACCCCTTTCAAAACTCCAAAAGATTAAAATCAACTTACCTTATATCTTCACCAAACAATGATTTTCTTGGCTCTAATGGAAGCTGTAATCTTCCTCTTCCTTTTTTCCTTCTTGATCACTCTCAAAATCCTTTTTGAAGGTTAAGAAAAATCAAAACCTAGCTTGCTCTTCTCTTTCTCTAAACTCACGAAACTCTCTCCCTTCTTTCTTCAAATTCATTTTCTCTCTCTTCCAAATGCAAGACACCCCATTTTCTTCTCTTTTACACCATTAATGATTGTATAAGTGTCCCTTTTTCCCTTACTTTAATGCCTTATGGTTTTTTTAAACTTAAGTGACTTGTCAAAATTGGCCTTACACTCTCCCACTACTTTAATAGTTCAAAGCCCTTGGCCCATGTCATATTATCTTACCCACATAAACAAGCTAATTGATTCCAATATGACTAATCTAGCAAGAGCTTAAAATTAATCTAATCATGCTTATAAATAAAAAAATTTAGGGGTCAACATTTCTCCCCCTCTTAAGAAAATTTCGTCCTCAAAATTCTTACCTGAGTCATTGAAAAGGTGTGGATACTTTTCCCCCATGGCCTCCATGGGCTCCCATGTGGCCTCTTCAATAGAGTGATTTCTCCACAAGACTTTGACCAGTTGAACTGTCTTGTTCCTGAGAACCTTTCCTTGGTATCTAGGATCTCTACTGGAATCTCCTGATAACTTAGATCATCTCTCAATTGAACCTTAGTGGTCTGAATGTTGTGGGATGGATTCGATCTATACCTCCTCAACATGAACATATGAAAGACACCATGTATCTGTGAAAATTCTGGTGGCAGCGCCAACGTATAGGCTAGCGGTTCGATCCTCTCGACAATCTCATATGGACCCACATATCTCGGACTCCATAACTTTTGATCCAGAACTCCAAAAATTACAAACTTTAAATCAATGGAAGGATTAAAGAAGGATTTATAACTTCCATGAAGACAACTTTGTCAAAATCTCTCTAGATCAGTACAGAAAAATCATATATGTTTCAGATCAAATATAACACTTTTACTATTCATTCCTAGAAAATTTTCCAGACTTCTACTTCCCAAAATCCAACACTTTAATTTTTATTCTAGTCATTTCCATTTGTTGGCTTCCGAATGTCCTTTTTTTAGCTAAGCATGATTTAGATAATTATGAGGCTTAGAGAGAAAAAATATATTTGGGAGTAATTTTTTTTATTGATGTCTATGTTAGTGGAATTTGTTTCATGGGTTAGTTGTAAAGGTGGTAAATACATGCATAAAGGGGTATTTTGGGTAGTTTACTTAAGGTTTAAAACATTAAGGCATTAAAGAAAGGTCAAGGTGGACTTTTCTCATTCATTAAGGGTAAAATGGGAAAGCAAAGGTGTTGTCTTGTGCTTAAGAAGAAGAAAAATGTGAATAGGTGAAAGAAGAAGAGTTATACGAAATTGAAGAAGTGAGAAAGAGAGGTTTCGGTGAACTTGAGAAAGTAATAGAGTTTTGGGCTAGGTTTCATCTTTTCTTAGTCTTAAAGAGAGAGTTTAAGGTTACTCAAGAAGGGAAAAAGA
>JANZLC010000202.1:14577352-14597121 GCA_026413385.1 Erythroxylum gracilipes | reverse complement strand
TTGTCAGAATCATTATCAGAAGATGACATCTGTATCAAAATATATAAAAAGATAAATAATAAGCTTATTGTATAACAAGATAAATAATAAGCTTATTGTCATTATCAGAAGATGACATCTGTATCAAAATATATAAAAAAGATAAATAATAAACTTATTGGGATCACATAATGATGGTGCTGCAAAAATGTAAAACACACGAATTTTTTCATAAAATTTTAGTCATTTTGTTTGCTTGGTATGGATTGTAGATAAAAGCTATCAGTCAACCTAAAAATCACTATTAGTGTAAGAATGGGATATTGTACAAGTCTCCAAGTATCTCGAAAGGGCGAACAGATCCTCTTCTCTTCTTAACTAATTCCTACTTTGTTCCATCTTATCTCACCTACACATTTCTTTGGATCTCATCCTCTCGAAAGGAGGTACATTCGCCAACAAGGCTTAATGATCTCCTAAATGAAGAGGCCGGTTCATGAAAATCCAGCTTCATTAATGCAATTTTCATAAAACTTGCTTTCTTTCTAATTACTCAAATAATGTTAGTGCTAAGATCAACGGTCTCCATTCGAATAACAATGATATAAGCTACACAACCATTTCCAAGATTCTACCTGAGTTTTATACAACACAAAGAATAATCACAAAAATTAGGTACGTCATTTCTCCTCCAAGCGTCGTAAAACAGTCTTCGCAAAGCTTTGCTCCTGAAAATTCAAGGAGGAGTGAACACAAAGACAATGAGTACTTGCATTTTCAAAAGTTAGTTAAAGAGGCATATAAGATAATTCTAAAGCAAGGCATATAAGATAATTCTAAAGAAATGGAAGAAATTGGTGATCTTTATAAGCAAAAAAATTATGTAAAAAAAAAGAGAGATTTCAAAGGTCATGGAGAAAAACCTAAGAATGGAGGTTCCTCATTTACTTTCGTTCTCTATGCTTTGGGCTAGGGAGAGAATACTTTAGAAATCCATCCCAAGGAACCTTTTTAAGGCCTGCTCGAATAGAAATTACGTCTCTGACCTTGTAGATGTTAATTCTCAACTTGTGCATTTGCCTTGATAGAACAGGGGAATGATAACAGCCGAAACTTACTGGTTGCCACATAATTAGGATCTACTTACCTCTCTGCAAATTCAATTGGTGTCTCTCCAGGTCTCAGATTTTGGGGCTCCAAGTACCAGATATCACACACAACAGCCCAAGATGTCATGAGCTGCAGCAGATGCATGGTGAAAGACTGCATGCAGATGAGCATATTAATATATGCATCACTCCATTGATATTTACCAATTTCATGTTAAGACATTCCAAGGACAAAATAAAGCATCACAAAGAAAGCAACACTAAGTTTTTCTCAAACAAACTAGAAATCTATGTTTCAGCTGATGAATTCTGTAAGACTTTTCCATAACATAGATCAAAAAAAAAATTTCCTCCTCGCAAGCTAAGCAAATGGCAAAAAGTGGACATGTAGAGTTATACCAAATCCAAATCAATATAACAAGCCAAAATACTGTCCATAAAATGGAACAACAACTCTAGTCCATGAAGCCACACAGAAAGTACAAATAAGCTCCACCAAACACCTCTAAAAAGAAAAGAGACAATTAGTGATAGTCTAATGCAGTATGCACTTTTGCTCATAGTTGATCAAAATAAAAAGAAGAAAGACCAAATATCGGTAAGAGCAAGGTTATATAATTCTAAGTATGTTATCAGAACCAGGTTGCAACATTCTTTAGTCCAGCTATTATTGGTATACAACTATTATTGGTAAAAGGAAAAAGAAATCTACACTAGTTTGACACGGCACCAGAGAAAAGAATTTAATATTTGAGAGCTGTGTTTGATTGAATGATTCTCCACAATCACTACAGAGCTGACACATATGAATTTTATTTATAGAGTTTACAATTGTACAAGAGGTGAGAGAGAGAGCGCACTAACAAACAAAGGTTGTTATGCAGTTATGTACAAAATATTCTTTTATAGAAGTTGGTTATTTTTGTGTGAGTGTACGTGATTTGTCTGCAAGCTAACATCCTCCATGCTAACGTCTTTTACAGCTGTATTACGTTGCGTGTTGTGTATGCGTGGTTCCTTCATCATGTAAATTGTTTTCCTTGACATCCCCTCTCAAACTAAGCAGTGTTTCTTGTCTTCTAAACACGCCAAGTTTGCTTCGTAAATTGCAAAATTGTGAACCAACCGTAGCCTTTGTTAAGCAATCTGCAATCTATTCTTGAGATGGAATATATCTGACTTCCAGCCTTCTTTCAAGAACTTTTCTCTGATAAAATGAATATCCACTTCGATGTGCTTGGTTCTTGAGTGAAAAATCAGATTACTAGCTAATTGCCTTGCACTCACATTATCACACCACGCCACAGGGATTCCATCTATTGGGATTGATAGTTCCTTAAGGAGGGACTCAATCTAAGATATTTCACAGGCCTCCTACGCTAAGGCCCTATATTCAGCTTCGGTGCTAGACCGTGCTACGACAAGTTGTTTCCTTGAACTCCAAGACACTAGGGTTGAGCCAAGATAGACGCAGTAACCACCAGTAGACCTTCTATCATCCTTGCTACAGGCCCAATCAGCATCAGAAAAATCTTGTAATTGTATAGTTGTTGCATGGTTGTATGTTCAGTCCATAATTTTTGGTTCCTTTAAGATATCTCAGCACACGCTTAGCTCCTTGCATGTGTTTGTCAGTAGGATTTTGCAGGAATTGGCTCAGTTTGTTCACAATGTAAGAGGTGTCAGGTCTGGTATGTGTGACGTACTGTAATGCTCCTATTATTCGCTTGTAGTCTGTTGCATCTTTGAGTGGTTCACCTCCATCTTTTACTAGATTTGAATTGAGAGTTGCAGGAGATGTACAGGTGTTTGAATTTTCCAGCCCAGTCCTTTTGAGTAGCTCTTCAATATATCGTGTTTGTGTCAAATGGATTCCATACTCATTTCTCAGTACTTCAATTCCAAGGAATAGCTTCAATGGTCCCAGGTCCTTTAAAACAAATAGCTTGTCAAGCTCTTTCACAAAGCTTCCGAGTGAGGTTGGATTGTTCCCTGTAACAATCATATCATCAACGTATATCAGAATAAACATAATCTCACCTCCTTTCCTCAAGATGAACAATGATGAGTCACATCTTGAATTTTTGAAACCCCAATCTAGCAGTGTCTTCCTCAGCTTCTCAAACCAAGCTCTCGGAGCCTGCTTGAGTCTATAAAGTACTTTGTTTAATTTGCATACAAGCTGAGATTTGTCCTTTTGCTCAAACCCCTCGGGTTGCTTCATAAATACAGTTTCGTAAAGTTCCCCGTTCAAGAAAGCATTATTGATGTCAAGCTGGCTAATGCACCAGTTCTCTGTCACTGCGATGGTGAGTATCAATCTGACTGTTGATGCTTTGATCACTGGACTGAAGGTTTTGCCATAATCGACTCCTGCATTCTGATGGAATTCTTTTGCCACTAGCCTGGCCTTGCATCGTTGGAACGATCCATCTGCATTCCTCTTAACCCTGAATACCCACTTGTTACGTACTACATTCATCTGAGATGTGACAGGTAACAAGGTCCAGGTTTCATTCCTATTCAAGGCATCAAGTTCCTCTTGCATTGCTTTTCTCCACTGTTCTGATCTCAAGGCTTCATTTACTGTAGTAGGTTCAACTGGTGAGGAACTGATTGCGGTGTAAAGTTGAAATTCTGGTTGTCACTTTGGTTTGAATATTGCAGACTTGGATCTGGTTATCATCCCATGTCCTTCATTTTTCTTGTTGATTTTCTTGCACCTGCACATCTGGCATACTATTGTCAGGAGCAACAGTGGAGTTATAAGAATTCAATGTCACACTGTCATAGTCTGCAATGTCAATTCCATATCTAGGAACTTCCCCAAAGGAATTTTGATAGTCAGCTTCTTCATCTCTTATTTGTTCTTCTGATTGTGATGTTTCATATTCGACATTCCTGACTCATTCTGATGTAGGAAAAAATGCTTGATGACCTGTACCTAATGAGACACTAGTTTGGTTTGAAGGAATTTGAGAGTTTTTGAACCAGATAGGAATGGTGACCAATGTATGTGTTTCTGATGACTTTGTGTTAAGGAATCCATTTTGGAAAGGATATTCTCGTTCATTAAAAATTACATGGCGAGAGATATAAAACCTTCCAGTGGAGCTCAAACATTTGTACCCTTTATGAGCGTTACTGAAACCCAAAAATACACACTTCACATAATGGAATTGAAACTTTTGAGACTGATAAGGTCTTACACATGGGTAACAAGCACAACCGAAAGGCTTGAGAGCTTTATAATTTGGGTTCTTTTGAAATAGGTTTTCAATAAGGCTTTGGTTGCTGATGACAG
Source organism: Erythroxylum gracilipes (assembly GCA_026413385.1). Classification (NCBI taxonomy): domain Eukaryota; kingdom Viridiplantae; phylum Streptophyta; class Magnoliopsida; order Malpighiales; family Erythroxylaceae; genus Erythroxylum; species Erythroxylum gracilipes. Next base: position 14,592,729 of record JANZLC010000202.1, on the reverse strand, counting down.
GAGACAGTAACATGTTTATCAGCTGGACTGAGGTTTGAAAGGCTTCTGGACAAAATTTAAAAGGAACTTTTGATTAAGCTAGAAGTGTTAGTCCGGTTTTGACAATATGCCTATGCTTTCTTTCAGCTCTACCATTCTGTGCTGATGTGTAAGGGTAAGATATCTGATTCTAATGCCATGTTGTTTTAGGTAGTTTGTGAGACTTATATACTCATCTCCCATATCAATTTGTATACACTTGATTTTTTGTTCAAGTTGGTTTTCTATCATGGTTTTGAATTGGATGAATGTTGGTGCAACATCAGATTTATGCTTTAAAGGGTAGAGCCAAGTGTGTCTACTAAAGTCATCAATAAATAATATGTAGTATCTGAATCCAAACGTGGACAGGACAGGGGCTAGACCCCAGACGTCAGTGTGAATTAGTTCGAGTGGTTTAGAGGCTTGTGAGCTAGACAAAGTGAAGGGCAGAGAATGTGATTTTCCTAGTTGGCAAGCATCACAAAAGAAATTCTTTTCATTTATATCAATTGACTTATTACATAAGCTGAGAACTTTGGCTAAACGTCTGTGCCAAATTTCCAAAACATTTAGGTTTTCTGACTTATCTAAATGCCTTAATAGATGAGCTTGATAGGTTGGCGAGTTGTTGGTAGTGTTTTGATGATGAATGGTCTTAACATGGTACAAACCATCATGCAATTTCCCTGTCACCAGAATTCATCCCAAAGCCTTGTCCTTCACAAAACAACCAGATTGATTGAAGTCAATATCAACATTGTTTGAATCAATCAACTTAAATATACTAAGTTTTTTTCAATATCAGGCATGCAAGAGTGTCATTCAGTGTCAAATATTTTCCATCATTCGTTAGTAACTTTACTAGGCCAGTGTGTGAGATATTAAATTTCTTACCATTGCCAATGGTTAGCAATTCTTTACCCTTGTACTCATGTTTTTGTTGCATGATGCCTGGATCGTTTGTAACGTGATTATTTGCTCCGCTGTCTAAGAGTCAGTCTGCTTCTCCAGTGTTGTCAGTAATGGCAATATAAGTTGCACTGTGGTTTCTGGTTGGTTTAGGTAATGAACCCATATAGCTCTTGTCGAAACGAAAGTAGCAAATGGCAGCAGTATGACCAGGCTTTCCACACACCTGACACAGGGGTTTATTTCCTCCACGAAATTTGTTTCCTCTTCTTATGTAAGTTCTTCCACTTCTACCTATGCTTCTAGATCGTCCTCCAAATTGTTGATTGCTGTAGTTTCTTTGATTATTCTGGCCTCTGGTGAAGTGAGCACTTGGTGGACCAATGTTGATGTTGGCCATTCCTGAGTTCAATTGATCAAGTCTTCTTTCATAGCTGAGAAGTTTTGATTGAAACTCCATCTAGCTTATTGTTTCTCTTTCAATGATTTGACATACCAGAGGGTTGTAGTCTTGTGAGTCAAGTCCAGCCAACGTTTGAGTCACGAGATCATCAAGTGTTATTGGGTGTCCTGCAAGGGCCAGATTGTCGGCGATCCCTCTCATTGTTTTTATGTATTCTTCCATCTTCATTGTGCCTTTCTGCATTTTTGCAAATTCCCTTTTGTAGAAGACGACATTTGAGCGAGTCTTTACACCAAATAGATCATTTATTGCGTTCCACAGCCTTTAAGAGGTTTCATGGCCCATCAACTCAGATGCAACCGCAGGTTTGATGGTGTTGTAGATCCATCCTAGCAACATCTGGTCTTGAGCATACCAATTTTCAAAATCTTGATTAACTTTTGTTTGGACTTCATCTGTCCCTTCTGTCATTGTTTCAATGATCTCTGGGGGGCATGGTTTCGCACCAGTGAGATAGCCTTTGAGTCTATTTCCTCTTATCATGGGTAGGATTATGTTTTTCCAAAGAAGAAAATTATCATGGTTCAACTTAACCATGTTGAAAGTTCCCATAGGGCTGCTTGTTATGTTTAGAGGCTTTGGTGCCATTGCCGGGTTTCCTCCATTGTTGTCATTTCCTGAAACTGCTGAGCTTTCTCCATTGTGAGCCATGAGCGATTCTCTGATACCAAGAAAAGAATTTAATATTTGAGAGCTGTGTTTGATTGAATGATTCTCCGCAATCACTGCAAAGCTGACACATATGAATTTTATTTATAGAGTTTACAATTGTATAAGAGGTGAGAGAGAGAGCGCACTAACAAACAAAGGTTGTTTATGCAGTTATGTACAAAATATTCTTATATAGAAGTTGGTTATTTTTGTGTGAGTGTATGTGATTTGTCTGCATGCTAACATCCTCCATGCTAACGTCTTTTACAGCTGTATTACGTTGCGTGCTGTGCATATGTGGTTCCTTCATCATGTAAATGATTTTCCTTGACAACCAGAACTTGGACAAAGCAAAGCTAGGACCTCTAACTTTTTTCTCAACTTTTTGTAGCCCTTCAACAAAAAATTAACTGGTATATAGGATGATAGGAAAATAATCCACCCTATCGTCAATACTATAACCCTGCAGATTAAAATCAGAAATATCAGAGAGCTAAATGCGGCAAAATTATGAAGCAACTCGTTTAAGGGCATCAATTCACCCAATAAAAAGTGCTTAAGCAACCTTTAATTCCGAAATTAGGTTGTTTAGAACTGACAGTGAAGATAACTTTATCCAAATAAACAACAAATTCAACTCCTTCAGATAGAAATATTACTGACCTGAGAGGGAATAGAATCCCATATCTAATTACCACTCCGAAACACCATAGCGGAAACAAATATACATTCCAGTTCCACGGTTCTGGCGAATTTGACTTAAAGCACCGTGTAAAAGAGTCCTCCTGTGTTCATTAAGTAATTGAAATTTACATAAGAAAAGAATAAAAAGATTCAAAATTCATCTTTTTTGGATCGAGAAAAGCTAAACACCCAACAAGAAAATTTAGAAAGGACACCAACATCAACAATGGCACCGGCAGCCTCCGTTAAGGTAGGCAAAATGTCAAGCAAATCACGACTGCATCCCAAAAAAGGAAAGAGAAAAGAGTTTCCGGGTAAGCAAAAAGCAGAAAATAAAAGAAAAGAATGCTTGATTGTATAATACATATATATACATACAGGCGAAGCTTGCCGTGAGGCTCATGAATGGAGGAACTAGAAGGAAGGTAGTCTTTGATATTGGGTCGATCCAGGTCAAGTTCGAAGCTGAAAGTGTCGAAACGTTTGCGTTCGACGCAAACCGCTCAACTCAGACCTTCGAATCACACACAGTAAAATAAAATTTCAGGAAGACGAAAAATATAAAGAAATAACATTAAAACTAACCTTTGAAATCTTGGGTGTGTTGAGAAGATGAGTTGAAAGAAGAAGATGACTTGTGGCTGAATAGTAGGAACAGATTTTTTTTTACGTAAGTGACGGTAAAATAGTTTCCCGAAAAAGTTAAAATTTGAGATTTTTTTTTTAAAATGTAAATTTTAACTTACGTAAGTGACGGTAAAATAGTTTTCTGAAAAGTTAAAATTTGAGTTTTTTTTTAAATTCTAAATTTTAACCAAAAAAAAAAGCTGTATTTAAACTTTTAAAAAAACTATTTCTACTTTAAAAGTAATTTTGAAATTTACAGCCAAAAATAGCTTTCTCCGTCTCTCTTTCGAATCTCAAACAGTTCCGTGGACTCCGTCTCCATCTCGTGGAAACGAAGGTGACTCTGGTTTCACGCAGCGGTAGAAAGGTCATTAGAGGAGGCCTTGAGCTCATCGATTCGGTACTATCTCTTTCTCTCTTTCACGAGGTTGTGATGTCAGTTCTATTGTGTTGGTTGCTAAGGAAATGAAAGATGGCGAAATGTGCATTTGTTTTCTTGATTTGGAAAATAAAATAATCTGTACTTGGTTGACTTAGTTAAGTTCCTTGATTAGTTACTATAATTAACCAATTGTTTCTTTGCGTGTTTAAAGCGTTTTGTCATTTACGTGTACTTGGGATGTCCTCTAGGCTACGGTGGCTGATCTGCAGGAGGCAATTCAGCTTCGAAGTAAGTTTATTTTTTTCTTGGTTTATTAACTTAAGCTCTTAGCCTTTTCTGTGGAAACGAGTGTAGATTATACAGTATAATTATGACCATGATGAAATAGAATTTCAGTCTTTTGTAATAACATAGACTAGATTCTGTATCATGGATGTCTTGCTTGTGGAAGTGACTGAAAAACATAGTATATGACTCTCTTCTTCATCTATCATAGTAAATTGCTCCCGTATCTGTTCTCGGAATCTGTCGATTGCAGCTATCTGCATCACGTTCATGTTATAATTTATAGTCAATCTTATATATTCAAGGATATTAAAGTTTCTTGCTTTTCTGAAGTTGAATTTAGTGGTTGAATTAACTAGACATCTTGACAGACATGTGCATACTTTTCCCTCCAAAGGATACTAATATACAGGCTATATTGTGGATTTTTATATGATTTCCTGTAATTTTCAGTGGGCCGACTTTTATCCAACAATTGTAACATGGAACAGTTCAGCTGCTTAGTTGAACTTTGTTACTTTTTTCTTGCCCTAGCATTTGTCTAATTTGGGTTCTCAATGTTCGTAGAGAATTCTACCTATTTTCCTTTTAAGTCACCACACTATACTAATTCTATATATAACAGAATTTCCACTTAGAAACCCCATTTCGAAATGCAAGGAACAAATGTTTGTGCTTAGTATGAGATACTATTGTATTGGATTCAGAAACCTTACTTCTATATTACATAAACAGCTAAAAAGTTCTACCCTTCAAGACAGCGGCTGACCCTTCCAGTTCCCCCTGGATCAAAGGAAAAACCTGTTGTCCTCAGCTACAAGAAGAGTCTGAAGGATTACTCTGACGATAATTCAGACAACTTAACTATAGTTTTCAAGGACCTGGGTCCACAAGTTTCCTATCGGACACTTTTTTTTGCGAGTATCTGGGTCCTTTGGTCCTCTACCCTGTCTTTTACCACTTCCCAGCGTACAAATATTTTGGCTACAAGGAGGAGCGGGTAATCTATCCTGTTCAGACATATGCTTTATACTACTGGTGTTTCCACTACTTCAAGCGTATCATGGAGTCATTTTTTGTTCATCGATTCAGCCATGCAACTTCACCTCTTTCCAATGTGTTTCGGAACTGTGCTTATTATTGGACCTTTGGCTCCTCTATTGCATACTTTGTGAAGCATCCCCTCTACAAACCTGTTGGTGACCTTCAGATGAAGATTGGTTTTGGCCTTGGTTACTTTGCCAAGCTTCAAACTTCTACTGCCATTTGATTCTGAAGAATCTTCGCAGTCCAGATGGAAATGGAGGGTATCAAATCCTCATGGATTTCTCTTCAATATTGTGACATGTGCAAATTACACCACAGAGATTTATCAATGGCTTGGTTTTAATATTGCAACACAGACAGTTGCAGGTTACATGTTTCTCATGGTTGCAACTGGCATCATGACCAATTGGGCTCTTGCAAAGCATCGACGCCTGAATAAGGTAAAGTCTTGGTGCTCTATATTTACCTAGTTTCTCACGTTTTTCAGTATTGAAGTTTAGAAATATGAATTGTACGTAACGAAAGGCCATCGTCATATATACTTGAATTTCATCAGTCTATAACAATTTTCTTTTAGCTATATGGTAAGGAAAGATGATTTCTGTTGGCATTGAAGCCTATTAGGATTGTAATTCATGCTTTGCACACGAAACCACAATGATCTGCTTTGCTTTCCTATTAGATCCTTGTTGAATTGAGATGTCTTTCAATATCATTAGGTTATGTCCTGTTCATTAAGACTGAATTTTTGTCATTTGTGTTTCTCATCTCCCTTTCCTATCTTTAAAATATTTGTCTTCTGCTACTAAGTCAAAAAATTTGGAGTCAATAAGAGCATCAAAGGAACAAATCGATCCATCCATTCTTGATGGGACATAGTTAAAATATGAACATCTTTAAAATATATGTCTGCAATTTTTCATAATTCTTTACATATCTTTGAATGTTTTGCTTTTTACTTTTCTCACTGGTGCGAGAAAGTCATCAAAGGTTTTCATTACCTACTCCTTTTTTCCCTCAATTGTCGTTTTCCCCGTAACCAAGTCCTTCCCTTCTCAGTGGAAAGGATGGAAGACCTGAATATCCACGCCGATGGGTCATCCTGCCTCCATTCCTGTAGATTATCCAGATATATGCTAATATTTATCAACTCAGCAAACTCGAGATTGTGGTTTTTGGGGCTAAATAGAAATTGGAGCTCATGTCATGCTTGCAGCCAATGCATGAAGATCTTAGTCTTTCTTTTGGGCATCCTTAAATTGTCAAACACTCGAAGATGATATCCTTATCAAAAGCCATTCCATGTTAGTTTTTCAGTTGTTAAAATTACTTGGGGAACGGATTATGCTTTCCTGTTTAACTAATTTGTTTGATTGAATCTCATTTCTGATATTTGGTATTTGGTGGGTTCATTTCGTTTCTGTAATCTTAGAAGAGTACCTGCTGATTATGTAATGTTATTTTAAAGGCGTACGGATCAATAAGGGCCTATAACCATTCTAAGTTAAAAGTTTACACGACTAAAACGAAGTTAGTGAACTAACAAGATAATGAATACCATATTGAGTTAATGATAGTGGAAACAATGATATTCACTTGCTGCATGTGCATGATAGCTTCATTGACTTGAGAGAACTGGGCTTGGAGCTAACAGCTATGCCTATCAGAAAGCTTTTCAAGCTAGTTGTTTATTTATTGGAAAATAATTAAGAAAAAAGCTGTAGTGGGCAAGCACATTGCATTTGCTAGATACCTAGCCTAATTCTCGGAAAGAAAATAGAGAAAGCCAGTTAAGTAACTGTCTTTTGTATTAAAATAGTAATTAAAAGAAAAAAGACAGAAAACCGGAAGCAAACATAATTAGCCCCCAGTCCTCCGGATAGGTAGCATGAGCCGCTGACGCGTTCCTCCCTGTAACTACAACTGGTACCCACGTAATATTGTATTAATATCTGGAATATTATTTATTATTAGCTAGTCTCTCTCGTTGTTTATCCGAGGGCCCACATTTCAGCTCTCGCTTCCTTATAATGACAACCAAACAAACTAGCTCTCCTCAGCACAGGCTCTCTCTCTCTCTCTCTCATTCCGGTACGTTCTGGCTTCGCCTTTCCTCGCATTCTTCATTTTTCCAATCGTTTCCATCTGATTGTTGATTATCTCTTTTAGCTTTTCTGTTTCGATCTTTAATTTGGAATAGGTAAAAAGAATCTTCCAATTGCGCCTGCTTTCTTTTACGATTTTGTTGCCATAGCTAGAAAGAATCGGAAATGCGTTTGCTTTTTTTTTCTCTCTCTCTGAAATTTATGTTTGTCATTGAGGAATCTCTTTCTTAGTGTATTGTTCAGTTTATTTCTTGTATACATTTCCAAAGGAATATGATATTCTGATTGGAACTTTTGTTGCGAAGAATTTGCCTACTTTAGATGATTATAATGATATCCGGAGTTGGATTCTTACAATAATGAACCAAAAATAAATGGTTGAAAATCCTGGGATATCATCCATGCTTCATGGTCTTTAACTTTTCTAATTCAAGACTATTCTATTATTATCTGGTCTTCTTGATGATGCCAATATCTTCAAAGAAAGGCCACAGGATTTTGTAAGCAGATTTCTGTTTTCGGGTTGGATTTTTTTACTTTATATTTGTTGATGCAATTAGATTTGAATTCACGTCTTTTCTTTTTTCCTAATGCATACAAACACGATATGCTGTTCTGCAGTTTTTCCTGTGCTTAAATTGTTTTGACTTTGGGAGATGTGAAACCTGACACATGTACAGTGATAGACAGTTTTATTTTGAAAACTCTCCGCTTCCTTGTCTCGGCACAGAGTAGAGTGAGTTTAATCAAAGTTTAAAGTTTTAAAAATTCCGGTGAAATGAGTTTTGTTTTTAAATTTAAATCTCACTTATTGTGAAATTTTCAAACTCAAGTTCAACCTATTTGTTACGTGTTTTCATCGAACTTTTATAAATTATATAAAATACAAATAAATTATTTATTAAATAAAATAACTATATGAAGTTTTTAGAATAAAGTATAAAAATTCATAATTTTAATAAAATATAAATAATTTAATACCTAAGAAATATTAATTAATCTAAAGTAATTATTAGATGACATTTGTAAGTTAAACTAATTTTAAGTTATTTATAAATATTGAATTGAGTTGAATTGAATTATTTAGACTTTTTGTATAATCCAATTAAACTTTAAAGTTTCTGGCTTTGATTTTTAAACTCAGTTTCAACTCTGGCCCGATTCTTAAAACGTAAATCTTTTAATACAGGTCTAACTATGATGTATCTTAGTGCTGCCTTGTTTTTTACTTTTCTTGTCTGGTTGAGTGTCCATATAGGATGTTTTGTCCATAAAGGATGTTTTTGTGCACTTGATTTCTTTTTATGTTTTATTTTGGATTAATTCATGTGTTAGAAAAACTACATATAGTGGACGTGGTACTACTGGAAAGTGATGGTTTTTGACCAATGAGTGAACTTGAGTGGAGAAACTGAGAAATATGTTAATTTTGCTTAATTGATACTTGCCAATTTTTGAATAATTACTATGTTCTTTCAAGCAGTAGAAGATGGCAGATGGTGAGGATATTCAGCCACTTGTTTGCGACAATGGAACGGGAATGGTCAAGGTATGTACTTACAGTATTCTGTGTTTGCATGAAGGGCCAGATTTTAAAGACAAAGTTATCAATAGATTTTCGTTAATTGATGTGAGAAGGAATGAGAATGCAGAAAACAGTTTATCCTATCCATTTTGTAGATGACGGTTGCAATGTCATTAAATCTTAAAAGGGATTGATCAATTTAACGCTACTGTACCATGTCTGATAAGTTTTCATATTGCTTAAGATCAAAACCTTTTTGCTATCTCATGTTTCCAAACAGGCTATTGGTTTTCCAGTGCCGTGACTAAGAATTAATTTTCTTTTGTGAACTTTTAGCATTTTTTATGTAGTGGAGAATTAATATCTATTGTTGCTCTTAGGCAGGATTTGCTGGAGATGATGCTCCAAGGGCTGTCTTCCCTAGCATTGTTGGTCGTCCTCGTCACACGGGTGTGATGGTTGGTATGGGCCAGAAAGATGCTTATGTTGGTGATGAGGCTCAGTCCAAGAGAGGTATTCTGACTCTCAAATACCCAATTGAGCACGGCATTGTGAGCAACTGGGATGATATGGAAAAAATCTGGCATCACACCTTCTACAATGAGCTTCGTGTTGCACCGGAAGAGCATCCAGTACTTCTTACTGAGGCTCCTCTGAATCCCAAAGCTAATCGTGAAAAGATGACCCAAATTATGTTTGAGACATTCAACACCCCTGCTATGTATGTTGCCATTCAGGCTGTTCTGTCCTTGTATGCCAGTGGACGTACGACTGGTAAGTCATCTCTCATTGAGGTTGATTCATTTAATTTGCAGTAGAAATTGGTTGAGTGTCCAAATAATTATTGTTTCCACCAGCTGTGGCAGTGTAATTTTTTATTTTTGAGATCTTGTTATTTGAAAAATCTCTTGCCATGGAGCTGATGTAGTATGTATTATCTCTTGCTTTTAGAACTCACTTCCTCGATTTACATCAGCTGTGTTAAAAATGGTCAACTCATTGGATAACATAGCTTTTAATTAACCTTCATTTTAGTCTATGCAGAATGAACATTCTGGATTCCTTTTATAGGTATTGTGCTGGACTCTGGTGATGGTGTCAGCCATACTGTACCCATATATGAAGGGTATGCCCTTCCACATGCCATTCTTCGTCTTGACCTGGCAGGCCGTGATCTCACCGATCACTTGATGAAGATCCTAACAGAGCGTGGATACTCATTCACCACCACAGCAGAGCGGGAAATTGTGAGGGACATGAAGGAAAAGCTGACGTATATTGCTCTTGAGTATGAACGGGAGCTGGAGACCTCCAAAACAAGCTCAGGAGTTGAGAAAAGCTATGAATTGCCTGATGGGCAGGTCATCACCATTGGTGCTGAACGCTTCCGTTGTCCAGAAGTCCTGTTCCAGCCATCAATGATCGGAATGGAAGCTGCCGGCATCCACGAGACAACATACAATTCTATCATGAAGTGCGATGTTGATATCAGGAAAGACTTGTACGGTAATATTGTTCTCAGCGGTGGTTCTACCATGTTCCCAGGCATTGCTGACAGAATGAGCAAGGAAATATCTGCGCTTGCCCCAAGCAGCATGAAAATCAAGGTGGTTGCCCCACCAGAAAGGAAGTACAGTGTTTGGATTGGTGGCTCCATCTTGGCATCACTTAGCACTTTCCAGCAGGTTTGTCAAGAATCATACATATTCGCTTTCCCTAATTAAGTTAAGAAAATTTCTTACTCCTAAATTTCCACGTGATTGCAGATGTGGATCGCGAAGGCAGAGTATGATGAGTCTGGACCGTCAATTGTGCACCGGAAATGCTTCTAATCAAATCAAGAATAGGATTTTTCCAAAAAGACAAGCTACTCTTTAATTTCTCATGAAACAAGAGTCTTTTCCTTCTAGTTTTCCTGTCATTTTATGTTTATTCTGGTATTGGAATTGGAGTGAGGACTAGGAGAAGGCGAGGATTTTGTTGCCAAATTGGCCCAATTCTTTCATTTTTTTTATACTTTCAGATGTCAAATCTTGTTTCTCATATTACACCAGAACCTGTCGAAGTGACTCGATATCCAATCATAGTTGTTTACACACGCTTAGGCAAGAAAAGAAGGAAGTATCTAATGGTCATAGCGCAGTGGAAAGAAAGGGTGTCGTAGTTCCTCTATCAAATCCGCTGAATGGGTGATCTTCCATTAAATCGTCTTTCCCGCTAATTGCACGTTTCTCGTCTGAGGCTTCTACTAAGTCATATGTCAACTCTGGACTCGTTCCATTATTATAGCTAGGAAATGTCCGGATGAAGCTCGGATCATTTGAAGATGGTCGCTGGGAGAAGCTGCCAAATCCTTGAATACCTCTTGTCAACTTGCGAGCTTTTATTCTTTCTTCTTCGAGAAATTGCCCATCTTCAAGCAGTCGCAATATTTTCTCACTTTGGTTTCTAAAGCTCGAGCCCCAGTTGAACCTACAAAAAGAAGGAAACATATATGATCCATAGAAATTAGTAGAAGCTATGAAGGCAATAGGACCAAACCAACCCTTTCTCGTCGACAAACTGAAAGTTTCCTAGGCTCTTGATGGCATCTTTATCGCTCTGAAACTCCTCAGCAACTCTTAGGGGTCCATGGCATAGAAGCTGCTCTAGCAGAAGCAGAGTCTTGTAAGAAGTTCGCCAACTTGGACGATCAAATTTGATCAACCTGCCCAACAAAATAAAGAGTTTAAATTGTAGAGGTGGTGATGTAACTAAATCAAACTCTACAATAAGACGTAAGAACCTCTGGTGAAGAACGTCCACAACTCTCCAATAATCATCCACTTCAAAAGCAGCCCGGGATATTATACGCATATTACGTGTGTCTGGTGGCCAAATATCTCCATTCGTAGCCTCTTCAGCCAATCTTCAAGACAACAAAGAAATTAAGCTTCAACATGTACAAACCAGATAATCGCGCTAGCAATAGACTTACAGCTCTACAGGCGTTACATCGGTAAAGGCCAACCGAGCGCTCTTGATCTTCTCTTTTAAGAAGAAAGAAGCTTGCCTCTTTAAGTCATGGAAGAATGGACTTCCCATGTTGCTGCTCGAGCTCAACAGCATCGACATATCCTTCGATACTCAACGTGAGTGCTCACGGCTATAAGCGCAAGGGGGTTGCAACTACTCCACTACAGCAAGAAATTTTAACTAATTTATATACGTCTTTTTCTGCATAACTAATGAGAAGAAGAGGACAAGTGCAACAGGCAGAAAAAGAAAAAAGTTGGTTATCAAGCAAACCCACATAGAAGATGCTTATTTTATTAAAGAAAATGTGGTTTATGGAAATTTTATTAAGTTGTCCGCAAAGGTACTCTACTGCGATTTTTCCAGTAAAGTGCACTCAGGTGCATTTCTACCTTAAAAAAAAAATTAGTTTTTGGCCTCCATCCACAATCAACCAGCCTCTGCTCGTACTTCAACCTCCACCTAACAAAATTCATCAGCTTTTTTTTCCAATGAGTTATTGGGTTCATGACATTCGCGGCAGCCTGTCGGACTAGTGCAAGAAAACCTGATGCACTGGTTATTATGACCAGCAATCAATTTAGGTTCTTATTAGGTTTATTAGTTATGTCTTCCGAACAGAAATTTTGAGGGAAAACAAAAAAACAAGAAGAGAATGGAAGAAGGCCATTGTACTAATATCTGAACAGTTGGATTATTATACCTTTTTACCACAAGATAACTAATGGTACGCAAAGGAAAGAATGAATATCTGTCGGAACGGTGAACGATCAGAAATCCTCTTCTTTAATTGTGATACATGAAACGTAGAATGTATACCACTTCCTTCTTGTAATTCCTACTGACCCAACTTTCACCATAACGCAGAATGGACAAAAATATTAGCACAAAAGTTTCTGCAAAGTCCTCAATCACCTGCGTTAAACACTCGTTCTATTCCATGTTTGTCCGCTAATTGCTTCATGCCCTATCGTGCGACACCCTGTTGATGGAACTTTAGTACCTAAATTATAGTTTTACGATAACATAAAACTTGATCAACCATTAACACATGTGAATCTCCAGCCACATACCAAACATATAAAAGAGCTGGACATCCATAAAGTGCTTCAAATGGGGTCATAAAGATGAGCCACTTGCTCCATTGAGATAGATATTCCCATGACATGCAACGAAGATATGTTTCTATTGTCCTATTAAGAACCTCCATTAGTCCATCTGATTGAGTATGATATAACTTGACGCTCAGCAAACTAAATAACTCTTGCCAAAAAACACTGATAAAGACAGCATCTCTGTCACTGATAACAGTGTTAGGCATGCCATGCAACTTACACACTCCAAATAAGATGTTGATTATATAAGCTATGGGATGTTTGTCTTGCATAATCATCACTCAAATCCCTTCTCCACTCGCATCCACTTCCGACATAGACGCCTTAGAAAAGTCTGGTAAAGTCAAGACTGGCGCTGACGATATGCTTCCTTAAAGAGTATTAACAGCTGCTGTTGCTTCAGGACTCCTCCCAAACGCATTCTTCTGAAGCAATGTTGTTAAAGGTTTTCTCATCTGACCACATCCATGAATGGCTCGCCTATAGTACGTACAAAGACCCAAGAATGTCCATAAGTTGCTCAAGTTGTTCAAGTATAGGCCACTCTTGTATAACTTGTATTTTCTGTTAGAAATTAATTCAAATTTTAGAGTTGTTTAAATTCCTTTAGAATGGGTCTTAGATTATCTTAAGAATTAGTTTGATTTATGTCACATGTTTAACAAGGTTATTTAGTTGTCCAAGTCTTAACGAAGTTAGTAAGTTGTAGAGTCATGGTAGTAGTAGTGGGTAGTTTTAGCAATGCTTGTGTAACCCATGTTGTTCATTATGTGTAAGCCTTATATAAGGCCTTGTTGCGATGATTTAATTGAAGTATGTGAGTTAATATCATTTCTTTTTATCTCATTGTTCTCATCTTCTTTGCTCACTCTTCTTTTTATTGTTTATGTTCTAAAATTTCAACATTTTCTTTGGATGAATAACTACCCCTGACACTTATTAAATATCCCAACTACTCCATATGTAATACTCCACAAGAGACAGTCTGAGGAGCGAGAAAAGGTGACGACTACGTGTTATTGCGGTTTGTTGCGTTTGTCCTGGAGCCTCCGCCTGAGTCACCGTTTTCGGTTGCTTCGGCTGTTTTGGTAGACACCCTAGTCGACATGGAAGCCCTCGATCCCAAGGGACAACCTTCCAAAAAAGGCCACATAAGGAAGAGGGATGACGAGCCTTCCCCTCCCAAGCCATCGTATAGCGCAGCAGTAGTAAGGGACTCCGGCACAGACGATGCGGTTCTGCCGCGCCCCTGGCTATAGGACGACACTATCGAAGTGCCTGCTGGAGACATCACCTCTACCACGGGGGAGCGCGGTGGCAGCATCTTGTTTTCCCAAACCTTTAAAGACAAACTTGATAAGCAATGGGCATAAGTAGTCGTAGTGAAACTCTTAGGGCGTTGGATTGGATTTCGCACGATTGTTCCCCGTCTTCACAGCTTATGGCGTCCCTGTGGTCCCCTGAAGATCGTGGACTTAGAAAATGGCTTTTCTTCTCGTCAAATTTAAAATTGAATCCGATTATATCAATGTCCTTACCAACGGGTCGTGGGTGATTTATGGCCAAGTTCTCTCCATCCAACGCTGGACCCCGAGTTTCCAGCCGACACAGGCATCTGTCACTCGCGCAGTGCTTTGGATCCGTTTTTCCAATCTGCCCATAACGTGTTATCATCCCATGATTCTCCAAGCCTTGGGTAATTTGTTGGGCACTACTGTGAAGATTGATGAGGCCACATTACAGGCACAACGGGGGCGGTAAGTGCGCATAGCAATGGCCGTCGACTTAAGCGTGCCTTTATGCCCGACAGTGGAGATGGATGGTGCGACGTTGATGATCAAATACGAAGGGCTTCCTCAGGTTTGTTTCCATTGTGGGATGATTGGACACAACTCTAGAGGTTGTCCGAAGAAGATGACTGACGAACATGGAGTTGGTCCTCCACCGTGTCCTGCAGGTGAAAACGCCCCCGTGCCGGCCATGCCGTCAGCTCAGCCCAAGGCCGGACCAACGGAGGGGTCCGGCTCCGCTTATGGGCCTTAGATTCACATTCAAAGGAAACCTCCAAGAGCAACGCTGCCTAAGCCCGGTCGATCCGGGGCAAATCCGGCTTCTTCCCCGAGCGTTCCCCAGAGACGCTCACCTGCCCGTGCTCTTGCGCAGGCACCGATTGCAACGGTCACTAGCGGAGGATCTCGATTCCAAGTGCTAGAGCAAGATACGACACCCTTAGGCCTTGGACAACGTTTTGATTTTTCCAAGGTAGTTGAAATGGGACAACCCATTTTTAAGGGAGGGAAGGGTTCAACTAGACCAACTAAATCTTGTCCCAAAGGTAAAGCTGTCGGCTAGACCCCACTCCCTCCTGCAGGTCCGGCTACCGGCACCAGTAGTCCAGACTTGGCCCCGACTGCGAGTAGTACAGTCCAACTTCACCCCACAAACGCTAATCAAAATTTAGCAGTTGAAATTCCGACCCACAATGAAATGGTTTGTGATCCCCAACTCATTCTAGCCCGAGCACCGGATGCTGATGCGGGGGGGGCGG
>JANZLC010000202.1:14539659-14558979 GCA_026413385.1 Erythroxylum gracilipes | reverse complement strand
AGAGATTTTAGACGGGGGAGGGGGGGAATAGCCGTCGGATTAGTTGGACGGTTGGGATGGATTACGTGGTCGTCCATCCCAACTCGTCCTTAGTATATATACTTAATGACTATTGTATACTCGCATGTAGAATCCCTTTTCTCAAATGACTATTGTATACTCGCATGTAGAATCCCGAAAAGAGGACTTAAGGGTATTTGTGTAAATTGCTTTGATGTTGTTATAGTAAAGGGGAATAATTATTCCCGCTAATTTTGATCAAATTTTAGCGCCATAAATAAAACCCGCAAATTCAGAGTCCACACTCGCATTTCAATGCTCAAGTCCTCGTTTTTCTTTCATTTTCTGTTTGCCGTTGCCTCCATTGAATCTCTCATCTAATAGCATAAGTAAACCTTAGGTCTTCTTGTATTTGTAGAAATGGCGGGGCAATCTGACTGTCAACTTTCTGTCTTTTCTCCTGAAGAGGTCCGTTTGCATGTGCGCAATTCATAATTAAATGTAACTACTTTGTACGAGATTCTGTATGTTCTTGCTTGAAAATGCATTGGGTCTTTTTTACCCAGATCGAGTTCATGGCAGAAGATGAATTGGTGGAGATTGTTCCCAATCTTAGAATGGATTCTCTCAATTTTATCTGTGTAATTCTCTGCCTTTCCCTCTCTATCTGTCTAACTATTTTGTCTCAGTTCTCTAAATATATATTTATGTAATGGATTACGTTGATTATGTACTTAGTATGGTTGCAGGGCGATTATGGTCCATTTTATCCACAAATAGCGACTCAAGTGCCGCTGTGGTTAGCGGTGGCTTTAAAGAAGCGAGGGAAATGCACTATTAGGCCTCCGCAGTGGATGTCAATTGGTGGGTTTCTGCTTATAACACCCATATATGAGCTCCATTGAATGGATGTCACTTTTTCTTGTGTGAACTTGAATAGTATAGTCTCATATCATAGAGATTAGTTGTAGTTAAAGGTTTGCCTCTACAAGCCTGCCTGGGTTCTTCTTCTGTTGGGGTTGTTATCCTTTTAGTGAAAATTGAACTGCTTAAACAAAGGAGCCTTTTATCTAAAGAGTTGTGAATTCCTTTGAGTGTTTGATTGGTCAGTAAAAGAAATCCATTAATCATTTCACTTCTCAATTTTCAGTTGAGACTGAACATATGTTTACCAATCACGCACTTCTTATAATGGGTTACCGGCAGCTCCCTCTTCAACGTTGAAAATTAGTTTCTTGTTTTTTCTTTTCAAATTAGTTGTAGCTGTTCATGTCGATGCTATGCATTGCTCTGGGCGTTCTTTGCTGTTTTGTTGTTTCATGAAACTGTTTATGATTTCAAGTTTTTAGCTTTCCTAATGTGTACTTCCAATTTTTTATATTGTTCCTGCTAGAAAGCAAATTGTAAACTTTAATCTTTCTCACCATTCTACATGCTTTAGAAAACTTGACTCAGGTTTTGGAAGGTGAACGAGATTCTCATGCATTTCAGCCATTACCCTTCCATTACGTGGAAATCTCAAGACTCCTTTTTGACCAGTAACTGCTAAACTATTATCACTTGATTGTGAAATTCACAACCGGAAAAATTCAAATATTAAAATTTTTGTTCTTGATGGCAGTGCACGTGATGACATTCCTGACATTTACATGGTGAGTTTAAAGATTCAGCAGGTCCCATTTAGTGCTTATGTATGTTTGCTAAGAGTTCCTTTTGATCCGTTTTATAGGTTCGATCATTGATTGAGGACATTAGGGATGTAAGGTTTCATAAAGTGGAGACTAACTTGGAAAAATTTACTGCATCTTCAGTGACGGTATGCTTTTTAAACTCCCAAGTCCTAATTTTTTTAAAAAAAATTTATGTAGATCATTGTCATTAGAATGTGCTTATAGGTGTTACAATTGGTTTATGTATGCTTTATAAGTTTCATGTAGAGAAATTTTTATGCCTTATTCAAAATGAAGAACTCTGTTAGAAGTGCAAGGAACATGTCTTCTATTTGTTATCATTAACCTCTATTGAAGTAAAACTTTAGTCAAACAATTTAACAAGGAAACCATATACTAAGACAATAAGATTTAAAGTTTTGGGTGTGGGCATCATACAACTATTGGAGGAAGAATATTTCTCTTATTAATCTTATCTTTATAGTAGATGAAATTAGGATATATATTTAGGTAAATTGAGTAAATAAATCCACCAAAATAACTGTCAATGAATATTAGTTAGCAAGTCTATGATCCCCACATCCAACCAATGACTAAAGCTCCTCGAATGCATTGTTGAGAATTTAAGTTTATCTACTTTCTGTGGTTTGAATCATTATGGTGCCCAAGATAAGTGATTAAGAAGCAGTGATAAGAAAAAGATGGGATGTTTGTTAAAATAATCACAGAGAGACTACTGAATCAAATTTCTTCCTCAAATGGTAGTTACATGTTAAATCATTGAAATGCTATTGGGTAGGGTACTAGGAATATATTTATTGATGGTGTGATAGAACTATAGATAGGAAAGTGAAATTTTATTTGCAAGTTTAAGGCAAGAATCTTAAGTACTCAAGGATGTTATTTGGAGTCGATGATCTCAAAATAAAACCAGAAACAAGTATCTAAACACTCAAAGATAATAACCAACTCTCTAAAACTTAGAGAAACGAACTAAATGGTGTTGAAGAAGGGAGAAGTAGCAGCTTTAGTTGAGAAGTGCTGAAGAGTTGAAAGTAGCTGCTTTAGAGGATCTGAAGAGTAGACAAGTGGAACACCCAAAAAGTGATATAAGTTGACTTGGTCAATTGCTCTGTGCTTCCCACATGATTTTTTTGATTTCCTTCTAATATAGGTGCATAAGGAAGGCGTCATTAGTGCATCCCTTGAAAAGTTGCCTTGCCCTCGAGACAAAAATAAGAAAATTGTTCAGCCATGAGATCATAACTCTCCCAACTAGCTTCTTTAAAAGGACGATTTTCCCATTGAACAAGTAATTCTAAAGAATGAGTACTAGCGTTACTAGTCCATCTATGAGATAGAATCTTTTCTGAAGGTAAGGTGAGCTCATAATCAACATTAATTGGAAGTGGCGATGAAGGATTTGCAACTTGTTGTCCATATGCTGGTTGAAGAAAAGAGACGTGGAATATTGGATGGACTTTGTAAGATTCAGGAAGCTCCAATTCATAGCCCATTGGTCCTATTAGTCAAACAATCCTGTATGGTCCAAAAAATCGAGGGACAATTATTCATACCTACAACGAGCCAAAGGTCTTTAACAATATGGCTGCAAATGTAGTAGAGTCCCTAACCTGAAAAGTTGGATCCCTCTGATGCGCTTCAACTTGCTCCTTCATCCTAGTTTGAGCTTTTAAGAGATTTTTCTTAAGGATCTTGAGCATAACATTGCATGTCAGAAATTGTTCCTCAAGCTTAGCAATGCATGTTTCACCAATAACAAAAGGAAAAATGGTAGGAGGGTTTCTTCCATAAACGAACTTAAATGGAGCTGTTATGGTTGAAGTATGGAACCTTGTATTAAAGGAGAATTTTGCCCATAGGAAAAAATGGCCCGAAGAATGTGGTTACTCTTGAGCAACTCACCTCAGACAAGTTTCTAAGCACCTATTGACAACTTCTGTTTGCCCATCAAATTAAGAATGATATAAAGTGTTCATCTTTAGTTTAGTATTGCCAAGTCTAAAAAGCTTTTACCAAAAGGCACTAAGAAAGATCACATTCCTATTAGACAAAATTGATTGAAGAATACCAAAGAGACGGACAATTTCTTTGCTAAAAAATTACCAATTGACTTGGCAATATAAGGGTGAGAAATTGCGATAAAATGAAAATATTTGCTAAGGCGGTCTACAACCAACAAAATAGTCTCATAGCCTCCAATTTGGCAAGTCCTACAATGAAATCCAACAATATATCCTCCCATATTCTTTCTAGTATGTGCTATGGTTATAAAAGACCAACAAGTGCTAAAGCTTGATATTTAGCTTGTTACACTTGTTAATAGACAAGCAATTTTGAACATAGGTTTTGAAGTCTTGCTTCGTTGGTGGTCGGAAAAAATTGAAAGAAAGATGCTTCAAGGTCTTTAAATATCCACCAGGCCCTGCAACAACTGTGGCATAAGATTCTAAGAGAAGCTTTCAACAAAGAGAAGGCTCATTTGGAATAACTATAACACTCTTTGAAATAGAGCTTATCATTCACCATTTGAAAATCCAATTGAGGGGAGGGATTTTGGCGAATGGCCTTCATAATCGCACAAGTAAACAAATCTGATTGAAGTGCGTCACTTTAGTTGGAAAAATCCAACAAGATGGGAAGTGCAAGAGTGAAAAAAATCAGCGTATTGTAGCTTCTTGACAACAAGTTAGCCCCTGAATTATCTTTCCCTGCCTTATACACAATTATTAAGTTGAAAAGTAAAAATTTCATAAGAAGCCATTGCTATCCGTTAGTGGTAATACATTCGCTGAGGAGATATCTAAGTCTATAATGATCTATTCGGAAAAAGAAATGGCATTCCAAAAGATAATGTTTCCATTTTTGCAAGGCTAAGACAAGAGAGGCAATTCACAATCATAATTAGATTTAAATCGGTTTGAAAAAGAAAATCCTTACTAAAATAAGCTATAGGATGCTCAACTTGTAGGATTATAGCTCCAATTCCTTTTGAAGAATCATCACACTCCATGAATGTCTGAGTGAAACTCGGTAGTCAGAGGTCTGGTATTGTGGTCAATGCCAGCTGGAGCTATTGGAAAGCCTTCTATATTATCGGAGACTAGTGAAAAGCTTTCTTCTTAGCGAGATTAGTTAGTGGTTGGGCTATCATTTTGTAACTCTGCACAAACCTGCATAGTAGCCTGTTAATAAATAATTAAAAAAAAAACTCATAACTATTTAACATTAGTCGGTATCATCCACTTTTAAACTGCTTGAATCTTATCTTGATCGATAGAACTCCTTTGGTTGAAACCACATGTCCTAAAAATGAAATTTTGGTTTGACCAAATAAACATTTAGATGCCTTAGCATAGTAGTGGTTATCTTGGAGAAGGTGCAAGGTAAGTTGTAGATGATTAAGATGTTGCTCAAAAGATGGACTATATACCAAGATGTTGTCAAAGAATACAAGAATGAATTTTTGCAAATATGGTTGGAATAGGTCATTCATTGCAGATTGGAAGGTGGATGGAGCATTGGTGAGCCCAAAGGGCCTCATAATGAATTCATAATGGCTTGAGTGGGTGTGGAAAGCAGTTTTGTGGATGTCTGTAGGGTTGATGCGTATCTAGTGATAACCTGAACGTAAATCAATTTTGGAGATGGTACTATGTAATTCATCGAGAAGCTCATTGACGTTTGGGATTGAGTATTTGTCTAGAATGATGGTTTGGTTTAGGCTTTTATAATTAATACACATACGCCAAGTGTTGTCTTTCTTTTTAACAAGGAGAATAGGGCTTGCAAAAGGGTTGGTGTTAGGTCTATCAAAACTTGATTTAAACAATTCCAAGAATTGCAATTTAAGATTTTTAAAAGTAAGGATAATGATATGGATGGATGTTTGGTGGTTTTGAATTGGGGAGTAATGGAGTGAGTGTGGTGGTTATCAGTTGGAAGGATATCGAATTCTTCGAAAATCATTTCAAAAGTTTGAAGCAATTTTTGAATTTGAAGAGGAGGATTACCTAGAAATTCAGCTTCTTTTAAGAGATGTTGGAAGGCTAGCTACAGATCTGACTTTTGTGGCATCCCTTGGAGCTTACATCGCTTCCTATTAAGATTAAAAATTAGAAACATTTCATTCCAATTGGCCTCCATTGTATTTAAGGAAACAGTTCATTTAATTCCCATCACCAAATTTGCGCCACCTATTGAAATGGGATAATAATCTTGAGTGATGGTGAGTCCTTGTAATTGAATAGCAAGGCTTTGGCAAAGATGATTGTAGCAAATTATCTCTCTATTGTCGATTTGTACTTTGAATAAGGGAACAAATTAAATAGGTAGTTGTAATCCTTCCATAATTTTTTCATAGACAAAATTGTGGGTTGATCCACGATCAACCAAAATCAATATTGAACGTCCTCCTAGAGTCCCTTTAAGCTATGTCATGGATCTAAAATTATTACACAGAATGGCATGGAAGGAGATTTCAGCTAGATCAGCGGCAATTAGTTCCTGGTCACTGTTGTCACCTGGTGCGTCCACAATTGGTTCGTTGCCATCTTCAAGTTCTAGAAGGGTGAGTGACGTTATCTTGCAATGAAGACCAGTTACAAACTTCTCATTGCAACTAAAACAGGCCCTGTAAGATGTGATTTTGCCTCTTAGGGTCTCACATACAAGTTTGAAGAGGGCGAAGAATTGGCTATGTAGGAGCCATGGTCTATAATGCCGGCTGATTTCCAATTGGATTGAAATAAGCTTCACGCCTTGGAGATAGGTTGGGCCTTGACGAATATAGCCCTTGGAAGCCTTTTAGACCCAAAATTGGATCCCACTTTTTGCTCGAATTCCATGCCAAGGCTTACTGCCTTTTTCATAGTCTTGGGTTTGTGAATTGGTACATTAGCCTTGAGTAACTCATTAAGGAACACACTTAGAAGCCAATGTTTTGGGCCAATTTTTGACATGAGCAAACCGTTTGGCAAACTCCTGGGGATATTCTTAGACCATGCCCAATCGTTGTTATATGTTACATAGATGGTCATCAAGGTTTTGGAACTCAGCAGGACCGTAATTCTCTTCTAGGGCTCAAACAAGTTCCCCCGATGTAGTAGTGTGCATTCACTATTGATCCATACAGAAAGATCAAAGTGCATCGCTTTTTTTGTTTTTTTTACAAGGAAAATAAACAAAAAGTCAAGGCAATCTAACTAACGCAAGATCTGCGGTACAAAACTTCTTGTTGATCTCGATGCATGATTTCCATAACTAGCCACGGGGGTTCCTGGAGAAAATGTAATCCTGGACTGGTTGTGGTTGCTACTGAGGCTAGATTCTCTGTGTATAGGTTGCCTTCGCGATGAATGTGTTGCAGATGTACTTTCCACTCTTGTTAGAGTAACCCACAAATACCTGTCACCAAAAAGGTATTATTAGTTAAAATTGTAGTGGAAGAGGACAGAATGTTTATAACTTCGAGGGAGTCCACTTTAACTATGATTCGACAATATCTTAGAGTCCAAGCCAGGGTGAGTCCTGAGTAAACGCCCCATAGTTCTGTAGTTAGCAGCCAATGTGCTGCAAGAACCCCTGCACTATTGACCATGACAATCTCTAAGAAGCCCCCAACGTAGCAGTATTTGTCCCTTAATTTACTGCTCTGTCAGTATTTAACTTGACCTAATCTTTGGGTGATTTTGTCCATCCAACTAAGCTCTCCATGGGTAAGCCCATTGAAGGCAACACACAACTTTCCATAAGAGTGATATCCATCTTCAAGGCATCAAATGTTTGGTAGACCCAAAAATATTTTTGGGTCTTTCAAATTTAGCCGCGTGGATCTCCTCCTTCAAATCGTGGGAATTCATCCTAGTATGTGGTAAACGGGAGGGATCCTTTAACCACCAAGGTAAGTCCATTTCATCTTCTGCTTCTTCTGCCCAAGATGATTTGTTCGGATCTCAAGGACTTGTGTTGTCTTCAGGGGCCTTCCCTTTAGCTGGAGCATGTTTGACCTCAATCAAAGGGCCTATGGTTTGGGCTTTGATTGTGGCATCCATGGCTTCTAAATGAGAGGTGAGAAGTGATAACTGCTGGAGAATTGAATCATTGGAAGGGTTGGTTGGTCAAGTAGGCGGATCTGGTGGTGTTGGTGGTACATTAATGAAAGAAGCAGGCAACCATTTTGGATCTTGACCAGCTCTGGTACTAAAACGATAGAAACTAGAGATAGGACAGTGAAATTTTATTTGGAAGTTTGAGTGCAAGAATCTTAAACACTCAATGATGTTGTTTGTATGGAGAGTATAAGACTCCAGTACAATAAAACAAATGATTTTGATGATCTCAAAACAAGAACTGTAATAGGTATTGAAACATTCAAAGATAATAATCAACTCCTAAAACTTGGAAAAACTAATTAAATTGTGTTAAAGAGTGGGGAAGTGGCAACTTTAGTTGAGACGTGCTGAAGAGTGGGAAAGGACTACTTTAGAGGATCTGAAGAGTAGGGAAGTGGAACACCCAACAAACTGATATAAGCTGACTTGATCAATTGTCATGTACTCCCCACATGATTTTTTTTAAATTTCCTTCTAAAATAGGCGCATAAAGGAGGGTCATATCATGGCGGTGTCTATACTTAGACTTCCCTGCTTATAGTAGGGAACATAGGATATTAATGCTTATGGTGGTCACATTGCAGCAGCCACATTGCTTTTTTTCAACCCCTTTGAAGTTGCTAGTTGATACTTTAGTCTTGTTCTTCTTTTTGTTTTAAATGTTAAAGCTAATGCTCTTTTAAACTTCAAAATGCAGTGCAAAAACATGTCTGCAATGGAAGTGAATATAATTCGTGCATTTGCTGGGAGAGCTTTAGAAGCATTTTATAAGCATGAGAATGAGCAACAAGTGCCAGATACAGATGGAATACAAGATAGGCAACTGCAAATACCTAATGACAGGCCAAAAGTACGTTCCTGCATGGTTTTTCTGTTTCCCCTAACGAAAACCCCATTCCATTCTCATCTGTTTTATTTTCTCTGTTCTTTTAAATGTTTCTGTGAGGGTGAATGAATAATTGCATGGCACCGTAATGGTGGTTCAACTAGTGGCCAATGCATTAATTTATGCAAAGCTCTATATATTCTTTCTCTATTAGTTATTATTTTATGACAGATTCTGTGATGGAAGATAGAAAAATTATGTGTTTCCTTTTAACAAAATGCCTTTTGCCTAATGTTTCTACATCCTCTAAGTTTCCTTTATGTAATGAGCCTCATTTCATTTACTTTCTTCTTTTCACAGAGAAATCTGAAGCCTAGATAACAAGTCATAATCTTTTATGACAGTCTTCCCTCGCAACTGCAAAATGGTAATCTGCAGCCAATAACAGATAGTAGTGGAGTTTACGCCTTATAATTTTCTGAATTTTAATAGTGCTTATTTCAGTGATTTGCTAACAGTACTTTATGTTGAACGTCATATGTACTGTTTTTATAACATTGTCATTCTGTACATGGTAAATTATGAAATCTTCCGAACATACTATGAACAATCTGTTGGCCATGCTGCATGTTATACCAATTATAAAGCCTTACGTATCTGATTCTGGATTTGCACTGGGGACTGAATAACAGTTGCGCAACATATTTTCCTGATTTGTCCTTATCCGAACTGTCAAATACACATGCAAGCAATCAAACTGCTCAAATATCTCTATAAAATTTAAGTTACCATAAATCATAAAATTGAAATGGTGGTCAATGCTATCGATACCGTGTGCAATTACTCATAGTAGCTGAAATCCTTGTGTTTTACTGCATAGGTGAAGGGAACTATACTGCTTGTGGTCCATATGATACTTGCTTGAGTTTTGGTCTTTGATAGCCGGAGACTTGCTTCTTTCAAAATTGACTAAAGTTTTTGCCTTTAGGGCTGCTTCAGTTTTGAAAATCATACTCATTTCTTTTAGGTCATGGTTTTGGCACTTTATTATCGTTGAAATAGGTATGTTGCTGTGCCGTTTATTTGCTTTCCAACATTAATCCTAGGTGCTTGAGTTGCCTAGTGTTGCACAAGTTGGAATATTTTGATTTTTCGACGAAGTTGTTGCTTGTTTTCTAGGTCAACCAGACATAAAAAACTTGCATATTCCCTGATTGATTGGGTTATTAAATTAGCAGGGGCGGAGTGTTCAATCCACACACGTGGTTATGAGGGATTATCCAGGATTTCCTTATTTTTCAGGTTGGCAATTTGTTTTGATCTGCAGCTAACGTGCTACTTATGCCACTTGGACTAATTAATTTGATTGGAATTGGCTTTGGCTTTGGTTGAGAGACATGAAGACATTTGGTTAGTGAGGTCATAAACTTGAGTCGCCCAATTATTTTGTTAGCTACCCTTGGACTATGGATTCTACCTTGATTTGATCGCTCTTTTATCTACATGTATCCTTCAGCTGACCCGTGTGCTTTTGGGTTGGATCTCTTTCTTCGTAAACGCGTTGTTACATGCTTGTTCTTTGATCTTATTCATGTGATATTCCTAGTTCTTAGTTATTCTATTGGCCCAACCCAACGACTTTATGTATGCATTGTATTATTCACCCTAGAGCTAGAGGGGGAAACAAAGAAAAATCGTACATACACTTTAAAGAAGATTGATCTAATGAATTTTGGGTTATATTGTCTTTGAAATAGAATAATTAGATTCTTTTGTTCTCTATGTTTTTAAATTCTCGTTTTGATTATTTTAGGTGCCATGATTAGATTCTCCTTAAAATGTGTCACGATTAGATTACTTTATAATAAGAAAAGGGAAACAATGGAAGAAAAATGGACATGGCAGCGTGGATGGGAGAAATTCCTGGATTCAGTTCTTCTTGATGTTAATGAAATTTCTGTGTAGAATACGTGAAACGATTGATTTTTGTGCTTCCGATATTTAATGCAGCATCTGGGTTCCAATAAGTTAACTGGAGTTGGTCGTTGGTGGCCCAGAGCAGCAGTGATAGTTAAATCCAGTACGCTGGTCCCAATAGAAAAAAGAAAGGGCAGGGTTGACTCCCAGTCCCACCCACCGTATATTCTTTCAATTCGAACGATGCTTTGCTTTGTCCAGTAATCTATTAAATTAAATTAACGTAAATGGTTTGAATTCTTGAACCCTATAGCAAGTGGGAAGGTGGCTAATTATGGTTTATTATATTAGATAAAGCAGAAACTAAGTGCGTTCAGAATTGTCGATGGCTCTTTTATGATTTAAATATGATAAAGTTTTAAGTATATGCTTTTGAATAGACCCTACGTATAAGATGCAGTAAAAATGTGTTTCTCGCTTAGATTGGAATATGAATTATATTCAGGTGAGTTGTCAAAATGGAAATACAGGAATGAGTCAAAATTATTAATTTGAAATGTATCTATAATCATGGACAAATATAAAACTGTTTCAAATCAATAACAGTGGGGAATTACAAACTGTTCGTTTCTTGAACAAACTAACAACTATAAAGTGCAAAGAGGATTTTATAATAAAAAGAACAAATAACTAATATTCACTGTTTGGTTGCCGGCAAAGTAAAGTAAATTCTTTGAAAAATAAATCTATAAGAAAGTAAAGATATTCACATGTTTGGATACTTATAAAAATTCTAATCAAAAAGTTGGGTAGATTTTTATTATAATGTTTAGTATGTAACAGTATTTTATAGAATGTAACTTAATTTTAACTTGTGTTTTCAATTATATCTGTACAAACAGAATAAAAATTGAAATCGTTAAATAAGGAAAAATATAAACATGAAGATTGTCGATTAAAACTTCTGAGAAAAAATATTCAAAATTCAAATATCAGCCGATACCGAAAAATTTTAAAAGTAGGGAAATTTTTTTCAAAATTTTAAAATTTTCCTCCCTCCCTCTTATCTCTTCTTCCCCCCATTTTTTAAAAGTTTTTTAATTAGTTATTTTATTTATTTCAATTTTTATAATTATTGTGATTTTTTAATTTTTGTTTTTAAAATAATAATGAATATTTTTATTACTAATAATAATTATAAATTAAATAAAACATACAAAAAAATATTTTATTTAAATTGATTTAAATATGTTATATAATATTATTAATAAAATATTTTATTTTTAAAAATAAATAATTTTAAAATTATTATTTATAAACTAATATCTATTATATATATTTTTAATTATTAAATCAAAATTTATTTGAAATTTATATATTTTAAAGTCTCAGAGTTGAGAGAGAAGGAAGGTTTAAATTATCTAGTGTATTTTTTAGATTAAACTCCTGATAAAAGTAATCTAAATACCAAAGAGGGGTGTTGGGATTTAAATTCGAAGGAAAGCGTCACTACTTTCTCTAAATTAAGAAAAATTTTACTTTTCTAACTATCCAAAAAAATCGAACCACACGTAATAATTTAAATTTAAAAAAAAGATTACTTTCCCTGACAACAATTGTACCAACCAAACATGGTCATAAGGTGTTTTAAGTAATTTATTTTTTAATGATTATTGATAATTTAAATTTAAAAAAAAAAGATTACTTTCCCTGACAAACAATCGTACCAACCAAACATGGTCATAAGGTGTTTTAAGTAATTTATTTTTTAATGATTATTGTATTTTAATTCGGTATAGTTATGAATTACAACAAGTCAAAATTCAACCAATTGGGTTTCCAATTTTGTTCCAACTGACCCTATATGTTTACCACTCAGGCAACCCGTGCGGGTAAACCAATTTTAAATTATATGATGATGGATATTGAGCCAACTCAGCGGTCAATTATTTGGTGACGAAGGTCTCCATGAATTACTCTCATCTTCTGTTTCGTTCCCATTTGGAAAGGTTAGCTTGGTCGACAAGGCAACTGGAAACTGCTATGATGCCCCCACCCGTTACAAAAATAACAATAATCCGGCCGAATGAATTGCTGTCCTTGTACTTTTTTTTTTTTTGTTTGTTTAGGGAATAAGTTAGTTGCATAAATGCTTATTTACAACTCCATTCCATGTAATTGTAAACAAACATGAAAATTAAAAAGCCACCCAAAAGAACATCGACGCATAAAAATAAAATCTTCCCCTTATTCTCGACCCTGTCCATTTCAAAGTAAATGTAAGCCCACGGCCATTTTCGTCATTTCATACTTTCACAACTGCTTTATCAACGCGTCTCTTCGCGGCCCCCCTGCTTTCGCCTTCTATTCTTTGGCTCTTAGCTGCAGAAGAAACCTCTCCTCTCCTCTCCTTCGCTTCTTCTCTTCCTCCTCCTCCTCTTTGTCCTTTGGATCAAGAACAAAACAAAAGAAAAAAATTGAACCGACCTTATCTTCTTATTCTTCCCAAGAAAAAGGAAAAAAAAAAGAGAAGCAAGGACAATCGTTAAGCGACACACAAAACTTCGAAAACAAAAAGAAAAGTATTCCGTGTATATTTCAGAAACCACTTTGGGTTTTGAGGAAGAATTCAGGAGTTTACGTTCACCGAATTTGCATTTTTTGGTGTTATAATCGGAAGAGGCGTAAATTAAGGACAGCGTGGCTCCACAACGCCGTCGGAGAGATGTGCACAGTGACGGCGACCGGGGACTGGTGGGCGAGAGGGATAGTGCCAGTGGGGCAAATTGGAGGAGGATTCAGCCACGAGAGCGAGCACGACTTGGCTCTCATGGTCAGCGATTTCGTCGAGAATGGCGCTAGTAGCGGCGGCGATTCTTGGTGCAGCAGTGACGGCGAATCGGGTCTCTCCGATCTTCACCACCTGGCTGACAAGATTTCGGTAACTTTTGTCATTTCATTTCTGTTTAGAATTGTATTGGTTTATTTTCCTTAAAGCATAATTATTATTGAGGGAGAATGAGGCTTTCTTGAAAAGGAAATTGAAATCGAGCTACCTTCTGCTTTGTTAGGATTTTATTGATGAGAATCTAATAATCGCGTCCTCAATTACTTGGTTTTTGTGACCTGTATTTGTTAGTCGAAGTGATTGAATCATCTTACGCGTTCTTATTTCCTTGGGAGACTCGAAATCAGTGTCTCTGTACTCTTTATTTGGCATTTGCTTCATATTTTTCTCTTGGTCCATAGGAGATAAAAATTTGCGAATTTCGGGTGAATAATTTAATTTCTTTGCACCATAGTAAGTTTCAAGATATATGGTTAGGTCTGGTGCCTCCTTCATTGTCGAGGGATCAAAATCTAATCCTGTTCAAAATTTACAAATATTTGTTATTATTAGTTGTTCATCGTTTCTTCTGTCTTTTAAATTATCCAAAGACCTATTCTTTTTAATTCATACCTTATCTGGAAAGTGGAAACTGAGTTCCTGCGTTATTCTGTAGTTTCGATTTGCCTAACTCTTTCAGCACGGGTTAATGCTTTGTGGTTCCCATGGATTGGCTGTTTTTGAGCTTTCGAGTTTGATCCTCTAATGCATTTGGTTATTTGTTTCTTGTGTTTCTGAGATTAGTACAGATCTCCAATAAAATAACTGTTGTTTCAGATATTGTGCATTACCTTGATTTTTTCATATGTTTCCTTGTTACCATAAAGTGGTTTTATAAATTATATTTGCAGTTAACCTTTTTTTTTTACTTCAAAGCTGGTGTATTTTTATCTGATTTTATCTTGCATTGCAGTTTTATAAGCAGTCTCTCACTCAGCATGAGAGCGACTTGCTGTCGCTAGTTCATTCGCGCATGCAATCCATCAAGGATACAGACCTTGGTCATGCTAAGTCAGCTTCATGTAATGGCAGCTGCATAAGGTTTTATCTGGCAAAGCTCTTGAGACTCAGTGGTTATGACGCCGCTGTATGCTCATCCAGGTGGCAGGGTAGCGGCAAGGTTCCAGGAGGTATGCTATCTCAATTTATAAGTTTTAGTTCTCACGTTTTTCTTTTTCTTTTTTTTTTTCCAAATTTTCAAATAGGGTCCCGTTCTATATTCCTGTAATATTTGACAGGCAGTTAATGGTGTCATAGTATACTTTTATTTTATCTTTTGTTCTGCATTTATACGTAGGTGATCATGAATACATTGATGTGGTTGACTACAAAAACACTGAAAGCTTTGAGCGTTTGATTGTTGATATTGACTTTCGAAGCCATTTTGAGATAGCTAGAGCTGTTGACTCTTATGCTAGGATACTGAAATCACTTCCAGTGGTGTATGTCGGATCCCTAGCCAGGCTAAAACAGTATCTTCAAGTTATGGTTGAAGCTTCTAAGTCTTCTCTCAGGCAGAACTCTATGCCTCTTCCTCCTTGGAGGTCTCTTGCTTATTTGGAAGCAAAGTGGTACTCCCCGCATCAGAGAAGGTATGATCCAGAAAAACAGAGTTTAAACATTTGTTCTTCAAAGCATAAGCAATGCAATGGACATTTGAAAAGGCTGCAGTCACTGCTTCAATCAGAAATTGAAGAAGAGCGTATCTTTAAGTCTATTAACAGCGACAGTAACTGGAAGGTGAAGTTTGAGAGGCGGAGACACTCCTTATTGAGGGGTCTTTGACATGTATAGCTTTTTGCACAAGAAATGCAAATCCTTTTTGTGAGAGGTTAATTGTATTTGCGGCTATATTCTGTTTCCCCTGTGGATTAATAAGTGATAACACGAATGAGTTATAATTGGGATGTGAAAGACAGCAACACACTATATACTCTTCATTTTTCATGGAGAATCAAACACCTGAATTTTGTATCGGCATTATCAGGTGCCTGGTAGGCGCTCGATCAACCCAGGTGAGTAGTGACACGGCCTGCCAAATCAATCTCTCGTGATTTGGCAAGTCGCATCCCTTGGTAGATGGTTATTCTCTTATCCGTTCAATGGTTATATGGCGTCTCCTTGTCTCTTATTTTATGGTCCAAGGAAATTTTGTTCTTGTTTCCAGTTTTGATTTGAAGTTCACATGTCGAGTTGCAAATGATTTCAATTTCGCACAAGCGGATAATCATTGTAATTTATGAATTGCTAATATACTAATAATTTAATTATCTTTGTTCCCCATTTTCCTGTTCATTGTTTCATTTACTTGTCACTTACTGTTGTATATACGAGCCTATATTGTCAAAATAAATGGATCATTCCCAATTAATCAATTTTTGACCAAGCTCTTGCCGCTGCCATATCATTCGATAACTGATGATAGCTTTCATTGCAACCATAAAAAGTAGACTTCTTCTCCTTCGTTTAACACGGTGGCAAGAAGTAATGAAGAAACCTAAAAATCTTTTCCCTTTTACAGTCACCGAGATAGACATGGTGGTTTGGCATTCACGTTTGTAGTAAAGTAAACAGGTCACGTGATCATTTGGTCGACCATAAAGATTATACGAGTTTTTTTTTTTGGGGTTAAAAAACGGGGCGTAAGCCTAGAAAAGAGAACTACAGGACAGTGATATAGGACAAGGAAATCCTGTGTCTGCTAACAGAAACGAAGACAGACCCTCAACAACATCACAAAACTAGTGAACTCCTGTAGGTAGACTATAGATATAGTTGGTTAACCAATCCGCACAACGATTGTTGTACAGAAGTTCTTAGATTTTCATAAAACAGATCGCATTAGTTTAGGGTTTGCAAGATGTTGCAATTTTAATTTCCAAATTGAAATTAATAACACTTAAAAATGAAATCAAATATTATCAAATTTTAAAAAATTAAAGACAGTTTTAATATCACTAATTAAAATCATGTGCAGTGCTATAAATGAATTTATTTTATGATTTTTTGAATATTAAGACCACTTTAATTATATAATATAATTAATTCATAAATATAATAATGCATGAATCATAAATTATAGTTTCACAAGTGTATAACCTTTAATAATGTGGAAACAAATGAATTGAAAGAACTATATAAGAGATATATGAATGAGTATGTTACAAATGAATTGAAAGAACTATATAAGAGATATATGAATGAGTATGTCAAACGTGCTAGGTCTTGAAGTGACCATAAAAATAGCTCCTATAAAGTTACTGACCTTATAGAATCTACACTTATTTATTTAAAATATAGTTTTAATTTTAGTTAAAAATTAATTAGAATTTAAATTATTTAAAATTAAATAACAATTAGTTCATAGTGAAATTCAATGTATAATAGTGATCATGTTTATCAAATATTTTATATTTAATTTCAAACTTTGTATAATTGAATCTAACTTGATTAAATTATCTTTTTCTTTTCAATTATTATTTTTTGTGACTTATTAAGTTCTTAAATTTGTTAAAAATATATATATTGTAAATTTAAAATTAAATTGATAGAACTTCTATAATTTATTTGCGTATAAATTAAGATTGAAATTTAACAATGCATGATGACCACTATTCACCATTAATAATTGATTCTTCAAATAAAATTTGATAATTATTCCCAACTGTCACTTCATCTTAAATTTTTGAAATCATCACTGGTAAAGAATAATAGAATATTCTTTCTAATCACTTTAAAACGACGAATCACTAAATGATTTTTATATAGTTTATATCACTTTTAAGAATTATCAATTGACCTATCTACAAATAAAAAGGTGTTAATAAGTAGTATCAACATAAGTAATCCTTATATAAGATTATTTCGATATCTTAAATAAAATTATTTATATAATTATCATAATAAGTATATTCATAGATATATTAGTAATGCTCTATATAAAATTTTTATGTTAAGGCAACTTAATGAACTTTTTTTCTAACAAATATTCACAAATTTATTTAAGTATCTTTATACTTTAATTTATAAACATAATACATGTTAATCTAGTGCAATATATATATATATATATATATATATATATATATGTATGTATGTATGTCTGTATGTATGTATGTATGTATGTATGTGTGTATGTATGTATGTATGTATGTTGAGGTAGTCCAGTTATACTGGGGTCGGTCCTATCAGGTCCACGGTATGAAAAAAACACTGAAAATCTATTTCAGCAATATCGATGTCGCGATCTCATTAGGATCAATTTGGTTCTATTGCTCTCCATATAATGGATCTTTATCCAAAACCATTTTACGAATCCTCCAGGTCACTCTTATGCGTGTGACCCACTAGGTTCCCGATTATGTTGGCCACTTAGATTAAGACTTAATCCAAGCAAGTCATGAGCGGGATCTAGCAATACATTATGATCCCTAATTGACCAGAAAGTAAGTTATTTAACGAACGAACTCATGCTCGTCACGAACCATCTCACAAACCCTCCCATAGATAATTGTTGTGCAATTCGTCCTTTCACCATACTATACCCTACTTAATTATGAGTATGGACAAAGTATCAACTCTCACTAGACTGACTACGTGAAATCTAGCCCAAGTGATATTAGTTCTCGTTCTGGGACTCATTACTCTATATGTCAATGAAGACATTCTTCATGAAACATATATTCAGGCCAAAGATTTCCAAGTAATGACCCCGACAAGAGGCTGTGGGTATCATCTTCTGCTATCACAGAAGTGATGAATCCTCTATTGACTACTCAATTACCTTCAAATATATCAAGTCGTACCTAATCACCACCCGATGAGCGACCACTGCAAGACAACAAGGAATGAAGTCAAAGCACAGAATCAGTATCCAAGATATCCTTAAGTGCCTCAAGTCTAAGGATACTTGCACCATTGCTATGATGAGATTATCACTGACATTAGAAAAGGAAATCCATGTGATAATCTTATGGTAGGTCATCCAATGTACTTACTACCTCTAGTAAGCATCCACATCTCATTTTTATAGTTTTTGAGATCCACTACTTAATCAAATCAAGGAGTTTAACATGTGCTAGTCTATCCGGATTAATGATGTCCAGTCTCATTAACCCTATGACTAGGGATAATTTAGATACTGACATAATTGCACATGATAGGAATCTCAGTAGTATGATCATATCATGATTTCCTTCATGCTATGTCATATATCATGGGCATCATTAATTTGCTTATAGATCAATATCAATTCATAAATGATGAACACCAAATTAATGAAATATGCCTTTCTTTATTATTGAAAATAAAGTCTGTATACAACTTTGTACAAAACGCACTAAAGGCGATTGCCTTTAGGGCACTACTCTAGCATCAATATGCACAGGCAGCTTGTTGTACATTGCAACATTTATTCATTGCAACTCAGAACCTTTAGTTATACCTCTACCTCTTTTTCTGACATTGATATTGGAACTTGACAATAAATGAATAATGATAAGAAAATACGCATTAAACATGCATATATATTTGATTATAAGTCTATTTATATGCATTAAAGATTAACAAACTGCAGATCCCTCTGTACTAGTTGAGGTAGATGGAGGTTATTGCTAACTGGGTTCATTGGTGGATGAAGTTGATTATTGTTATTGGCTAGGATTTTATTGATCTTGTTATTGTGAGGGAGGAATAATGTAGCGCCCCAAATTAGGGGTTAGAATATTAAGAAAATTTAGTCCATTTTATGTTTTGTATATTTGAATATTTGCATATTTGTGCATAAGCATATGCATTCATGACATTTTCGGGTAAATTGGATTATAACTGAAATTTTGGATTTATTTGGAATGTATTAAATATAATTTGGCAATTTTTGTACATTTC
>JANZLC010000202.1:14511793-14522845 GCA_026413385.1 Erythroxylum gracilipes | reverse complement strand
CTCGCTCGCCATCGCTCGGCATCTCCATAGATCGACTACGGTCGGTCGGGTCGCCAAGACAAGATCCTTGGGACCCTTGCTCGCCATCGCTCGGCATCTCCATAGATTGACTACGGTCGGACGGGTCGCCAAGACAAGATCCTTGGGACCCTCGCTCGCCATCGCTCGGCATCTTTATAGATCGACTACGGTCGGTCGGGTCACCAAAACAAGATCCTTGGGACCCTCGCTCGCCATCGCTCGGCATCTCCATATATCGACCATGGTCGGTCGGGTCGCCAAGACGAGATCTTTGGGACCCTCGCTCACCTCGCTCGACATCTACACGAATCGACTACGGTCGATCGCTCGGCCTCGACACAGATCAACTACGATCGATCGGTCAGAATCCTAGGATAAAAACTGTTGAAAGGACAAACGGGACAGCTGCACAACAGTTACAAGGACGATACGCTTCAGATTTTGGAAAAGCTATCAGAGGGCAGGCGCCGTCAAATAATAATTGCTTCAAGTACCGCCACGCACTCGCTAATGATGACCCCCCGACCTACTTTGGCGCGAGCTATCATGCAATAATTTCCAATACCGACCGATTGAGACACTCCGTCGACCGGTCCCAATACGAGCAGTCATGCACTACGCGTTAAAATCCGATCGATCGGGCCTACCCCGAGCTATCTCACGGACGAGCTCCAAGACTCAAGCATACTCTTTCGACCCTTCTCTTAGCTCAGACTCGAGAAGTAGGGGGCTTATGGTCGGGTCGGTCGTGCAGGGCCCGAGCCCAGTCAAAATATCCCATGGGCCGATCGGTTCATCCTTCAAAGATCAGTCTCATACTCAATGGCTATGTCAAACCCAGGCCCGATCCATGCTCCCCTTAGCCCATCCGCATGTGAGAGACTCCCATGCACACGTAGAGACCTAAACCTAGTTGTTGCTCTATATATAAGGTATAATTCTACCGTAACAGAGGTACGCAATCATAACCTAGCCACTCTCTGCATTCAGCATCCTCACTTTCACAAAAAGACTAACTTGAGCGTCGAAGGGGCTAATCGGGACACAACCCCCAATGTGCCTTCTTTGTTTTGCAGGGGTCTCAACGTCGATGTGAATACAGAAAGCAGTCAACTCATGGATCCAAACGGCAACGTTCAGTTCCATCAGAATCAGGCGGAACCACTCCTTAAAATTCTGTCGATTAGAGCTTATGTAGCATTTTAAGTTAAAAGGGTCCACTAATACCTTGCCGACATTCCAACTAGTATCCCTAACCACAAACCCTTTAATTTGGGAAATTTAGAATATGAAACCTTAAATTCTAATTTATCCCTCTTAATTGACATACGTCAGGCCTATATATATATATATATATATATAAGTCAATCTCATGGGCATTAGCATTCTTATTAGCTTTTAGGGATGTGAGGTAACACCATCTTACCACCTTCAAGTCTCTATATACCTCAACTACAACGTTGTTAGTTTAAAATTTCATTACCAATTGATAGGGAAATAGAACAATTATGAGGGAGCATAAACAGAGTATTTCCCAAGATGATGTTATGGTTAAAAGGGGTAACCATTACGTACCTGGTCGTTTGTTTGAAATGTGAGCTTCATCAAGAGGGTAATCTTTCCTACCATATAAATCTTTCCTCCTCTAAAACCAACCAATGGCTTACACAATTCTGAGATGTGTCTTATTGAACTATAGGGTCGTTAAATTATTATAAAGCAAAATATCTATAGAGTTTCCACTATTCACTAAGATCCTTCTTACTTTTTTTTAAAGTTAAATATATTATAACATGTCAAAAGAGATACAAAGTCTTACAGTGGAAGTTAAAGGCTATTAATTAGCTTATACAAATTTATATTACAAAGGAGCAAGCTGTAAACAAGAATGTAACATTACATTTAGAGTTGAATTAGATGGGCCTTGTGTTTACTCGTATTTCCAACTCTCTGCTTTTAATTAAGGAAATCTTAGTGCATCCTCCTTGGTTGTTTGCTTACCTTTAAAAATTCTAGCATTCTTTTGTTTCCATATGACATACATACAAATTCCCATGGAGTTAACTATCTACAGTTTCCTCTTCTTGACAAAATAGTTAGCTCCTTGTAACCATTCTAATATATCTTAAAAGTGGAGGAATTTTTAGTTTAAAGCTAGGAATCTTGTATTTTTTTTCCCATATCCAACTATGTAAGTACATTGAAAGAATAAATGTGACATGGATTCATTTTGAAGCTTGCAAAATACTCAAGTTCCTGATAAGTTAAGGAAACTCAATATGCTTTTGGTTGTAAGTCCATTCCTCAAGCATAATCATAGCATAAGAAGAGACATTAAGGGATTGATGTTTGTTCCATATTGGTTTATCCCATCTCACTTCTCTTTCCTTCCCTATCAAATATTCTCTACAATAGTAGTTAGAGAAACTACAATTTGAGTAAGCATTCTAAATATCTCTATCTTTAGTTTGCTGGTGAGGGATGTAATTTGGTAAGAGTGAGGTTATCTCCTCTGCATGGGTTGCCAATTGGTTCCCTACTATCCATTTCTAGACTTTAGCTTTCATTTGAAATTTTCTTTCACAAAAAACTCATAAATTGGATAAATGAAGTGGTCTATTCTTCAACCAATTATCATAGAAGATTGAAGCTATTTTCCCATTGCTTATTCCACATCTTATTAGACTAGATATAATGTCCCTCATCTTACAAATTTAAGACATAAAATTAAAGTGATTGGGCACTCATTGAGCTCCTACAGACTTTTCCCCTTTAGTACATATGTATGTACCCATCTGGATAATAAGGTGTCCTCCCTATAGATTAGCCTCTATACTCTTTTAGCTATTTGTACCTGACTGCTGGTTTTGAGAGCTTGGAAGCCTAGCCCTTCTTCATTATAAGGCATACATACATTTTTCCATATAACTTTAGCCATTGTGTTCCCTCACTCTATAGGAACTTCTTCATCATTTTTTTCTATAGAAGTCACTACTTAGAAGAGCAACATATGAGCTTCATACTTTATGGTTAGCTAATGTATATATAATCACCATCACATCATCCTTAGGTTTGGCTAACTTATGATCCTTATTCTGAAATATAATTTACCCTATATATTTTCTTTTTTCCCTAAATTAATTTATGATATTAATAGAAGCCTTAACCTTGCATACAAACTTCTTTAATTGAGTTTCGCTTACATATGAGTCTCCTCCTATAATGGTATTTATAACACCAACTCTTGGGATGCCACTTTAGGCTTATTCTTATGCTCATATGCGCGAGACTTGTTTTTACATCTCCTCTTGTCTTCAACTTCAGTATTTTCAAAATCAAAATGCCTAAGCTACTCTTTCTTCAATAAGTTAATGGCCTTTTGTAAGTCTAGACAGTCATTAATCTCTTACTTATAATCTTTATCTAGTCATCTAAACTCAAGGTTGCTAACCAATGGATTATGTATATTTATGATATCTTTCACTTTTAACATAATTGATGATATGGTTCAAGGATGTGTTTAATTACAGGAAATTTGTATCCTCAAGTTTGTGAGTCTTTTTGCTTCCCTTTTTGTTTACTCATTTCCTTTAATCTTCTTTTCTTGGGATAGTGACAATGTACTCTCTCTTCTTCCTTTTCCCTAGTTCCAAAAGATGGTTACTTTACTTGGTCCTCTTCAAAAATGTTTTAGTTCTTTAAAGATGATATACCTTTATGCTCACTTATGTTGTTCTAAGGTACGTACCTTATCCATTAGAAGAGATCTTCATATAGATTGGAGGTGACATAGATATTTTTGGAAAAGCAACAAGTACTATTATAGAATTCAGTTTCAACACTTGGGTGGCCTCATACTAAACATTTGGTTATATTATCTAAGACTTTCTCCTATCCATATAGCTCATCAAAAAGAGTTAAGGAAAGCTTTAAACTTGGGCTTGGGTTGCCCAAATTTTAATACAAACCCTTTAAGATAATCTAATATCAATTCTTAACTTCTATAGCTATAGTAGACAAGAAAACTTTTCAATTTAATGCATCCACAACTCTTTATAAATCCATCATTTTTTGATAGGGTGCAACATGACTAGTAAGATCCATCACACTATTTTAAGCATCCAAATTAGGAAATTTAAACTTTAGCAAAAGTGAATCACTTATGATTTTATCGATAAATGAGTTATCTGGTATAAGAGGAGCCTTCTACTACGATATATCAGAAGGGGAAGAGTGTCTCTTTGTCCTTATTTTGAGGATCCAACTTTAAGGAAATATAAATCATGTTTATGTTCTCCAAGGATCAATTATTTCCTCAACCTCTCTAGAGACTTGGGGATTTCCTTATTAGTGATGGAAAAACATATCGAGCATCCTCTTGCTCCTACAAATTGAATAATATTAGGGATGACATTTGGGCTCGAGCCTACCTTGGCTTGAAGCCAACAGGTTAGGCCTGGGTTGATCGAGACTCAAGCTCGAGAATAACAG
This sequence comes from Erythroxylum gracilipes, assembly GCA_026413385.1. NCBI lineage: Eukaryota > Viridiplantae > Streptophyta > Magnoliopsida > Malpighiales > Erythroxylaceae > Erythroxylum > Erythroxylum gracilipes. The sequence goes on along the minus strand of JANZLC010000202.1, from coordinate 14,518,333 downwards.
ACCTTATAGTAAAATGATATCGTGTTCATTTGCAAGCAAAACGAAGTCATTTTGTTGTAAGTTTTTTCATTTTACAAAGTGTAAAATGATGTTAATGTAAAACAACGTCATTTTAGTCTAGGTTAAAAACTTTTCCCTCCACCCTCCCTCTCCTTTGTCTTCTTTGATTCTTCCTTCCCTACCGCATCCAGACCTGTACCTTCTTCACTCTCTCTCTCTCTCTCTCTCATACTAGACTTCAGTTCATTACTGCTGCCCCTTCATTGTGTTGCTCTGAACCCCACTACCCGACTTCCTAGCCACCATCTTTTTTTGTTTCGTTACCACCCACCCACAAGTTAAATCTTTTCATTGAAGATTGAATTTGTGAAATATTGGAAATTTTGAGATTATTGCCATAGGGGTATTTTTGTAGACTTACATGGTCATATACATGGGCATATATGTGTCCATGTAAGAGACTATGAGTTTTGGGAATTTACATGGTCACATGAGCTTGTATGTTTTTGTGTAAATATGGAAAAAATTTACAAATACTTATATGGTCATATACACGCCTATGTATGTGATCGCATAAGTCTATGAAAATACATACACACCCATGTGTTGTATGACACTATCTTAGTGACTTGCACATTTACATACACGCTCGTATATGTGACCGTGTATGTGACAGTTGATAAACTTTAACTATATGATTATAATTTATGTTCTTCTGTTATGTCCAATGTTTATGAACTATCAATTATGATTATGAATGACCTATATATTTATATGTTAATTATTTCAAATGGATGAGTATATTCCTTCAGTGGAGAGTTGTAATCTGATATTAGAGACAGAAGTGGAAACTTATAATCCCGTACTAAGTGAAGATAGAAGTCCAGGTCAATTTAGAAGTGAAGTTTGGAAACACTTCAATAAGGTTAGATCAATGGACAAAATAGAAAAAGTTGAATATATGTATTGTCAGAAGATGTTAGTCTGGAGTTCAAAAGGTGAAACCTCTCATTTAAAGAGACATGTTGATTCATGTAGTAAACAAAAAGATCGTCGTAGGAGATTAAATATTTTTTACCCCTAACCTTATAAGAGGGAAGAATGAAATGACTGCAACATCTTATGAAAGGAACAAATCAATATTTTTTATTGCTTTTATGGTAATTGGTGATGAACATCCACTATCTATTATTCACACCAAAAGATTTAGAATGTTTTACAACTTATTGTAACCGACCTTCAAGGTTTAAACTTGGAATACAATGAAGTAAGATATTATAAAGATATATGAGGAAAAGAAGAAAGAAATTTTAAGAACATTGTCGAGTATTAAAGGATATTACCATTACAACAGACATATGGATAGCCAATAACAAAAAGAAGGGTATATAACAGTGATGACACATTTGTGTTGACAATAATTAAACTGTACGCAATAAACTTTTGAGGTAATTTATATTCTTTAATATTGTTATCATTTAGTGTTCATTATGTTATGATTGATGTTGGTCACATTTGTAAATGGTAGGTTCATATATGTGTCGACACCACATTCAAGCTAAACATTGGCAAACTTGTTAGGAGATAGTTTGATATATTGTAATTTGACACCAAATTTTTTCACCATAACATTCGATAATTATAGCATGAATGATGCTATGATTGAAAATTTGAAGAATAAGATATAGATTAGCAGTTTGTTGGTTGGTAAAAGGTTATTCCATATGCATTATTTTATGTATATTTTGAATTTGATAGTGAAGGATGAGTTGGATATGATAAACGAAACAATATACTCGATTTGGAATAGTGTAGTATATTGGAGTGCATCACCTAAAATAGTTAAGAAATTTGAAGAAACTATATGACAACTATGCATTCCAAGTTCAAAGAAGTTGGTTTAGATTGTTTAACCAAATGAAACTCAATCTTCAAAATGATGAAGTCGAAAATCCAATATGTTGATATGCTTACCAGTATGAGACAAACATATTCTCAGTACACTGGCATGCCTATAAAAGACCAATGAGAGTAGGTTAGAGAATTTTGTGTGAAGTTGACAATATTTTATATTGCGTCTGAGTTGTTCTCAAGAACAAAATATCCAACTTCACAATGTTGCTTTACCTTTTTTTTTTTTAGATAAAGAAAGATTGATCTAATTGGATGTTTGATTCCGATGAGGTTATTCGAGATATGGAAGAGCAAATGATGGAGAGTCTAATTTCTTATTGATATATGGTTAGACATACTGTTTGTAACATCCCGTTTCCATTCTAAGGGTTAAGACTCAAAAATTTAGTACATGTGAGCTCAAAGAGAGATTAAGGAAATGCATTTTCTAGCTCATGTATAATTTTAGCATATATGCACATAAATATTGAATTTTTGCACATAAAAAGTGATACATGTATTCATTGACAACTTCTAAGTATAATTGATGTTAAATGTGATTTTATTGAAAATACGCAGTAGAGGAAGTAGAAAGAGTGATCTTGGTATGAGTTGTGATAAGGAAAGATTTGGAAACAAAATTGGTAGTGATCTGGAAAATGTTCACTGAGTATGCTTTCGTTTGTTAGCCATAACTTTTCTTCTAGTTATCCAAATGAGATGATTCTTTATTTGTATTAAACTAGAAACATATGGCTATATTTCTTATGAAGACATCGAATTTCAATTCTATCTCTAAGAGTCTCAAAATTTCATGAAGTTGAGAATTAGGTGCAGTACATTAGTGGATGAATGTAAAATTCATCTTCAAACTTTATAGGGAAAATTTATGATTGATCTAAATAGAATTTGGAAAAGTTTCCTTTTTTAAGTTATAGATCTTTCTGTTATCTTTCCAACGGTATATAGCATGAGAATGTTGGACATCTGACCTGAAAGTTATGGTCCATATAAGGGAGGATGTTTAAGAGTGAAGTTGTATCTTCTGTCTTTTGCTTCTTCTATGTTTTTGCTTCTTCTGTGATGACGTCACATGGTCTTGATGATGTCATCTTCTTATGTGTTTTGCTTCTTCTGTGATGATGTCATCTTTTTCTATGTTTTGCTTCTTCTGCCTTTTTGCTTCTTCTGTGATGATGTCATCTTCTTCTATGTTTTGCTTCTTCTGCTTTTTCACTTAGACTATTTTCTGTTCTATTTTTGACCCTTCAGAAGATAGAATTTGTCTTTAAGGTCTTCATAAAAGTTGTAGATCTTGAAGTCCTCTTTCAAACCATCCAATGAACACCTAAATCCAATATCTATAGAGAAAGTTATGACAATTGTAAAATATCTTATGGGTTACTGTTCATAAACTTCTTCTGGGTCACTATTCATCTTATATCTTCTGTTCCTATTTTTGACCCTTCAGAAGACATAATTTGTTCTTCAAGGTCTTCATGAAGTTGTAGATCTTGAAGTCCTGTTTCTAACCATCGAAAGAACACCTTGATTTGATATCTCTAGAGAAAGTTATGGCAATTGTAAAACATCTTCTAGGTTACTGTTCATTGGATCACGATGTTGGGTTCAGGTCATTGCGGGAGCGGGGTGCTACACTGTTGCAGTCTTATCTGTGCTAGACCCGATATATAAAATAGAGGGGGTTAATTTTATATATAATATGTTGCATGGTGATTGAGCTCAAAAACATATAGATGTCATTAAAAAATTTTGGTCTGATTTGTATAATATTTTCAATTCAGAATGGACAAAATTCATGATCGAGATCGCAGTAGTTTAGGCTATTTCACTCTAGCTTCAGTTTTAGCTTCAGGCTCATTATCTAAGAATAGTTTGTTAGTTTCACTTACAAAATTCATGAAAAAATCTAAAACTTCGTACAATATGATGGAGTTAGATAAATATTTGAAGGAAGATTATGTGGCCGAAGTTGAAGGTGTGTAGTTCGATGTATTATTATGATGAATAAGTTGTGGAAATAATTTTTCGGTCAAGCAAGTAATTGCACGAATCCTATTAGCAATTCCATCATCTATTTTGATCATGCAAGTAATTGCACGAGGCTTATTAGCAATTCTATCATCTATTGTTGCTTGAAGTCGACTTTTAGCATTGGTGGTCAGGTTATTAGTCCTCATCGTGCTGAACTTCATCCTTGTACTGTGGAAGCCCTTATGTATACCCAAAGTTAGTTAGATGATGAAGATATTAACAGTAAACTCTTTTCTTTTTGATATATTAATTTTCTCTATTTTTTATTTTGTCCTACCTTATATATATTTTTAATTTTTAAACTATGACAATCATAAGTATTGATGCAGAAGTTGTTAAGTCAAAATGACTTTACCATTAATAATTTTGATGAAGACCTAATAATAATAATAATAGAAGAAAGAAAGACGAAGCGCGGAGGAGAAACTAAGACGCAAGTGGAAAGTAAGACACAAGAAAATAAGACGAAGTCGAAGAGAAGAAAGTAAGGCGCAAGCAGAAAAGTAAGATGAAGCGGAGGAGAAACTAAGACACAAGACGAAAATAAGACGAAGCGGAAGCGGAAAGTAAGACGCTAGAAACTAAGACGAAGCGAACCAGAAAATGAGACGATAGAAAGTAAGACGAAACAACAACAAAAACTAAGACGAAGACCCGATACCACGTCGGATGGTTAATCAGTCTGAGTTAGTTACAGAACTCAACTGAATAACTGTTTCTTCAAAGATCAAGAAACAAGAAGAAAGAAGAGGTTATCAAGAAGCAGTTGAAGAAGAAGGCTATAAATACGAGTCGGAGTCGAAGACTGAAGAAGTTAGAGATTTTAAACAGTTACACGAGTGAATTCAAAGTTACGAAAGTTACAAAATCGTTGTATTCATTGAGCTAAACTCTAGAGCTATATTGTCTGTAACAAAGCTCAAAACACCTTTCAGTAGAAAGAAGAAAGCTGAAAGCCTGAAGAGGCTAGGTAAAAAGAATACTTGCTGTAAGAGACCTGAAGAGGCTCGGTGAAAAGAATACTTGTATTATTGAGAAGTATAGTGAAATCTCAGAAAGGATTCTGAGGACTAGACGTAGTCCACGGTTTGGGGTGAACCAGTATAAATCTGTTGTGTTAATTTTTACTCTCAACTCTCAACTTTTATTCTTGTTGTTCTATACAAGTACTTAGAAGCGAATTACAATACTTAAAAAAAACTGTTATTCAATAGTTCTATAAAAGCAAGTTTTCAAAAGAAGTTTTTGAGAAGGGGATTGTATTCAAGAAAAGGATACATAATTCAACCCCCCTTTCTTGTGTGTTTTATATATCGAATATTAAGTCTATACTAACGTGTGATTTACTTCAATTGGTATCAGAGCTCGGTGTCCAAGCACCACCGTCACAAAGCGTGGATAAAGATCCATGGCAGAATTGTACGTATATATAGCTAAGGGCGCCTCTGTCACTAAACCTCATGCGTTCAATGGAGAAGACTACCATTACTGGAAAGACAGGATGCGGCTATTCATTGAATCTACTCATATCTACCTTTGGGAGATAATAGAAAATGAACCATATACACCGGTAGATGAAGAAGGAAATGCTATTCCACGAATCAGATGGTCTGCAGATCAAAAGGCAAGATTCCAGCTGAATTCGAAGGCTAAGTTCTTTCTAAGTTGTGCCCTAAGCAGAAGTGAGTATGATAAAGTTCACGGATATAACACTACGAAGGAGATATGGGATACACTATCCATCACACACGAAGGCACTAATCAAGTAAAGGAATCTAAGATAAGCATTGTTGTACACCAGTATGGGCTGTTCAAGGTAAAGGACAAAGAGTCAATGGATCAGATATTTGGAAGATTTCAAACTATCATTAATGGACTTAAAGCTCTCGGTAGAACTTATGACAATCAAGATCATGTTAGAAAGATCCTCAAAAGTCTACCGAAGAGATGGAGACCAAAAGTCACCGCAGTACAAGAAGCCAAGGACTTGAGCGTGTTGAAGCTTGATGAATTGCTTGGATCCCTGAAGATACACGATGTGGCACTCGATGCAGAAGATAAACCCAGATGGGATAAATCCATAGCATTGAAGGCCGGATAGAAGAATCATAAGAATCAGAGGAAGAGGAGTTCATCGTTGAAAGCACTGAAGATCGAGGAAGTCAAGAATGACGACTCCAGTGAATCAGATCAAGATTCGAGTGATAAAGATGATGAACTATCCTTTATCTTGAGAAAGATCAGATGCATGTGGAAGAAAAAGGCAAGAGGAAACAAAGAGTCCTCCTTTAAGAATAATAGCAAAGATGAAGGAAAGAATGAGAAAACATCCATCATATGCTATGAATGCAATAAACCGAGACACTACAAGTCTGAATGTCCAATGCTGAAAAGAATGGAAAAGAAGAGTAGAGAAGGCAAGAAAAGCATGATGGCAACCTGGGAAGATCTGGATTCATCCGAATCAAATACTGACTCAGAGGCATCGGTACAAGCAAACATTTACCTGGTAGCTGAAGGAGAAAGTGATGAGGAGGTAACCTCAAAATTTAGTGAATTACAAGATGCATACTCAGAATTATTAGAAGATTC
>JANZLC010000202.1:14471374-14487576 GCA_026413385.1 Erythroxylum gracilipes | reverse complement strand
AAACTGTAACTGAAGAAGATAAAGTTACATGTAAATACACTTGCTTTCCAGGGCACTATATTTACATAACTCCAACAGAACACTATAAGAGCTTACCTTTGAATTATATAATATCTTTCGATGAATTCCTTTAAAGCTTACCTTGTCATAATCATCTATAAAATATTAAGTTGTATCATTAATGACACCATAAAATTGAGGAAAAATTGATTTATGGATCTATAAAAATCTTAAGGTTATTAAACAAATAGAGATGGTTCTTATAAGGTTTATCCATAAAGTTTACACTTGGAAATAGGAAAATAAATGTATTAAGAATTGAGATTCATGACTACAAAGGAAGACATATAATGACAACCAATTGAAATATTTTAAAAGATGAAGTTTTATTTTAAAAGGACTAGGGTAATTTATAGAAGCAACAGAGATATAAAACTTGATAAGATGTTGCTATAAGAAGTATTACTTGGGAAATATATTATGAAATTAACATATGCATTTATTTTATTTTTAATATAATATAATATACTATTAGACCAAATAAGGTCGTAATATATGATTTTTGAAGATAAAAAAATACAATAATATTGATGAATTTACTTTTGGTGATATTAGTAGCTATATTACAATGAAATTAAGTAATATATGAAAAACGAAGTTTAATAGAAGGGTAAAATGAGTAAAGGAGTTAATTGAGTAAATTGATCAATTAAAGGATGAAGAGAATGTGCAAAGTAGAACATGTATGAAACTTATGAGAGTTTTAAGGGAGTTCATATGAAGGACTGAGAATAAGAAGGAATTAAGAACATTACAAAATCAGTGTAATCTTTTTGTAACCTTAACTTGGTGATTTCAATAAATTAAGGACTCAATCATTACATGATGATTTATACTTAGGCAATATTTCATATACTTTGTCATAATCAGAAGAAGGTTTTAAAGAAAAGCCTCTTGATACATTAAAATAATCTTATAGAACTTTTAAAATAATTTTAGATCAATGTAGTGATTTGGATAACTAATATGAGGGTTTCAAAGTATCTTGGGCATAATCAACATATATTAGTTGACCAGTATGTCATACTTGTTAACAAGTTTATCATACTGGTTAATAAGTGTGTTATGATAGTTAACTAATTTACTTAGAAGGAAGTTAAATTTTGTAATGAGATTTTATATGCCAAAAGTGATCGGGGTGAATTACATGATATCAAGATTTTAATTAAAGTACATACTAACTTACAAAATAATGTCTATAAATTATCACAAATACAAAATGAATTTAATTATGCTTATAAACAATAAAGTAAAGAGTAAGTGAAGAGAAACGCAATATTGGCTAGGCAAACAATCCTTGCCTACATCCACTCTCAAGACTTATCTTGGACTTCCACTATAGTTCTTCTTTCAAGGCAAGAATAACCTTTGTATAATCTTTTATTTTCATAAAGAGGAACCTACTTTTCAAGGTAAAGAGGAACCCTAAACCACTTTTAGATACGCCCAAAAATAGCTTACAACTCTAACTTACTCACTTGGATATTTAATCACAAAGGTTTATAGCTTAAAATGAGACAATAAATGCTCAAACAATTGAAAAATATTTAGAATGAGAAAACACCTATTTATAGTGTTTTGGGACCCTAAATAATAGTTAGAGCTAAGAACTAGTTATCACATGATTATATTCAAAGCACTGATCAACAAGTATATATTAAAAGCTATAAATTCATTAGCTGTTAAAACACTGGTCAACCAATAAATCAACCAATGTTACAAAAAACTTTCAAGACTTCAAATTTAACAACTTTAACCTATATTAGTCGACCACTAATCCATATAGATCGACCAATCATCAAAAAAACATGACTTTAACACCTTCAAATGATCAATCCCAATTTGATTAATGTTGTTATAATCAAAAACACTTTCCAAAAACTTCCCAAAGATTACTTAAAAGGTCAATAGGCTTTTATATATAAAAAAAGCTTTAATATATCTTGATGAATGTAAAGACTAATGTAATAAAGTGAAATGAAATGTTTATGTATAGTGAGACTTTTAGACTATCAAAGACAATTAAGATGAGCTTACAATAAGTAATACTTGAAATAATCTCGATGTATCTTGATCTTCCTCTTTACTTGATCTTTATATTGAAGATTGCAAACACTGTCTTTTTTTTCATAATCCTTTGATACGGTAATGTTTTGTTTTCATATTCCTTCACTTTAATAACATTAAACTCATCAGTAGTGCTTATTTTTTGTTATGATCAAAAACTTAATTGGAATCTCCCTTGGTTTAACGCTTTTGAAATATTACAGAGTTTATAAGTGTACACTTTAGTACATATGAGCATTTCATAAATCATATTGAGTCTTGGTTTATTAGAGTGACCAAGAGAGAAATATTTTGAGTTATATTATGCAGTTGAGGAAATTGCTTAATTATATTTCATAAGAGTCATATTAACCTTAAATAAGATTTATAAGAGTTTTCTCTACACCTATGAAAAAGCAAGATATTTGTAAGAGTTCCTCTTGATTGATAACAAAGAAGATGTTTTGTAGATGGTTCTTTTCACCCATTGAAGAAAGCAGATAATGAATCTCAAATAAAACTTAGGAAGTGGTCATTGACTAAAATTTATTTAGTTGAATCACTATAAATTGGTTTTTGCTTCTTTTTCCGTATGCTCTTTTACTATTATTGTGTTTTATATGAATTTATTTTATATGAATTTGTCATAACCATTTATTAGAATATGAATTTGATCTATGTTTACAAATAGGGTAAAATGTGAATACAAATAATTTACCTTATCTTATATATCATCCACGTACCAATACACGTGGACGGTGACATCGAATGGTGTCTAATAACATAATATTCCACATTAGAAACATTAACAATATTGATAAAAGTGAGCTATATTTGCAACAAATTGAAACTTTAGGCATTCAGTTAATATAAATGGAGTTAAGGCTAATACTACATAATTGAGTAAAGTTATGAATTTATAATATAATATACTTATAAATTTATATTGTGTCTTAATTTTGTAAATGCATATCATATTATCTATCAATTTTAAAAAATATTCATTAAAAATAAATAGAAAGTTGGAGTTACTTTCATCAATATGTAACACATGTAAGAACTTGATAAAAAAACTCTACTTCATATATAAATCAATATATAATATATCTTGAATTTTTAACTATATTTATTATAATGTGAAAAGATAAAAATAAATTGACCAAAAATAATATTTATATAATATTTAAATTTAAAATATTTATTTTAAATAAATGTTAAAATAAAATTTATTTTCATTATGATTTCTCATATGATAGATCTTGATTAAAATATCTCTAGTTATTTCTTATTAAAATAAGTATAAAAACTTTGAATTTACTTCTAAGTTTTTTGAATTTATCTATTAAATACAAATATTGCCTGATGGATAATTTTTTTATATAGTAAAATTTAAATAAACAATCATGTCTCCTCAACAAGCGTATACTTACATAAATTTATATATTTATTAGTTCTAAATCATCTTTTTAATTTATTAGATGTATAATTTTAAAAATTATACAATAATTTATATATATTTACTATATTATACATTTTAATATAAATAGTAGAGATATATATTAAAATTCTTTTCTCTTCACATATTTGAATAATAAGAATAACTTTTTCTCTAATACGTTAAGATGAATTAGCTATAAACATTTTACTTAAATTTTTTTGATAGCAATTAATGTTTTTAAAATATTTATTAAGAAACTTTATTATGTAATAAAAAAATGTAATGTAAACTATACTAATTATTTATTCTATCTTATGTTCGATTTCATCAAAATTATTTAAAATAATTATTAAAATCACTTATTATTTATGGTTTATATGTATTGCAAACATTATATGCCTTTAAAAGATTTATAATTGCATGTATTATTTATTGTTACCGTCAATTATAATTGTACTGAACTTATTAGTTCGTACATTGTAAGCATTCCAATAAATGTATTTTACTGGGTGTTAAATAAATTTAAGATTTGTCCCTACCAAAATGATGATTCTTGTCAAATTCTAATATGAAAAGGTTACTTTAGGTATTACATATAGGTTATTTAGCTATATATAGATATGGATTAAGAAGTCAGGTTATTATAGCTTATCTCGTAACATCTCGTTATCATATAAAGGGTTAGAACCTTAGATTTTTGTAAACAAGAAATAGCAATGAGAGATTAAAAAATACATTTCATATTCATGCATAATGTTAACATATACACACATAAATTTGAACTTTTTCACACATTACAATGATTTGTTCATGCACTCATTTGACATTTTATGAGTATAAATGATTGTTTTAATGTGATTATAATGTGAATTGTGGATTACATGTCTTAAAAATTGAGTTGGTATGTACAATTAGTGATTTAGAATTTTTGGTGAAATATAGGAAATTTATGATAATTATGAGTATTTTTGGACTACGAAAAATACTAAGTAGCAGAACAATTAATGAATAATAGCAGAAATAAGAGTCAGATGGTTGTAGAAATTTTGATGAATGACATTAAGATTTAATGACAAGTGTCATAAAAAATCAGGAGACAATTGGATTAAAAATGGGGAAACAAATGGACTAGTAGTTTAAAAGATAAGTGAAGACCATAAGGTGGTGACATACTTATCACTTGCCTTGCCACACACTTCACTTACGTATGGCCTAAATGAAAGGCAACCATTTGGTATTTCATTTTATTTCTTTGGCTAAATGCTCTCTCTTCATTTCGTTCTTCATCTTCTTCCCTTCTTCTTCTCCATTCAAGACAGTACGCTCAATGTTGAGTTACCATCATCTTTCAGTTTATAATTTAAGATCTTAACTATTTCTACATCTTGTTACAAAAAGACCCACTCTATTTCACCTTAACCGTTGATGATCGTGTATTATGGAAGGAGTTTGGGTTTCATATGATTTTTGAAGAAACTTGAAGTTTAAACAAGTAAGTACATGTTTGATCTTCATGGCTTTATCAATAAAGCATATATGATGATAGTTAATGGTAAATGATCATGATATAGGAGTTGAAATATGTGTAACATTGATGTTGCAATAAATAGATGTATGTTCTATTTTAATGTATTAATGGTATTTATGAGTTGTTTTAAGGGAGGGTTGACAGAGTAAATGGTAATGAAGAGTGATGATATAATGATGAAGACCTTAATAGCTATAAATGTTCTGTTTTTATACAAATGATAAATCAATGATCATGTCTTGCCTTTGTATATTTGATGATTGATATTTCATAAGTTATGGTTGAGATGATTTTTGGAGATAAAAAGATCATTATGATGATGTAAAAATAGTGCAGAAATTTCATGAAGAGATGATCTGCACATGTTCTGTTTTAATGCTTAATCACATAAATTTTTGGTTAGTTGTTATATAGATGAACTAAAATGAGTCTAGAGCTAAAGAAAGGAAGTAATGTGGCATCTTAAAATGGGAAGAATTAAGGTGATAATTAGAAGTGATTGTTTGTGATTGATATTGAGCTGAAATGGAGATGAAAATGAAGAGGAAATAAAGTAGAAAAGATAATGTATGCATAAAATGGTTTGAATGTAACATGTAGGAGTTAATAATCTGGAAATTGTTTTGAAAGAGAATGGCTGGAATATGTTAGCTGTAACATTTCTACTAGACAAGTATCTGTATTTTAGCCATATCTTGATCATTAGACATCCAAATGGGATGATTTTAAGTTTAGATTAAACTATAGAGATATGGCTATATTTGTCATAAGGAATCGAATTTTAATTCTGTCTTTAAGGGTTTCAAATTTTGTCTTGAAGTTGAGTATAGTGTGTTGTCGTGGTTTGGGAACTGTTTGATTATTTTAGGTATAACTTGCAGAATACGAAACCAAATTGCATGAAATTGGTGTCATTAGAAACTTAAGATATATGGAAACATTTGTTTAGAAGAATGTATTACCTAAATACTTCATTTTCCTTGTCAAAATGGGCATGCAAGATTGATATGAAAACTTGTTTTGAGAAAAGCTGGATTGATGCTTGAATAAGGGAGTTGCACGATCGTGCTTGATCAATTGGTGGTTGCACGATCGTGACAGTGAAGGTGCACTACTGTTTGACAGCTTTTGACATCCTTCACTCTTTTGATCATAACTTTTTCTCCGAACCTCCGATTGACTTGAAATTTGAACCACAAGCTCCTCACATATTGTCCTTCCTCTCTACCAAATTTCATTGTTATCTGAATTCATTAGGAAAGGATTGGTAAATGATTGATTAATGAACTTAAGACAAATCAAGTTTCGCAAGATATGATATATGAATGTATCTCCAATTAGAAGTTATGAGTTGTTAATCATATAAAAGTGTTCTTAGAATCACTAATATGATTGTAAGGAGATGAGTAATGTGTATCAAGTAGGAATGAATGAGAGTTTGGATATTATGTGATCATATAATGTTAGAATAACATTAGTGAATGATTGATTGATGATATTATAATAATCAAGTGTATTTGAGCTATGAACCTTGGTGCATGATTGAGTGATGAACTTAGAATAATCTTGTATAATTGAAGTGCAAACCTAAGTTTAATTTAGACATATATGAGTTATGAAGTGTGAATGATCATAAGATGTGAATTTAGGTAATATACCCGGGATTGTCATTGAGCACACATTATACACAACATATAAACATATGTATATGATTGAGTATTCATAAGATTGTGCAATTAGTAATGTGTGTATTGCATGATGTTGATACACAACATAGAATGTCAGCATCCAGATGTTTCCAGATCTTGGAAGTAAATGCTAATCTAGAGTGTACTGTGAGTGACCTAGATGGTCTCACTTAATTAATTGTTTGTTTTAAACTCTGCATTGAATTATTTTGTGAATGTGATTGTGTTGATTTGTAACATTGAATGTCTAAGGCGTTTGATGCATAAATAAGATATTGGAAGTGCTCCTTGTATATGAATTTGACAAAATAAGTGATACTCAACATTATTGTTGAATACCGGACCAAGGTCCGATGAGAAATATGTATGTGAATATGAAAATGAAATCAAGTGATTGATTGAATGTATAAGAATGTGATACATTTCATTATATGAATGTATGACAACATAAGGGTTGTTGTGACCGAAGTAGCCACCGAAAAAGAGCTTATGTGATAAGAGCCTCTAGCTCAGTTGTTAATATGCCCGGGATCTACAAGGGATATGGAACAATATCTGAAATAGGCCTGGTATCTACAAGAGCTATGGGCTAGTAAAAAGGCACTCGGTCAAACAATAACAATTGGAAGTGAGTCTCATGAGCATTGCATATAAAATTGATATGTATGTTTTAAATGATCAAAATGAACCGTTTGACTGCTCTAAATGTGAAATGTGAAATAAATGATCAAAGTGATATGTGATGCTATATGATTATTAGTGAAATGATGTGAATTATGTGATTACATGAACTGTATGTATTATGTGATATGAGTAAGCCATCGAGGATGGTCCACTCACTAAGTTTGCAAAACTTACCCCAAAATTGCAACAGTATTTTTTAGGCTTAGAGAAGATCTCCAGTTAAACAGATTGGAGTCTAGGCACTGCATTTGAGTAAGATATAGAGGTCGAGATCGGGATTAGTTCGCGTCTGCATATGTATTTCATATTTTGTATCAAAATATATATTCATAAATATTGTATGATGTGTATATGAATTATTTTGTAATGTAATGGCATTATGACTAAAAGTGTTTTGTATCTGTAATGGGCCCAAGTTACTACTGAAATTCTGATGATATGTATAATGGTTGTAACACTTGTTTGAAAAAAATGTTTTTGAATAAAATAGGCCCAAAATTGATTATTTGTTTTTCCGAAATAAGTGTGTGATACGTGAAAAGTTTTTAATGGTCATGATTATTTGACTGTTCTAGTATGTCATCCTCATAGAGTATGTTCTCGAATACCGTCGGTATGTTCGGGAATATGTCCTATAAGAGTGGGGTGCTACTTCTTTAATAAGAACCTCTATCTACCATGGAATCATTTGGAACATCCTATAGTCTATGGTTGAACTCAATAGTTGTATTAGTTGGCTTACATTCCAACTTCTCCGTTTACTTTAACAAGTCAAGCATACACTTCTGCATTCCTTGTTTTGAATTCAAAGTCTAGAAAGTATTTTAACTTCCTAAGTTCCTTTATGTCAATTCCTTTAATAAAAAAAACCTTTAAATTATGCTTCTGGTATATGCCATTACTTGTTACTATGATATCATCCATACTTACCAATAATGCTATCACTTTTTTTAAGTTTGATTGTCTCACAAATCTCTTTTGCATTGTTTATATCCTAGGTTAGTCCTAACTTTGGAGAATATTCTAAACCAAGTCCTCGATGATTGCTTAAATCCACAAAGTGTTTTCAAAACTACGAGGGACCTTCATGTAAATTTTCTCTTCTATATCACCATGAAGAAAAGTGACTTTTACATTAAATTATTGTAAGTTCCATCTAAAATTGGTAACAAATGATAATAACACTTCACCATATTCATCTTAGCAACTAGTGCAAATATTTTAAGATAATTGATGTCATAGACTTGATTATACCCTTTGGTAACTAATCTTGCCTTATATCTTTCTATAGAACTTTCAAAGTTGTTCTTCATGATGAAAACCCATCAATATTCAGCTAACTTCTTCTCTTTTGATAATTTTACTAAGTCTCATGTTTTGTTTTTTTTTCTAGAGCTTCCATCTCGGGTTCCATATCATCCTCCCATTTCTTATTTCCTAATACCTTTGATAGATTAGAAATATGTGAAGGTTGCCATGAAAGACTTGATGACTTTAGGATAGGTTTCGGTAGAACAAGTGTAGTGGATGTTTTAGGTAGGTTATGATTCCTTTCCTAAGGGAAATTGGTCGGTTGATATCATTTAATTATTTAGGTTTATAGATTGGTTGTGAAAGATCCATTTGTGTTATGTTATTTTTATTTCATTTGGAAGTTGTTTAAGGTGCTTGAACAATTATTCGAGATGAGATTGTAATGTGTATATGTTAAGGGATTTTTGTTTGCCTTTTACATTAAACATATAGTGTTTAAACTTGTTCACCTTTATACTTCATCATTCCATATGACTTAGGTGACTCAACAATTGGTGTGGACTCGAAATTTGAAAGGAATACATTGAATCGGTTAAATGAAAAGAGACTGAATAGTTTTGTTAAAGAAGACTGAATAATGTAGCAAGAATAAAATGAAATAGGCTTATTAGGAAAATATGAAGAAATAAGTCTCTTACTTTATCTTCGCTTGAGGTCTACCTTTGAAGATAGGAATGCCAAAGAAAAGACTAAATTTCAAAAAACATATCATCAAATGAAAACAAATTTTTTGGTAGGTGGATGGAAATATTTATATCCCTTTTATATAGAAGAATACAAAATAAAAATGCACTAAAGAGCATGTAGATCAAGTTTTCTCCTATTTTGAGAATAACCATTAACCAAAGCAATATTTTCAAAGAATCTAGGAATACAATTATTTAAGACATTGAAATTTGGGAAATCTTTTTTGAGAATGTCGATTAGACTTATTAGAAGCCTATTGATGAGATAAGCAACAGTTAAGTCTGCTTCTCTTTAATATTGTTTAGATACATTTTTGTGGAACATTATTGTTTATGTGTGATATAAAATGTGACCATTATATTCGTTTATCTAATCTATTTTTATTGAGGTGTGCTAGCACAAAAGGACCCTTCCTTTTGACAAAAATAAAGAGAGAATTTGATTAAAATAGTCTTTGACATTATCATAATGAAATTAATATCACATCATATTGAGTTTTAATCATACTATAGAAACAAGAAAAGTAGTGTTGACATTAGATTTAGTTTTTTAAAATATAAATCCATATTACTCAAGTACAATTATAGATAAACAAAATAAACCACTTTATAAGAAAAATATTTGGAAATATAAAATGGCCTAAATATTACTATGAATAAGGGGAAAAACAAAGGGTTATTGTATTGCTCATAGATAAAGAAGCATGCTTATGCTTTGCAAGTTCACGATCATTACAATGAAAAAAGGACTTAATAACTAACTTTTTAAATAATGAAGGAAGCATTAGCTTAAGGATAGTAAAAGATGAGTGATCTAACCAAATACTATAAAGCCAAAATTTTCTTTATTTGACACAACAAACTAAAAAAGGAATGGTAGGTAAAGAATTCTCATTGTCCTTCTACATTGGTCCTAAGTAGTAAATCCTATTACTCTCACTAGCATGTCAAATATTCCTCTTCATACTTTGCTCTTAAGTACACACAATGTGAAGGGAATAAGAATGTTACTTCACAATTAGAATCGACGGTGATTTTTTAACATAAATAAGATTTGTAAATATTTTAGAATCATGAAGAACATCTTTTAATGTTAAGGAACTATTTATGTAAATATCCCTTAAACTATTATTGTGATAAGGGATCCATCAACTATGATTATCTTCCTATGATTAGAGCAAGGATTATAGGAAGTGAAGCCTTTAAAATAATATGTTATACGATTTATGGCTCTAAAATCAATTACCCACATTATTAAGGAATTTTTTTACAAACATTAGTAATACAAGAGGAAGAAGAGATATCTGAAAATGCTGCTGAGAATGCAATACATGAGGAAGAAGAGATACTTAAAAATGCTAATGAGCATGTACTTTCTAAGGATGGCATCATAAGAGATCCCAGCAAATCCTTTAATTTCTCTATTTACTCTTTGTTTAATTTAGAGACCAAACTTTGTAAATCTCCTTCATTAATAAGAGGAGTGCTAGATATATATGCTTGTCGTTTATCACTTACACTTTTTTTATTTATTAAAGGTCTACCAGTTAACACCATTATCTTGTGTAACGATGCTCCTTGTAATACATGTAGAAGAGAGAGTCTTTGTTGAAGGAATTGGACGACTCTAGTGATTTATTAGCACCTTTTCCACGTTGTAAAAAAATCATATTCTGTCACTATGTCAATTCTGGTCATAAAAGTATAACTATCTCCTATTTGATGCTTAAACAATATGCTTCTTCTTCCTTCTTCATTTCAAATTAATATTTTTTAATTTAAAGGGGGTATATCCTTTTTTCTAGTATCTTTAACCTCACAACATAAAACTCAACATTGAGACAACTAGAAAAATCATGAATACGATCCTTTTATATGAATTATTTCAAATTGTAACATCCTAGCATCAACACATTTGAACATATTAGTAGTGGTCCATTTCCTAACGTAGACCTTACAAAAGACTCAAGTATTCATTACAAATCAGTTCTTTTATTTAGTTTTTGAAATATTTGTTTTAATTTTATAGATTCGAGCAATATTTTGAACTTTGTAATATGTCTATCTAATAGCATCTTAAATTTCCTTAGTATAATGTAATATGTCTATCTAATAGCATCTTAAGTTTTCTTTGAGATCATTGAAATTCATAATTGAGATATCATTAAGGAACTTTGTTAGGATCTTCTTTTGAAGGGCCTAGTCTAGTAAGTGGCTCAATTTTCACCTACACTCCAAGAAGTTATAGATCAATTCTTTAAATAATTCTTTCCATTCTATCAATGCGTTAGTTTAATGTTCTATAAATCCCTAATTGTAATATCAATAATATTACAAAATGTAGAAGTGTCTAATAGGAGGTTGGTTAATGTGAATTTTGATATGATTACTTAAAAAGTTTGATAATAAAGAAAGTATATAATGGATAAGAGGAATATAATAAATATAAAAAATAATTTGTTACTTTTTGATATTAAAGGCTTTAACACCATGTTACAATTTATGACTCTAAGTATAACTCTTATTTTTTTTCAAATGGTCTATAACCATAAGAAACAAACAACCTGAAAATTAGGAAGCTAATCTCTACCAAATAGGTATCATCATAACCAATAGATATCAAATCTTTATAATCACAAGATTACCCTACTAAAAACATAATATTCAATAAATATGACTATTATAATGAAGGATGATAGCTAATGAACATATAATACATATATCTTGAAGTAACTAACACAATTAAACAAGCTCATAATTAGTATCAATAATGACTCAATATTCAACTATAGTATTAGAGCAATATACAATTATTTGCTTCTTACTATGTCAAAAGATTAATGAATTACTAACAAAGAAGTAAAAAACAATGGTAAAGAGTCAGTCAATAAGATCACTAGTGTAATCAACATTGAAATAAGCTTTTAAATCAAAGAAAAATGTCAAGAAAAATGAATTCTACAAAATAACATCTCTTTAAAATAATAAATGATATATAAAATAGCAACATAATGAGTGTTACGTGGAGAAGTCATAAGTTTAGTGACAATGTGAACTACATGGGTAATGTTTATTCGAGTGATTGTGAAATAAATAAGGTTGTTAACAAATTACCGATCAAGAGTTTCATCACTAAGAAAAGTACTATATCAAAAGCTCAGTGAATCACTAAGAAAGAAGTCAAACAATGGTAAAGAGTCAGTCAATAAGATTACTAGCCCAGTTAGCATTGAAATAAACTTTAAAATAAGAGAAAAATGTTAATAAAAATGAAATCTACAAATAACATCTCTTTAAGATAATAGATGATATATAAAATAAAAACATAATAAGTGGTATGTGGAGAAGTCATGAGTTAAGTAATAATGTGAACTACACGGGCAATGTCTAGTTGAGTGACTATGAAATAAATGACGTTACCAAAAAATTACCAACAAAGATTTTCATCGTTGAGAAAAGTACTATCACTGACATTTAATAGCAAGCTTTAGACTTTATATAAATGTGTATATGTAAGACTTACATAAGAAAATAAACTTAGTAGCATACTTGGCTTGGCTTAAGTAATATGTAGACTGAATTGATGAAACTTTAAAGCCAAGAAAGATTCTAAGGAGTTCCAAGTCCTTTATGCTATATTGGTTATCGAGTAAAGTTTTGAGATTATCAATGTCATAGAAATCATTACCAGTAATAATCATGTCATCATCATAAAGGAGGAGTAGAGCGCATCCATTAGTAGTCTTATGAAGAAATAGTATGTAATCATAAGGAATAGATTTGAAATCAAATTGAGATACAATATTATTGAACTTAGAAAACCAAGCTTGTAGTACTTGTTTAAAGTCATAGAAAGCCTTCTAAAGTCAATAAAACTTATCAAAAGGCTAGTTATAACTAAGAGGTGATTTCACGTATGCCTTTTTAGATAAAACTCTCACTGAGAAATGTATTCTTAATATACTTTTAAAATAACTTCCATTGCTTAGCAACAACAATGGAAATAAGACTTCAAACTGAAGTAAGATGAGATAATTAAAAAAACAACTTCATAGCCACTTCTATATTCCTATGCTAAGCCTCATGCGATAAGTCTCGCTTCGTATCTTTTGATAGAATCATGTGTGCAAGACTTAATTTTATAGACCCATTTATAATCAATCATCAATTTATCATATGGTAAGTTAGTCATATCTCGGGTATATTAATAAATAAATACTTGAAACTCGTTTGTCGTTGCTTTTAATCATAAAGGTTTATAATTGACCTAATGGTATATATAAGGCTAATAAGATATAGTGGTCAAACAAACATAGTTATTAAGAATAATAGAGGGTTGACTTATATAGATAAACCAATATAATTTATAAGGAAGTGAAATAGATGGAGGATTAGAAATTGGAAGTGGAGTTTCTGTAGGTTCCACAGTTAGAGGAGAATCTTAAGGAAAGGAAAAAGCTTGGTCAATATTGAAAGAGATATCATCTACAAAAATTTCATTAGGAAAAAAGAGGAACGAGAGGATTAGAGAGGAGATATATAGTAGGATGATCACTTTTGAAGGAAGATATAGTTGAGAATATTTTATAACCTAAAAAGTAGCTTGATGAGAAATTTAAATATGTTTGGAAAGAGGATCTCAAACCCTTATGTTTAATATCATATCTTAGAAAGCAACATAGTCATGCTCTTGACTCTAATTTAGTGTAGTTATGGTGTTGAAGAAGAATAAATTAGACACTATCAAATACTTTAAGCATATGATATTCTTAACGATGATTATATAAACTCTCATAAGGATAAATATCACCAATTATTGGAGAAGGAATGAAATTAATTATGTAGATATCAGTAAGAGCAACTTCTCCCCAAAATGTTTTTTTAAAAAAGAGGATATCAAAAAGCTTTTAAAAATATTTAAATTATGTTTATGTTTTCTTTTAGCACACCTATTTTATGGGAATATTTTATGACAAAATCTTTGTACTTTCATTCTACAAACTAGCCTAGGCTTGCCCTGACCTAAAGTTAATGGGCTAAGCCCAGTTTCATCGAACTAGGCCCAGCTCAGCCTAAGGCCTTATAGCTATAAGAAATATGACATTGTTTTACGAAAACAACATTATTTTCCATTTTTAAATTTAAAACAATTTAAAAATTCGGGTCAAACTAGGCCAAGTTATCTTTCGAGTGACCTCGAGCTTGGTCATACTTGGGCTTGGGCTCGATTGCTTCAAGCCCGATCAAGGCTCAGGTCCGACTCAAACTACTGTCACCCCTAATTTGGAATGTTTTTTATTTTGTAAGAAAAGCAAGTACAAATCATATTTGCGAATTGTAAGTATATAACTGATAACTCAGACTTATTTGATATGAGATAAATTCATATAAACCTACAATTCTTCAAAAATAAAATAAAATAATATAAAATGCCCATGAAAGTATAAGGGTAAGACACTAAATAGCATAGTAGACTAAGTTAAAGGGAGTAGAGGAAAAAAGAAGAATTGTTAGAAAAAAAGGTAAAACTTGATATTTTGAAAGTTAATATGAAACACAATAAAAATTGTATGTTGTAATATGACCTAATTGGAAATCTAGGCTTTCAATTTAGAATTAGAAAGATAACCAAAATTGGCATGCCAAATATGAGAAGTAACAAATGCATCAATATTGTTAAAAGGAAGAAGAAGAAAGTTAAGCTCAATCAAGTGCCAAGTTTACACTTGGTCCTAATGATCTCCCATTATATGAATCTTATACAAAGCAGCCATAATTTAGATTATGTACATTTACATCAAGTTCACATAATTGTCCAACATATAAAATTTTTAAGGTAAATTTTGGAACATAAAAATATCATAAACAAATAAATTCATTGTATGGATTATTCCTATGTTTTAAATAGTCACGATTAAACTATATGGAATAAAAATAACAAGTGCAATAATTAGACATCTTTTAGTTGTGAAGATTAAAGAACTAGAAGTCATATCATAGCAACATGTAAAATCAAAGAACTATGAGGAAGAGTTACTAAAAGTGATAGATTGAACATGTGAGCAGTGTTTTGAATTTCATAACAGTTAGGAATCAATGCCAATTTTTTCATTACTATATTGGATTTAAATACTGAATTATACTAAAAAATTTGGATTAGGTAGTACATAGAAATACTAAACAATATTGAGTTAAATTTGTAAATTAAGAAAAATTTTCAAAATAAATTTTATGCTTTAAATTTTTTAGGCCCTTATTTTGGGCTTGATACAAAGGTACAATAGTTGGACTCACATCTTACAAAGTATTTGAGTTCACATTTTTAAAATTTGATTAGATTAATCTCTTCTTCTTTTGCCTTAAGTTCTTAGTCTCTATTGTTTTCTGAAGTTGTTATAAACAATCGTGGTTTCAGTAGTTGCTTCTTGATCTCAAAATATTCTTCTTCTCTTTTTTGTTGTAGATAGTAATGTTTGAACTTTTTTTACAGGAATAAAATTAGTTCAATTTGTTTTATGGTTGAGAATTTTGGGCTAGCCATATTATTACAGCAACCTGATGGGCTTTATTTCCTTACAAAAATTTGTCCCTCCATTTCACCTTAAATGTTCTTACCAGTGTTAGAATATCCAACTACAGGTGTAAAGCCCCATTTTAGGGGTTAGAATAGTAAAGAAATTCGGTATGTTTTATGATTTCTATTTGGATCTTGGCATGCATTCATGGCATTTTCCGGGTAAATTGGTTTAATGAAACTT
>JANZLC010000202.1:14440229-14471274 GCA_026413385.1 Erythroxylum gracilipes | reverse complement strand
TGACATAAATAATTAGCTCCACAAATTAATCCATCAAACCTCCTAATTCATTTAAATCATGTTTAATTCATCAAGAAAATTTTGGGGGCCAACAGAGAACCTATGGTAGAGTCAGGATCAGTTTTGGGAGTCCTACTATCAGGACTAAGGTACAAAGCAACCAACTACAGTCCCAAGCCCGAATGTATGCTATGAACAGGTAGGAGGCTCAGGATTCTCCAGATGTCGTTACAAGTGTGTTACTTTTTTTTTCTTGTGAAGCTTTTGCATTGCTAGATCCTGGCTCTACGTATTCTTTTATCGCACTGCATTTAGCATCTAGGTTGCATTGTGATAGAGAACTGTTAAAGCATAGATTAGAGGTGAGTACATTGATAGGTAGTACTATAGTAATAGAAGAAGCCTGCAAAAGGTGCTTGATTCGAATTGATTAGGCAGAGTTGGAGGCAGACTTGATTGTACTTCAGTTAAGGGAGATTAATATTATCCTAAGCATGGATTGGCTCACTGCTCATAGGGTTGTCATGAACTGCTATACTAAGGAGGTGATATTAAAATCTCCTAATCAGTCGAGAGCAGTTTTTTGAGGTATTAGTCAGGTAGTGCCAGCCGAGTTGATCCCATTTGTGAGTGCTTTAAGGTTGATGCAAGGAAGATGTGAGGCTTATTTGGACCACATCATCAATACTCGAATTGAGCAGAGTGTACAGGACATTCTTGTTGTTAGGGAATTCCTGGATGTCTTTCTCGCTGAGTTATCTGGCTTACCTCCAGATTAGGAAAAAAAGTTCACAATCGATTTGGTTTTAGGTGCTACTCCTATATCTATTCCTTCATATAGGATGACACATATGGAACTAAAGGAATTGAAGGCTCAATTACAGGAGTTGCTGGAAAAGGGGTTCATTAGACCCAGTGTATCGCTATAAGGAGTTCCGTTCTTATTTGTGAAGAAGAAAGATGGAACTCTGAGACTGTGCATCGATTATAGGCAACTGAATTGAGAAATAGTGAAGAACAAGTACCCGTTGCCTAGAATTGATGATTTGTTTGATCAGTTGTAAGGAGTTTGGGTGTTCACTAAGTTGGATTTGAGATCTAGGTACTATTAGTTGAAAATAGCAGAGGTTAATATATCGAAAAGTGCATTCAGGAGAAGGTATGGGCATTTTGAGTTCTTAGTAATGCCATTTGGGTTAACTAGTACCCCAACTGTATTTATAGCTTTGATGAATAAGGTGTTTCAACCCTACTTGGATCGTTTTGTAATTGTGTTTATTGATGACATCTTAATATACTCAAAGAGTATAGAAGAGCATGCCGAGCATTTGAGAGTGATCTTACATATTATGAGAAAGAAATAGCTATATATCAAATTCAGTAAGTGTGAATTTTGGTTGGATCAAGTAGTATTTCTGGGTCATATAGTGACTGGACAAGGCATACAAGTAGATCCAAAGAAGATAGAGGCAGTAATGAAGTGGGAGGCTCTGAAGAATGTAATAGAAATCTGGAGTTTCCTAGGATTAGCCAGATATTACCGTAGGTTTGTCGAGGGGTTCTCATTAATCTCAGCCCATCTGACTAAACTTCTGAGGAAGAATGTAATTTTCAGTTGAAATGATGAATGTCAGAAGAGCTTTAAAGAATGAAAGCATCGGTTAACTACAACATTGGTGTTGACTATTCCATCGGGAATTAGAGGATATGTAGTATACAGTGATGCTTCACATCAAGGATTGGGATGTGTGTTGATGTAGTATGGCAAGATGATAGCCTATGCATCGAGACAATTAAGGTCTCAAGAGATAAATTATCCAGTATACGATTTAGAGCTTGCGGCAGTTGTTTTTGCTCTAAAGATATGGAGATACTATCTATATAGAGAGACATTGCAGATATATATCAATCATAAGAGCTTGAAGTATCTGTTGAGTCAAAAGGAATTAAATATGAAACAGTGGAGATGGATAGAGTAGTTAAAAGATTATGACTGTATGATTGAGTATCATCCGGGAAAAGCTAAAGTGGCAATTGATGCTTTGAGTAGAAAATCAAATAGCAGTGTAGCTCAGATTCAGATATCGAGGTTACCGAGCTTAATTCAATTGAGAGCTCTAAATGTAGAGTTGAATATAGAGTAGAATGAGGCATTGATTGCTACATTGAAGCTAAGACTAATGTTGCATGACAGAATCAGAAAAGTAAAGAGTAAAGATCCTGAGATAGTGAAGCTTATTGAGAAATTGAAGATGAAACCGAATTCTGAAATTGAACTTAGAGATGAGGCACTGTGGTTACAGCAAAGGCTATGTGTGCCTAATATGGATGAATTGAAAAAAGAAATTCTAGAGGAAGCTGGTGTAGCCACCTATGCTCTGCATCTTGGTATTACCAAGATATATAATACACTAAAGCAACATTTCTGGTGGCCTGGAATGAAGAAGCAAGTAGCAGAATATGTTACCAAGTGTTTAACATGCCAACAGATTAAGGCTGAGCATCAAGCTCTAATTGGGAAGCTACATTCGTTGCTTATTCTGGAGTGAAAATGGGAACAAATTACCATGGATTTAATTATAGGATTGTCAAAGACTTCGAGGCAAAACAACGCTATATAGGTTATGGTGGACCGGTTAACTAAGTCGGCCCATTTCTTACCAGTGAAAGAGAATAACTCACTAGACCAGTTAGCCCGGAGATATATGAATAAGATAGTTAGGCTACATGGGGTTCTGACGTCTATTGTATCTGACAGGAATCCCATATTTACTTCAAGATTTTGGAAGAGCTTACAGTCAGCTATAGGTACAAAGTTAAACTTCAGTACTGCATTTCATCCTCAAACAGATGGACAGAGAGAGAAGACAATCAAGACTGTTGAGGATATGCTCAGGGTATGTGTATTGGAGTTTCAAGGAGCATAAGATCAGTACATAACTGTAATGAGTGTGCATACAATAACCATTATCAAAGTAGTATCGAAATGGCACCGTATGAGGCATTGTATGACAAAACATGTCGATCGCCTCTATAGTGGGATGAAGAGGGCTTGGGAATGGTAGAAGGCCTATAATTGATACAAGATACTGTGGGTAAGGTGAAACTGATCCAAAGTCAAATTAAAGAAACTCAGGATAGACAGAAGAGCTATGTAGACCAACATCGAAGGGATATGGAATACAGTGTAGGGGACAGAGTTTTTCTGAAAGTATCACCTTGGCGCGGAATGTTGAGGTTCGATAAAAAAGATAAGTTGAGCCCTAGGTACATTGCTCCTTATGAGATCATTGAGAGGATAGGACCATTGGGATACAAGTTAGCTTTACTGAATGAGATGTCTTAGTTATACAATGTATTTCTTGTGAGTATGCTCAAAAGATGCTGATCTGATCCAATGCTTATGTCACCAGCTCAAGAGATTCAAGTTGTTAGAAATTTGAGTTATGTTCGAGAGCCAATCAAGATAGTAGGATATCAAACAAAAAAGTTGAGAAACTGAGTAATTCCACTGGTGAAAGTACTTTGGAAGAATCACTCAAGTGAGGAAGCAACTTGAGAAACGGATGAGCACATGAGGAGGCTATATCCCCACCTGTTCAAACAATTAGGTAAGAATTTTGAGGATGAAATTTTTTTAAGAGGGAAAAATTGTACATCCCATTATCCCATATTAAGGGTTACAACCTTAGAATAGTGTACACGAGAGATTATTGAGAAGTTAGAAAGTACATTTCATGCTCATGCATAATATAGCATCACACACACGTGAATATTGATTTTTGCACATTAAAATGATTGTACCTATATACATTGACATTTTCTAGGTATAATTGATTTATAAATTTGATTATATTTAGAATTGTGGATTATATGTGTTAAAAATTGATTTGGAGAGTATATTTATTGACTTAGAATTTTTGGTAAAAATTTGAGGAAATTATGAAATTATGGGTATTTTCGGACTAGGAAAAAAGTCAAATGGTAAGACAATTGATTCGTCATAATAGAAATAAGTGGCAAATGGCAATAGAAATTATTGACATGTGGCATTAGGATTTATTGACAAGTGGCATAGAAAATTGGGTGATAAATGGTTTGGAGATTTGGAGACAAATAGACTAGATGTTAAGAGACATTAGTTAGTTTAAGAAATTGATTTATTAAATTGATTATTTAAGAGGTAAGTGTCATGACAACCAAGCATTTGTTACCGAGGTTTTCACGATTTTTACATAATTGAAAGACCATCTCATGGTCTTTCACCTATTATTTTCGTTATTTATGCTCCCTTCTTCATCTTCTTCATTTTTTTTCATCTTTGACACTCTTCTCCAAGCATCAACGTTGAACCTTGCTCTCATCCTTCACTTGCTACTTCCATTTTTGTTATCTTGATCATCTTACCACTAGAAAACCTAACCTAGTCCACCTCCATGTTGATGATCGTGTGATGCATGGAAAGCTAGGGTTTCTTGGAGATTTTGAAGAAACATTGAGTAAATCAAGTAAGCAGTATGTTAATCTTCATTGGTAGTTGTAAATGAAATATTTATGATGAATGGTTTGAGATTGAATGATCATGATCATGGAGTTACATATAAGCTGTAACGTGGGTGTAAAAATAAAGAGGTTTATGGTTTTTTTTTTAGTGTATTGATGACATTCTTGGGTTAGCTAAATGAAGGCATTTATAATGATCATTAGGAGATAGATTGAAAGTGTAAATGGAGTTGATTTTTATGCTAAATCGTGGATGAATAAATGAATATATTCATGGCTTGTTTTTGTGTTTGTGATGATTAATGATTCATAAGTTGTTGTAGAGATGTGACTGTCTTATTTTTGTGTTGTTAATGAAGGTAGGAAATTGATGAATGAATGGATATTTTCATGTTTTGTTTTTGATGTATAAAAACGTGGATCATTGGTTGTTTTAGAAATGAATTGGATTGAGTATTGAAGTTAAAGAAAAGGCAAGTGTAGTGTCTTGAAAAGAGAAGAACCGGGATGAAAGTTTAGAGATAAAGTAATAATGGTGTTTAAAGTGTGCTGGAATGTGTTAGCTGTAACATTTCCACTAGATATGCATATGTATTTTAGCCATGAATTGATCTATAGATATCCAAATGGGATGATTTTTAATTTGGATAAAATGAGAGGCATATGGCTACATTTTTCATGAAGACATCGAATTCAAATTCTTTCTTTAAGAGTATCAAAATTTGACTTGAAGTTGAGTACAGGGTGCAGTTGCAGTTTGAGAACAATAAGTAGTATTTTGTGTATAACTTACAGAATATTGAACCAAATTCTATGAAATTGGTATCGTTAGAAACTTAAGACATATATGGAAATTTTTTTAGAGAATGTATTGCCTAAATACCTCATTTTCTATGTCAAAATGGCAATGAAAAATTGACCCAAAAATTTGTCTTGAGAAAAAACTGGAAAGGCCATCAACGTGAGTTATTCTTCTTTTATGTGATGTTTGAAACAACAAATGGTAAGTTACTTTCCTATGATGCATTTAGACTTGAATGGGACTTGAAATGAACCTAGTTTGAGGTTGAATAAGTTGATAAAGTGTTAGATATGTATAGGTTATGATTGAGGATATAACATAGTGAAAGGATTGTTGATATCAAGTGTATAAAATTTGGAAATTTATTAGTGTTATAAGAATAAAAGTGTTCTTAGAAATGCTAATATGATTGTAAGGAGATGAGTAATGTACATCAAGAAAGAACGAATGAGAGTTTGATATTGTGTGATCATATAATGTTAGAATAACATTAGTGAATGATTGATTGATGATATTATAATAATCAAGTGTATTGAGCTATGAACCTTAGCGCATGATTGAGTGATAAACTAAGAATAAATTTGTTTCATTGAGGTGTAAACCTAAGTTCAAATTAGACATATATGAGTTTTGAGGTATGAATGATAATGAGATGTGAATAAAGGAAACATACCCGGAA
The DNA here is from genome assembly GCA_026413385.1 of Erythroxylum gracilipes. NCBI lineage: Eukaryota > Viridiplantae > Streptophyta > Magnoliopsida > Malpighiales > Erythroxylaceae > Erythroxylum > Erythroxylum gracilipes. Next base: position 14,465,290 of record JANZLC010000202.1, on the reverse strand, counting down.
TATTCAAATTGAGCATGCATTATACATAACACATATACATATGTGTACAATTGAATGTTTATGTAACTGTGCAATTAGCAATGTGTGTGCAATGTGTGTATTGCATGATGTGGATACACCAGACGTTTCCGAATCTTGGAAGCAAATGCAAAATTGGAGTGTACTGTGAGTCGACTTTGATGGTCTCATTTTCATTGTTTGTTCTGTTTTAAATTTCTGTATTGAATTACTACTGATATGATGGAAGTGAATGTGTTAATTCTAGACATTGACTGTCCGAGGCGTTTGATGCATGAAATACATATTGGAAGTGCTCATTGAATGTGAATTTGATGAAATAAGTGATTCTCAATGTATATGTTGAATGTCGAACTAAGGTCCGATGACAAATGTGAATGAGATTGTGATAGTGAATATGAATGTGTAATATTGAGCACATTTGATTGACTTAATACATGTGATGCATTTCATTACATGAATACATGATAATATAAAGGCTGTTGTGACCGGAGTAGTCATTGAAAATGAACTTAAAGCTCAGAAAGTGAAAAAGAGCTTAAAGCTCAGAATGTGGTAAGAGCCTTTGGCTCACTATGTATATTAAGCTCTGTATCTCCAACAGATAAACGGATAAGGGACAGTTATTAATGAACCCGGTATCTACAATAGATACGGGATAGTTACAAGTACTCGGTCACAATAATAACAATTAGAAGTGAGTCTCATGTGTATTGCATATATAATTAGTATGCATGTTTTAAATGATTGAAATGAACTGTTTAACTGTTTTGAATATGAAATGTGAAAATTGTGAACAAAAGAGTTTTGTAATACTACATGATGATAAATGAAATGATGTGAAATATGTGATTGTATGAGTTGATGTGTTATGTGATTGAGTGAGCCATCGAAGATAGTTAACTCACTAAGTTTGCAAAACTCAACCCAAAATTTATAACATTTTTTAGGCTTAGAGAAGATCTCCAGTTAGACAAATTGGAGTCTAGCCACTAAATTCACGTAAGAGATAGAGTTCAGGATCAATTCGCGTCTGCATAGATTTTTCTATTAATTTTTGTATTAAAAAATGTATTACGCAATTATTGTATGACATGTATCTAAATAGTTCTGCTTTGTAATGATTTTTCAAATTGGAAATGTTTGTAAATGAGATTGATTAATGGGTGTAATGATAATTGTGATTATGATGTTTATAAAAAAAAATGAGCCCAATTTGATTAGTAATTTTCTGTAATATGCGTGTGATATTTGAAAACTTTATAATGAGTTCGATTGTTTGACCATCCTAGCGCACCATTCTTGTAGAGTGTATTTTCGAATACCGTCGATATATTCGAAAATATGCCCTGTGGGAGTGGGATATGCTGCATATCTTATACTTATAATGGTTCTATTTGAAATTTGAATTTATTACTCTTCATATCATATGTCAAAACATTGAAAATAAATGCTTAAATCGCACTAGAAATTAGAGGTACGGTATCAAAATTGAATTGATGAGAACGTTACAGCGATGAAGTTTTAGGAGTTAGATTAAAGATATGTTTCCTTGCTTATATACAATATAGATAAAGAACCTGTACTGTTACACCGTGTTTCTAATATTAAAGAGACTAATTAATGGCAATTTTGACGTACCGAAAAGTCAAGTCATTATAATTTATCTTGTGTATATAAGAAATTTACTCATATTTCACTTAAAATTTGAATTTATTACTCTGCATATCTTATGCCAGAATTTGGGAACATGTTAGTATAATTAAACTAATAAGTAATAACATTTCAGTTCAATTATAATTAAACTAATAAGCAATAAAATTTCATTTTAATTGATCTCCTTTATTTGTATCAATTTCAACATAATCAATACATAAAGCTTTCGTTTTTGCAAGATCTGAGGAGGTTATAATGTACACAATTTTTTTTTATATTTTTACAAATACATTATTTCCGTGACTTGAACCTCTCAAGATTAACCTTATAATCACGAATGAACAATTTTACCGGGTGTTCCGAATCTTACATTTTTCCTTATTTAGATAATATAAATAATTAATGTGCACTCCAATATGTTATTAAAATTAAAAATAATTTAAATAGTCACAAAGATAACTGTTAAGCCGTCTTAGCTCAGCCGGTAGAGCGCATGGCTTTTAACCATGTGGTCGTGGGTTCGATTCCCACAGACGGCGTGTTACTGTTTTCGATTAGTCGAATATTGAATAAATGGTATGGGGAGTCAACGATATGGTGATCCATTTAAGAACTAAACAATTCTTTTGTAATAAGAGTGACACCTCGGCTCTCTGGATTCTAAAATTTTTAAGGTTTTGAAACTTCAAACGGTTCATGGGCTTCACGTTAAGCAATTCCTGAGGATTTAATGCTTACCTGAAGCAAGTTCATGGGATAGCCATGAATTTCAGTAATAGCAACCGCTACATTACCTACAGATTCTTCCATTCCACCGCATACTTTCACTTTTTCCTTTTCTTTTTCTGTCTCTCATTTCTACTCGTCCTATATTTTTATTAATATTTCAGCTCTCCTAACTAACTTTAATGCCACCCACGATCTTCCAAGTAAACCCCTTATGTCCTTACTCTCACCATTATATTGAGGACTTTGGGACTGTAAGTCCCTTAACTTCTGATTTGTTCTTTCAGATTGTCAGATTTCCTTCTTTTCCCATTTTTCTAGTAATTGGTTCAATAATGAAATTTGAAGACTATCTGATGCAACCAGGTGATGAGAATCAGAGCAGAGTCGACTTGGAGGAGGAGGTAACTTAGCGAACTGATAATACCCTTAAATTAAGTATTGTAGAGAGTAGAGATAGACCTTTCTTGTATAATGATGCAGGTTGACAAATTGCAAGGTGAGTTAGACGAAGAAAAGGCAGTGAGGAAAGTTCTGCAAAGCGCTCTCCATGGACCAATTCCACCGCATCTTCCTTTTTTTCTTCCACCTCTAGTAAGGACATGCTACTGAGTAGAAATAGTACTATAGCTTCAACGGGTTAACTTCATAATAAGAATATATTGATTCTTCATGTTTCAGGTTCGGGGTCTTCTCATTGAACTCACAGTGGTGGAAGAAGAGATTGTGTGGCTAGAGAAAAAAGTTGAAGAGCTAAAGCTGAGCTTGTATCTGGAAAGGAAACAGACTAAAGAATGGAAAGTAAAGAAACAGCAGCGAAGGAAGCCGATGCAGAACAATAATCTACAGCCGTTATTTTCTCCTGGAAAATGCATTCTTAATGACGATTTCCCTGAGCTCTCTAGATCACAACATGTTGAAGATCATAAAAAGGAGAAAATCCAGTTTAGACGGGTATCTGCGGGTTCTGCAACAGAAATTCTTAGCTTTTCTTCCCCAGGATCCACTAGTAAGCTTATACGTTATATTTATCGATCACTGCCAAAAATCTTTATAATCAATTTTTGAGATTGACTCAACTAGTCCGAGTCTGTACTTATTAACATATCATACAAGTCAAACAAGTACAACAAAAGTTGGAAGGAAATTTTTACTTTCTCCCGTTGTCTTTATTGTGAACAGAAGAAAAGTCAAGGAGGCATTCAGGAAGAACTATAAAAGAACAAAATTTTTATAGGGAAATTCGCTGTGATAAACCGAATGAACTCTCAGAAGAATTGCTGAGATGCCTAATAGGCTTGTTTCTTGATCTAAACCAAGCACCACAGGATAGAGAAATGCCTGCGACAGTCCCAAAGCTGAACCTGTCCTGCATGAACCCGAAAGGATCAAAGACCTTATTCAACTGTAAAGCATCCATGTCCCTATTTAATCAAAATGTGTCAAATCTCGACCCCTATGGTATTATTCCAGATTTGGATGGCACAATCAGGGACATTGGACCATATAAGAATTTCATCCAGATAACTAGAAATTCATTGGACGTCAGTCAGTTCTCAGAAGCTTCACCGATGGCACGAAAATTCAGGTTGTATATGCATGCCTTCAATTAGTTAAATTATTATCATTTGAAACATGTACCTGGAATTTTCTTTTTTTACATATGTATTCTATATTGCACTTTGTTCCAGGTATTTATTGCAAAGACTAGGTAATACTGACTTGACATTCTTGACCTACAAGCAGAAGCTGTCATTTTGGATCAATGTCTACAATTCTTGCATAATGCATGTACAGTAAGAAACCGTCTGCTATATCAAACAAAACAACTAAACTGAAGTCTCATACAAGAGTGTTTAAGTGTCTTCTCCTCTTCATTTTATATCAGGCATTTCTCGAAAATGGTTTACCCTCTTCGCAGGAGAATCTGCTGAAAATCATGAAAAAGGTAAGTGATTTGTCTAGTCATCAAACATTTACTTGAATAAACTACCTATGATAGAAATGGTTATGAGACATAAAAATCAACAATTTTACGAGGATTACTTTTTAATCAGGCTTCTTTGAATGTTGGCGGTATAGTGCTGAACGCCCTGGCAATTGAGCATTTCATTCTTAGGCATCGATGTGATTCAGAAGACGTAAGTCAAAGGCTTGTCTCCCTGACCCCAATAATTTACTCCTCCAGCCTGCAAGGTGTCTCTACAATTTTGAAAGAGTTAGATTTGCACCTCGAAACTGTTATGGATAATTAATTTTACAAATTAATCTTAGGCTGTGCTATAAGTGTCTTACCTTGATGCAAGAGTTTGATAAGGTTACAAATTCTCTTACAAGGGCCCTGCGAATGAGAAGGAAATGCTATTACGACGTAGTTATGGTCTCGGATATCCAGAACCCAATGTGACTTTTGCTCTTTGCCGAGGCAGTTGGTCCTCACCAGCAGTAAGTACAATGCTTCTATTCTTAAAACATATATAACTAATACATGGATTGGTCCTAATGACGAGCATGAGACATGGAATGCAGTTAAGGGTCTATACTCCAGACGAACTGATAAATGAACTGGGTAAAGCAAAAGTGGAATATCTGGAAGCATCAGTGGGAGTCACAAGCAAGAGAAAGATTGTGGTTCCTAAGCTATTGCAATGGAACATGCGAGATTTCGCAGATGACATGGAATCCATGTTGGAATGGATTTATAGCCAATTACCGCGTTCTGGATCGTTGAAGAGATTGATGATGGAGTGCTTCAATGGAGAAAAGAAATCAAGAAAATTAGTGGAAATTCAACCTTACGAATATGAGTTCCGTTACCTACTGCCTTTTTAAGGAATGTTAAAAGGGAAGAAACTTAAAAAAAAAGGTTTTCACAGAGCCGGTTTCTGAACAAGTGCTATCTTGAATCTTAGCTGCAGATTGTTCAGAGGCGTACTCTCTTCCATAGGTCGTTAAAAAAATGTCTTGATTTATACCCTACTTTCATTCAAACATTAAGTTATACTTAGGGATATAATTATTTAAAGGTATTTTTCTCTTATATATATCTAGATCTATATGATAAAGTTTATGAGATAAATAGTATATTATAAATAAAATTATGATGAGAATATAATTATGAGATTTATATTGAATTTATATATTACCCTAGTAATTATTCTATTAAAATTAAACGTTATTAAAGCTTTAAAAGAATATTACACATTATGTTTCTTTTTTATAAAAGAAATATTCAATCTTATAGGCTAAAATATGAAAATATTTAAATAAAAATGTGAGTGCTTGAACTGACCCATAAGAGAATTCTAAATTGGATATTACTTTGAGATCTCAAAAGTATGTTATATAGATATTTCTATATTTTGATATTACTTATGACTTATTCTAATCAAAGGGAACTCAGTTAGTAATCATTATATATAACATGAACTATATGAAGAAAATTAAGTAATCACTATAAGATTCATCACTCTAAAGTAATTAGGAAGAATGTTTCTTTATTTTCAATTAATATTAATTTGGAAAATCCTTAGTCAAGATGGAATTAAACTTTCAAAATATTTTTCAAATGATATTAATTGAATCAATTACTAATGGTGCAAAACTAAGATAATTAGACTCTATAGAGTAGATATTAATTTTATGTTCTATATCCAATCGAATATTATATGATGAAACGATTTGGATTATACAAAAAATTATGCACTGAAAGATTAGTTGAAATTACTTTGACACTTCTAAATATTTAGATAGTCATAATGCATTACTAGACATTAATCTTTATCTATGCATATAAATTATTTAATTAGATAATTACATATAAAATTAAAAAAGTTTAATTGATTCAATCCTAAATATGATTTAGGGTTATAATTTATATCTGTTGTCAAAATATATAGAAACCTAATGGATCATACACAAAAAAACGAGTTAAAGTGAAAAAAATGTGTTTTAATCAAGTTAGACTTGATTATAAAGTTTTAAAAAATTTATGATTAAATATGAGATATTTAATAAATGATACCAATATGAGATATTGATCTTATTTATGCCCAACTAGTATTTAGTTAGAATTAATTATAGTTCTAATTAAAGTTTAATTGAAATTAGAATTTTATTTAAATTAAATTACTAAAAGATCCAATTCCTATTATAAATACAGTTGGGTTCCAAAGGAGCTAACATGCTTTGCATAACCTTTTTTGCAATAGTTGTGAAGTTATTAATACATTTTGTAGATATCGTCAGAGGCTCGATACTTGTACGACTATGATAATTGAGATGAGTTGATTTCAAAAATAGTTTGAGAGAAATGATAAGAAAATGATCAAGCTTTGAAATAAAGTACGGGTTATGATTTATGCTTTATTACATTTTATATGTTAATTTTGTTACAGAAATTAAGTGATCTCAGTTTCGAAAAATCATATGAAAAAGTTTTGTATTTATTTTGTTGTGTAGGGATCAGATCTCATCTCAATTTCTTAATAGTGGTATCTGAGTCATTTTTAATTCTATGACTTGATTAAAATTATTTGATTGTTGTCGAAATTAAATTATGGAATCAAAATTGCAATGTTACAAATCCTGAATTTTCTGAAAAGTTAAGATTACCTAACTCATAATATCATATTGGATTTAAATAATAATATGAAAAGTTCATGCTAAAATCCTTTAATTTGAAACCCTAACCCTAAGATACTTGAAAAATTCTTATTGTTTTAACAATAAATCGAAGCAAAGTTCACCAAAGACACTGCACAATGATGAATGAAAGTTTTGACATTTTGAAACCTAGTTCCCACACTATAACAAGCCCTCTATCAATTGCTGATAGCTGAGGCAACAACAGAAATGCATCTATTTTGGGTTCCTATATTTTTGATAATGGTCTTGACAATTGTTTGTGTTGTATGATTATTGAAGTATGGGATGGGTGAAAAATTGGTGGCGAGTTGTATGACTTCTATTAAAGTTATGACAGTCACCAGTGGTTATGCTAATGTGAATAAGGAAGCTATTGCTGAAAGCACAATGTATGACATAGCATGATAAGCACTGGAGGCTAGCAAAACCTATCGGAGAGCTAAGAAGCACGGATACGCGACACGACACGGATACGGACACAGGGACACATCAACTTCTAAAATTTGATGGACATGGACACGGTATATATATATATATATTAAAATTTAGAATTAAGAAAAAAATTCAGAATTCATAATATGATATATATTGATTGATGTGTTTCAAGACTTCAAATATCTTGATAGTTCATATATATTTTGTACTTTATAATCCCTTCTCAAAAAATATGGAGCATATATATGCACTCTTCGTGAGTGTCCGTGTCAGACACGTGTGCGTCCGATAAGGACTCGTGTCCAACACGCGAACACGGCTCCATTTTGTCATATTCGTGCTTCTTAGGTTAGTTTAATATTCTTATGTGATGAATGTCTAACATTCATGTAGTACTTTTAAGAGTTGAGATCTAAAAGTGAGTTTTGTACTACTATAAATATTAGCCTTGGGATAAATTTCAATCAAACCTTTTGACTCAATACAAACCCTTCCTGTATCACTTATCTTCAATAAAGTGGTATCATAGTCACTTCAAGTTAAACAAATTCATTGAGAAGAATTATGACAATTGGTACATTAGAATGAAAGCTATACTTGAAGCATAAGAAATTTGGGAGATTGTAGAATAGGGATATGACTAGCCAAAGAATAAGGAAGTAATAATGATTGTAAAAAGAGATGCCTTACAAATTGTTAAAAAGAAAGATCAACAAAGGCTTACTCTTTTTTTTTATATTTGCTTAGATGAGAGCATGTTTGAAAAAGTTTATACTGCAAAAAGTGCAAAGGAAACAAGAGAGGTTCTTCAAATTTTCTTTAAAACAAAAGATAAAGTAATTAAAGTACGTCTACAAACCTTGAGAGGTGAGTATGAAAACTTCAAGATGAAAGACTTTGAATCCATTGATGAGCTTTATTCAATAATTTTTTTGGTAATTTTTAATTAATTAAAGAAAGATGGAGAAAAGATGGAAGATGTTTGCGTGATTTCAAATTTTGATTATGTTGTAATTGTCAATATAGAGTTAAAGGATTTGGTGTCAATTATAGTAGATCAACTCATGGGTTATTTGCAAACTCATTAAGATAGATTGAAGAAAGGAGAAGTACTTAAGTATTGCAGAAAAATTGAAATTTAATGAAGAAGAAGATACACATCAACAATTTATTAGGGGATTTAGTAGAATTCAAGGAAGAGTAAAAAGTAGGGTTCAAAGATGGACTCGTGAAAGCCATAGAAGAGGTAGAGGAGGCAGAACTTTGTCTAATCATGAAGATAAGATTTTCAACAATAAAAGTCAAGAGGGTGTAACAAAGGTGACCACAATTTAAAATCTAATGTAAAATATTACAATTATAAAGGATTTAAGCATTTTGATGCAAATTATATATTGAATTCAAACAATTTTTTATAAGATTAAAGAAGATGAAGACCCCACTTGTTGTTGACTTCTTCCAATGAAAATGAAGAAATGAATCATACTCCTAGTATCTTGTCTCAAGAGCCAGCAATTCTATGACTATTAATAAGCAGGGTCGGTCCTGACGTTTTATAAGTCTTGGGTAAATAAAAAATAGCTCTTATTTTTTTCTTTTTTCTTTCTTTACGATAATCAAGAGTGAGCTCTTATAAAGAACAAAAGAAATAAAATAGAAGCCTTTTTGTTGTTCTTTATAAAGATCAAGACTTTAATAAACAACAAAATAAAATAAAATAGCTCTTATAAAGAACAAAAGAAATAAAATAGGAGCCTAAAGTCTTGATCTTTATAAAGAACAACAAAAATGCCTTTCATAAATCAGCCTAATTAAACTTGTGAAGGTTATATATATGCTAAGTAATCTAGGAACAATTTTCTAAAGGAGTCTCTTTCAACGAACCTATAAGATAAATTTTATGGAATAAATATATTTCACATATAAAATTATAATTATGATATTCATATTATATTTATGTATTATTTCTAAATTATTTATATTTATTATTCTATTAAAATTGGACATTAATAAAGCTGAAAGAGTAGCACACATTGTGTTTCCTTCTTATAAAAGAAGTACTAGATCTCATAGTTAAAGTATGAAGATACTAAAAGAAATGTATGGTTACTTATAAAAAATAAGTTCACTAGACTGGTCTAATGATAAGGATCTTGAATAAAATATTATTTGTATGTTTGTAGATTCCTTTTTTTTTTAATCATGTCTATAGATTTCTTTATATTAATGATTGTATAATTTATCCTTATACTTGAGATTGCCGAGGTATCTCTTGTAGAAATTATTATGTTTTGATACTACTTATAAGTTAAGATAAATTATCTTAAAATCTCAAACTTTACCTAATTTTGTAATGCTAATTTGACCTTTAAAAAGTAATTCTAAAATGTTCTAACTTTTAATTTTTTGTAAGAATAATCTATTATTAGGTTCCCAATTAACGATAAGGTGGCAAGGCATATCAACAAAATTATTTGCCACATGTAATAAATCTTATATACTTCAAACATAACTTTTTAAATAAAAAATAATTAAAATACCTCAAACCCTAAAACAAAAGGACAAATTGGAAAGAACTCTTTTAGGATCGAAAATAACAATCTTTCTATTGAACTACCTTAGGTTCACGTGGTGAATCATATAAACTATTTCATGAGTTACAAAGCTTGTGGTATATGTCCAGATGACTGAGACTTGGCTTAGAAACTTATAGCTAGTGGATGTGAACCTTTACCTAGAAGGAGATATTTTTCATGAACACATCCAAGTAACCTTTTCACTTGTAATAGGTCCACAAGATATTATCATCCTTAGGTTGTGTCCAAAGATAGTTATTTGCTAGAAATGAGTTGATGTAACCTTTTCACTTGTGATAGCTTCACAAGATATTATCATCCTTAGGTTGTGTCCAAAGAGACTTATTTGCTAGAAATGGCTTGATGTAACTTGAATGTGTTCTTAAAAAATATCTCTTTTTAGCTCCTCATGGGATAGCCTAGCGGTAGAAAGGGGGAGAGAATTGTGTGAAGGTTGTGGGTTCGAGTCTCGGGAGGAACAATCTTTATTTAAGGTGATGTAATTTTTCAGGTAGTGGCCCATCTTTCGAAGCAGGTATCTCTGATACTATCTAGGATCAGACCCAGATTTACCTATCTATGAGTCTGAGTAGGTGGCTCATAGATCCAAGGATAGTCGGGTGAAGCCTGAAACCTGAGTTATAAAAAAAAATCTCTTTTTAGGCAAAGGTTCACATCCACTGAGCTGCAAGTTTCTAAGACAAGTCTAGTTTTAAATGAAACAACTAACATGAAAGAATTCTTCAAATGTGCTAATTGCTTGGATCTTTCAAAAGTAGGGTGGAAGATACCAACAAAGAAGCCTATTTTAGTATAATTCACCATTTATGAAGTTTTAAGAAGTTAAGGGAAATTCACATTGGACTTGATTTTAGTTACACAATAGGCATCGTTGTTTCACTTATTAAAATACACCATTGTTGATTTTAGGATTTGTGGTATTTTAAGTATTTTTTAATTTTTTAAAAATATATTTGACATATAATATTTAATCCACATATGTACACATGGAAAAAATAAATTTGCCAACATAGTCTGCCACATCAACATGATTAATTGAAAGTCTAATGACAAATTATTTTTGTGAAAAATTAAAAGTTAGTGCATTTTAGTGTTTCTTTTTAAAGTTTAAGTTAGTATTACAAAATTGAGTAAATTTTGATTTTTTTAATAATTGACCATTCAATTATATGTTATAAGTATGCATAAGTAGGTTAAATTAAACTCTTTTGACATTCTTAATATTTAATAGTTATGACATGTTACTATATGTCAATCTTAATATATGATGATATTTTTATTGAAGAATTAAAGACAAATTAAAAGAATTTTAATATTTAAACTATGATTCTAATTTATAATCATTACTAACATATTAGGAACATAATGTTTCTTACATAAAAGATAGTTAAAAAGAGAAATTTTAATTTAAACTAATTCAGGACTTAATTTTGAAATTTATGAAATCTTAAGAATAAAATGAGATATTTAATTTTATTAAGATTAAATTATAATTATTTTAAAATTTAAATTATTAATATTTTTATAATTATTTTGTATCTTAATTACATGACTTAAAATTTTAACTAAAATTCCAAAACTAATTCCCAAATTATTGTGAAACCCTAATTGAACCCCTTCTCTCTTTGGTTTATCACGCATCATCATCTGTAGTGAGCAATACTAATAATAGCAATGATAATTTGTTATCGGGTTCCTAATTTGCAGCAAAAAGAAACCAGTAATAATAGGAAGAAGAAGATGAGAAGTGCTTCGAGGGAATGATTTCTGTTCGTACTCGTATCCATACTCACCCTACACTTGCATCATGCACTTGGTTTCAGCAGACTGAAAGAAGATTACCAACTTGATATGATTACTGAATGATAAAAAATAAAAACAACATACGAAGTTTGTTAATCAAAAAGTGTCATTTGTAACACTTCCACATGATGGCAAATGGTAACAAATCTTGCAGTTAACAATGCACTCACTTTGTTAGAGCTTTGGGAGGGGGAGGGAGTTGCAGTAAACACAGTGAAAAATAGATTATAACTCCCTTCATATTAACTTGCCATGTCTATCTTCGTGATGGCATTTCGCCAATATTAGGTTTTTTGTTTACATAGCTCAGGAGTCATCGTCCTCTGGATCAATATCTTTGACCTTCACGTCTGCATCTTCACCATACTGGATACAGTTGTCAATCTGGGCCAACACGTACCGTATGCTGCACAATAATTAAGCACAAGACACAACTCAATTATTTGTTCTTCTTCCTTATCAAAATGAACATCTTAATGCTGGCAGCAAGAGCAATACATTTCTCATGTTTAAACCCAAAATCTTATTTTCCTCTATATTTGTTTCCAGTTATCAACTTGAAGAGCTTTTTGCCTTCGCTCATATGTTGAGTAAATGAACAAATCACACCACCAACCCTAGTAACTCAAAGCTTCATTATCAAATCCTACAACATTTCTTATGATTCTGGGATTCCAAAGTATATATCCCACAGACACAAGACAAAGTTTTCCTGTAGACTTTCAGACATGCTAGATGCATCTACTGTACCAGTTGCCGTTCCAGAGAATACTACAGCAAAGGGACAACTGCAACTCTCTATATAACCTCTGACAGCCCATTATACAAAGAGTCGAATAGGTTTCACCAACCAACAGCTTACTGCATATGAATATTATTCCCTTTTTTTTTCAACAATGCCTAATATTGTAAAAGGAATATAGGTCATTTCCGAAACTGCAAATGAACGATAAAATCCTATTAAGAATGGACAGAGTACCTGCTCTCCTTTCTTAGGTCAAGCGGCACAAAGCTCACCATGCTATATTGATCAACCTAACAAACAAAAGTAGTCATTGATTCTGAGAGGAAAACAAAATATAAAATAGCAACTTAACTACAGATATAAATCATTATCCCAACTCATTTAAGTACCTATCGCGCTAAGGATTGAAATTATGTTACCCCTACCATCCCACACAAATCCCAGCCCTAAAGAAATACAAAACCCCTGCCTTCCAAACCAACACTCACTTTGTCATACATAAATAACCATTTAGAAAAGAAAGTTAACCAAGGAAACAAGGTAACTTAAATAGGTTGTTTACTCACCAAATCGATCAAAGACTTGTTTAACTTCACAAATTGGGGAGCCATTCGCTTATTAAGTTCTGACAGCAAAATTTGAGGCTCTGGATTCAAGTAGCTAGGACCAGCAAAGATACATGATAAACCAGAATAATATTTAGTTAGAATGTTTTTAAGGAGTCTTGAAAGAACAATGGAAAGATAAAGAACCCACTCTTCAATGTCTTTTTTGTTAGTAACAAGATCCATCTTGGAGAGGATATTAACATGAGGTAATTCAAGTTGAATCATTGCCGAAAGGGATGCCATACAACCACTGATAAACTTTGTCACATCTGTGATAAACTGAAAAAGAAAAAGGATACTTCTAAGTAATTGCATGTAAACAAAATAAAATGATAAGACCAGATCACGAAAGGCAAGCTGCAGGAAGCAGAAAAAAAAAAAACCTGCGAATCAAGCAAATAGACAGCGCAAACATTGAAGTTTTTCTTTTTCAAATGCTCCACGAAGTTTTTAAGCACAGGAACATGTGAAAAGAGTTCTATCTGGCCTGAAAGCATTTTAGAGAGAAAGAAATTAGTTCCTTTTCATATCTTCTGGTGCAGATGTTACAAAAATTTCATGCATACATACACATACACGGGTACCTGGGCAATCAAACACTAGATAGTCATCATCCAAGTAATTGTCCAACTCTTCTGTTAACCAAGCATCCAAATTGTCTTCCAGTTGTCTAGTTATTGAATTAAGGCCACCCAAAAGTCAGGGAAACAAAAAGAAAATAGAATAATATGCTTTTCCATAACTATTTACCACAGTCTCTCAATCTTTTGCTCTCAAGGAGATCCTTTTTATGACCACGGAAAATTAAACCATGAGAAGCACTATAAAACATGCTCAGACAATGCTCCGGGTGCTTTTACATTATGTGCCATGATATTGAACAATCATTGAGCCCTTGTATTTAAAAAATAGGTCCATGGAACGCAAAGAGGAAGAAAACAAGAAAGAAAGAAGCCCACGGCAACACATTGAAGGTGGGGATGTAAAATCAAGCATTATGACTACACAAAAAGGATACTCCATGCAGTAAATAAGTGCTCCATTCGGACCCAGACCAAGTTCTTCCATAACATCATCCAAAGAAATTAGTTCCCTAATATCTGCAAGCAAACCAATTTTAGTACTCTCAATCCGAAGTAACGAGAGTAACAGTTGAAATTACAGCCAGTTAAAGCAAGACTCTACTCACCCACATCCACGGGATAATCGAAATTCTCTGCAGCAGGATCCAGGTTAACAATATGTATTGACCTCCCAATAGCCTCACAGTGTTGGTGCAAACTAGAGCAGTAAGTGGACTGAATGGAAAGACAAACAAACTGACTTGAAGCATGCATATAACACCAATGGCATCCTCAAACAACTCGTCGTCAAAATAACATGAAAGCAAATTTACAGCAAAAGCAAACTTTAAGAAACCATGATAGAAAAAAGAGGAGCTCCTTAAGCGTAAACAAAAGAAATTGCAGAAACCCAGAAAAAAGAAATCACCTTTCCACTGCCTGCAGGGCCAATAACAAGTTGTGCGTAACCCATGATCAGCCTATTGATCGAATGTCAAAGAAAAAGAAACAGCAGCCTCAGTATCCACAAAGAGAACTGAAGACACGGAAGGAAGAGAGAATAGCCACGGCAATATAAGCAGTACACCAAACACCGACAGCGAAAAAGTAGTTTAGGACATCAGAGGCAGCCATAAAACACCCAGGTACAACATTGGAACAAAATAAAGGCCTGAATTAGGAAAAAAAGAAATAGCAAAGGAACAGCTTCAAAACTTAAGGAAATTGGATTAAATAATGAAGGAAGGGTTGAAGTTGGAGTCGTCGCAGTCTTAGAGAAGAGGGTTACCAGCTAAGGAGAGAGAAGATGAGAGGGTGTTGAGAGAAGGCAGCAAGTCCAAAGATGAGAGAGTTGGAAAGCAAAGCCCACGCCAGGGTTTTCTTTTCTGTTTTAAAAATTAAAATTATAAAAATATTAATAGATAACTGATACAAAGTATATACAGTAGTCCAAGCGCAAAGTTAGGTTTTTTATTTTAGTAGAAGGTCCGGAAGTCTCCCGTTCCGATTCTCCGGCTAGCCATACTTTCACCGAAACTCTGTTTATCTGCATTTCTACCCCTTCCCAGTTCCCACTGATCGGGCTTCTTGTGTGAATCCCTTTGTTTTTCTACTTAATTAAACGACCTAGTTATCGGGTTCTGGGGTTGCCATTCCATTGAATTTCTTTGCTATATTGCTCAAATCCATCAGACTAGCACTTGTCGCTTGGTACAAGGTAATCGATAATGATTCGGTTGTTTTTGTCGGAGTCTGAGTGGAAAAGTGATGTCAGTGGAGGCAGCGATGTCGGCAAGAGGTGGATTTCTCTTTTGGAAGATTTGGGGTCTGTTATATGGTCACTGTTGACTGTTGGAGGTCGATCAGAAGCTCGTCTATGGCTTTGCAACACCATTTCAGGCATTACTTCCATTGCCGGGTACCGTAAGCGGGACTTGTTTGTAAGCTTATTAAGGGCTAGGACCAGAAACGAGGTTCTAGCTTCCCAGCTTTTTCGGATAATATTTGAGAGGATGCCACAAAAAGTTGGTCTCCTTCTGGCCAAGAGAAGCTCTGTGCTTGAGAAGTTTTTTGATGGTATGCCGTTCATCGCATTATACCTTTCATTTTAGTGCTTGCTTGGTTGATCTTCTCATACGCAGGTGGATTGTTGTATGTTTTACTTACAGGCTACGTGTTGATGAAGTAACTAGTACTGTCTTTCTGTGACGTACAAGTGGATTGTTCATATGTCTGTGTGATGATGCAGGACATCCAACTCGTATTCTGCAATGGTTTTCACACTTTCCTGTTGGTGGTGGAATGGAGCCCAAAAAAGGCGCCAAAGCATTATCTCAATTTGCTTTTGTCAATCGTGATATTTGTTGGGAAGAGCTTGAGTGGAAAGGAAAACATGGACAGTCACCTGCAGTGGTTGCTACAAAGCCGCATTACCTCATGGATTTGGATGTACTACGAACAGTGGAGAATCTTATCGATAATGTGCCTGAATTTTGGTCGTCAGATGAGTTTGCTGAGTCACTGAAAGATGGTAGTATTCTGTCCATTGATACAAATTTCTTTTTGGAGTTCTTCGTCTGCTTGATGCATGAAGAGGATTCAAGAGATGTGTGGGATGTTATTGATGAGTTTCTGATGGAAGAATCTTTTTCGTTTTTATGTAACCACCTTCTAATCACTCTTCAAGAGCAGGAATTACACAAATTTCTCGAGTTACTACATAAATATTTGGACCCAAGAATTGAAACAGGAAATCCTGGCTACTCATCTTTGTGGCTTGAGTTCATACTTTCCAAAAACAATGGTTTTGAATTTATTGATCAACTGCTTCTCTTAAATGCTGTTATAAGTCGAGGACGCCAGCTTTTGCGGCTTGCACAGGATGAAGAGTCCCTGGAAGAACTAGAAAAGATCAAAGTTATTGTGTCCCAAATTGGCACCTTTTCAAGCAGTATTGATAGCTTGGCCCCTATGCTGAATGAGTGCTTCAAGATGAAAGCCATAGAAGCAATCAAGTTCTTGGGGCTTCAGTCCTGGGTTCTTCACTATGAACTATCAGAGAAATGCCCAACTCCAGAATCGTGGGAATTGTTATTTTTTCATAATAAAATAAGTTTTCGAAAATCTGACAAGTATGTACTGGTAAGTCCCAATGGACAGTCGGAAGGAGATGTTTCAGAGTTTGATGATGGATTATCAGCTAAAAGAAAGCGCAGAAAGAAAGAAAAAGGAAAAAAGAACAAGAGAAGGAAATTTGATGATATGGCCAGCAATGACTATGAGGCGCCAGAGTTTGATTCATCAAACGAAAGGCTGGGTTTTCAAGCTGGGGCAGGTAGTTGGTTGCTCTCTGTTGATGGGTTTTCTGCATCATGGGCCAGTGTGAGTCACTATCTCGAATAACTATCTATATTCTTTTACTGCAAGGTTCTTTGCCCATCAAGTAATCTTACAAGAGTTAATCGTTATATCTTGTTGATTAGGAGCTTCTTTTTTAAATTGCATTCTTTCTATACTTGCACCGAAGATCAAGTACATCTTGTTTGATGTCATAGTATTGATATGGAAATCTCGGTCAACAAATCATGTCATTAATTATTTCTAAACTGTTTTTATGCCTAACACTTGTCAAATCACACCATGAACCAATGATTTTTTGAGTTGCAATCTCAATCTGGTTCTTAATTCTATCTGAAAGTAGGAGAATGGTTATGTCAATTGGTTGTTACAATTATATTCTTTGAGATGTCTCCATCTATAAGCAGCTTCTGATTTTTTTTTTATAATGATATCTAAATCTTGGTCAGTTTGAAACCGGATTTCAAGGTCGCACTTTGCTTCTTACTTTAGAACTATTTTTTATTCATTCTATTTAGCACTGTCCAATAGTTATTTTTGGAATTGTTGTAATTAGTCTATTTGGGGAACAGTGCATTGAACTGATTATCTGACCCTGATGTTCTGCAGGCAGATTTGCCTGAATACCTCTCAAAATTTTGCTTTTCTACATGGATGAAGTGGTTACTTACCAGTGTGACTTAATTTGTGAGGAGTCTTGGATGAATTGCACATTCTCTGACTTGAATGCGCGTTCACGATGAGGATGAGTATGTATTTGGTCTCTCCTCCAAGGTAGGACAAATTGCACCATCTCTTTACTGACAAGCACCCATTTTTTAGATATATCAGAAAACATTCCTACAAACCCCTTCTATAACTGATTGGACGCATAACATGAGAGAAGTGGTGCTATAAAAAGATTCTACCTTCTCTTTGAGTTTTCTTTATCCATATTTCTTAACTGTTTTCACTTCAGATGCTATTGGAAAAAGCAGCAAAATTTAAGTTTCAAACTTTACAAGTTATAGGTGCATCAGCAATGTTATTGTATAAATTTCTAGTCTAATGCCCTCTGGCAAGAAAGCCATCTGTACAATTTTCATTTTTACTGAACCATCATCCTTATATTGACATCAATTGTTTTGACTTTCTGGAGTCCGAGATGCAGGAGTCTAGTTTTTCCACGGTTTGGTAGGGGTAGCTTGCAAATAGTAGCAGATTACATGAGGTGACCAAGTTTTTGGGGAAGAAAGATTGGCTTAGGCTTTCAACCATAAGCTCAAGGAGAGAGTATGGAAGTATATAAGAATCGACAGCTTCATTAGGACAAAGATCGTATCCTAAGTGGCTAATTCCAAGGAACCCCGAACATTATTTGGTCCTGAGACTCGAGCAACAGCATGCATCTAGTTGCATACAGCTAACTTCAGAAGAAATGAAAGCTGTGTAATTACTGTATTTGAATTTGGTGTAACTTTTGCAAAAGGTGTTATTAATATTTTATTCGGAGACGTGAATTTATGGTTAAATGGCCACAAGGGTTAGAGACTCTTGTATTCTGACGCTAAACAAATATCACTATTAGGGTAAAATGTTCAAGTTTTAGCACTCGATAATGACAACAAAGAGTTATAGTACTGCGGGTATGTAAAACGTTATATAAACCTTGGAGCTTGTTCACAAATTTTAGAACTTTGTTCAGAAGTTATCCATTCTAACAAGAACTTGTTCATAAATTGTAGAACTTTGTCCAATAGTTATCCAGTTTAACGATTCCATGAGGTATACAGAAAGGTAAAATACAAATGGCTCCCACTACAAATGCTTTCCAAGGAATCATATTTATGGGTAAGGTAATACTTCCCAAATAACTTATTGAGTTAAATAAGCTTAAATGCAGCAAGGTGGCAATGTAGGTTCATTGTTGCATACTTAACCATAAAGCAATCTCATCTCATCCCGTCTACAAGGTATCGGCAACTGTAGAGAAGTGAAAGATGGATATGGCCTCAAACCCTCAGAGAGACTCATTATCAGGCATCCATGTGCTGGTGTTATTGGCACCATCGAGGCCTACAATGAAACGATAGGTTAATGTCAGATGTGATTTTATGAGTACTGTAATCATATGTTTAGCAGATGCACCAGCAAAAATTGAGCACCAAAGTTTGACAGCATAATTCTTGAATGAATCAAATTATTTTATATCTCTCTTTTTGTCCAGTCATGGTTCACTGCCTTCCCAACATTGATGTTATGCAATCTCCAGACCAATAGCATTTAGAGACTTGCAATAAGTTTGGGTCAAGAAAACCATAAATATTTCAAATAGTCTATTTGATAGAGAAGAGTGGCATGAGTCGCAACTCCAAAATTAATCAATTTGTCCAACCTTGAACCAAATGCCAACCAAAATTAATCAATTT
Source organism: Erythroxylum gracilipes (assembly GCA_026413385.1). Taxonomy (NCBI): domain Eukaryota; kingdom Viridiplantae; phylum Streptophyta; class Magnoliopsida; order Malpighiales; family Erythroxylaceae; genus Erythroxylum; species Erythroxylum gracilipes. Next base: position 14,445,727 of record JANZLC010000202.1, on the reverse strand, counting down.
GTCCAACCTTGAACCAAATGCTAACCACTCCAATTGCAGATAGCGAATAACTAAATTGCATGGCAGAGGTTAATGTCATGTTCCTTATTTGTTTTTTTGCAAAGCCTTCTGAATTCTAAGTTTTACCAAATTCAAAGACTTTGATTAACAAGGAGTTTGTTTTCCATTCAAGTAAATGGCAATGGGATTGGGATTGGGATTTTCTAATTCTATTTCCAAGTACAAAGTTATATGAGCCAATCAACTGCAAGAGAAATGCAAATTCAGAGACTAGAAAGTACAAAAACCACACAACCTAGACCATGCACAAAATTGAGCAAGCCAATCTACAAAAGGAGAATATCCAGATATGCAGATATTTCAGAAAGTTTAGAATCAAAGAAGTGTTCTACACTGTAACTAACAGAGTGGCTAGAACTGCATTCTTCATGATTTTTTTTTATCAACATGAAAGATGTTATCTAGTGATTGAAGGCCATCATGCAGTTAGCAAAAGAAAAGGCCAGAACAAGCAAAATCATTCCCATGACACTCAGATAGGAACTATTCAAAAGAGATGCTCCTGCAACCTCACCAAGAAAAACTATTTCGCCTTCAAGTCAAGTTCCCTCTTAATGGAGTAATGAAGTGCAATCCAGGAAAAAGTAATCTGGCATGCCTTTCCGTCAAGTTGTATAGCATATTATGCCAGATGCAACAAAGTCACACCAAATTTGAGCAGTGAATTGTTTAATTTTGACCATTCTCATTAAGCTCATAAAAGATGATCCCAAGAGTTCATATGATCATAGGCTCGTAGCAAGCAAACAATAGTCTGATGTATTGTTGCAAAGTAGATGGTCAGTGAGCCATTTATTAGTTACAGTCGCATGTTCTGAAGTATGATACTCTCATGATTTATAAATAGCAGTACCAGAGGCATTGGCATCCTATATCTATCCAACAACAATGATAGCAGAACAACATTCAGAACTTACCCAATGAAACATATGTTGGCAAGCTAACATACTGCGGACATGAGTTTTTAGAAGAATATATGTCATCTTGAATTATTGATCCAATCACGCAGTCTCGAGGCTGTAATGATCATCAGAATAAAAGTTAGAACAAAACTCAAAACCCAAGATATGCAGCACAATAATGAATTATATTATGAAAGTCTGACATATACCGCTCGAAAATTGAACATTGCTTATAACACCAATTTATTCACCAAGTTTTTAAAATGGAAATTCATTGAGAATGAATTGAGTGGGAAAAATGAGAATTTTAAAGATAAAGATAAAGCATGTTGAAACAACTACCGATACTATCACATTAACTTATACTTTACCTTGTGGCTGTGTAAAACATAATCATATTATTCTCGAGATACCATATTCAAAAGTGTCTTAACCTTTTAAGATTTTTTTAATTCAGTGTCCAAATTTTTTAAAAATTCAATTACGAGATCAACTTTTTAAAACCTTAGCAATTCATTTTAAAACGTCAGCTTTTGCTGATGTCATGTTATGTCAACAAAAACTAATGTTTTGAATTGAATTGCTAAGGTTTTAAAAAGTTGATCACTCAATTACAAATTTTAAAAGCTTAGGTACTGAACTGAAAAAATCCTAAAATGTTGAGTACTTTAGGATTGGTTATCTCTATTATCATCTAACCATTTTCATCCAACTGAATGTCAATTCCAAGTAATTGTGAGAATTCTAACCTTGAAATTTTTGTAGAAGCATAAATAAAGTTCCTCCACAGCACCATTTGAGCAACTCACTGATGGGGTTGCATGGAAAGCATTCTCTATAGAGGAGATAATTCCCCCGAGAGGATATTTTTCAGTGTTTGAAGGAACATAACCAGCTTCATTCAATACTTTCTGGAATAAAGCATTCAGAAAAAGGAAGATAAACAACCAGTTAAACTGATATTCCATTTACAAAATGATGATGAAGGCTAGGAAACTTGCACAGACAGGCTAGTATTTGAACAGTCAACAACAGTACAGCAATTAAACCAAGGAAACTAGGAATGTTGCCAAGGTGAATCCTAGAAACTCCAGGTACCAATTTAGGTCACTGCAGGCAACTCGTTAAGCTCAGGCCTGGATGGGGAATCAAGGGAAAAACCAGGAGGGGGAAAGTGCTGAGGAAAAAGCTAGACAATCCGGGTTTGTCCTATCTCACAATCTCTACTACCAGTTTTTTCAACCTTTCAAAGTATTTTCTCTTGATTGTTTATATTACGAGACATACTTTGCAGTGAAATAAATCAAGTCTCCAACCAACATAAAGAGCTTTCCACACTTACCGTCACATTATGCTTGAAGTAAACATTGAGTGTCGTTGAAAAGTAATCATATTCATCTCGAAAAACTGGAAAGGAGCACATCCCATGCTTCTCTGCAAGTAGAAGTATGCTAATTATTATGTCCATATAGATTTAGTAAAAAGTATTAGATTTTAGAAGAAGAGATTAACGATCAAGAAAGTATAGCTACAGGTATTTTGCTTCTGGCATGAAATTGCATAAAGGTACACCCCTTTGATCCACAAATTAGAGACTATTCCAAAATGTTTTTAATAAAAACGTTATCCTACTAAATCCTATATTGTAACTCTACATTTAAAAAGGTCATCCTATATTGTAACTCCACATTTAAAAAGGTCATCCATAGTAAATCTGGCCAGTGGAAAAGTGGTGTTTCTACAAGATTGTCACATTTATAATATCCTAAAGTCATATGCATGTTCACATTTCCTGCCTTAGTGACATAATCATCTTGCTTGCTGATTCATTACCAGATACAGTTATAGCATGGCAACTACTCATCATCTTAGAAAAAGAAGCACAATTAGCATGGTCTACTTATAATGTAAATGAAGTATTAGGTCCAGGTTTAAATTGGTGTAATAGTAGCCATGTGTCATGCTTTTTTTTTGGGTTCTGTGTAGCATGTCCCCTGCAACTAACGGGAGGGAAGAAAGATAACATCAGCAAATATGTTTGCTTCTCAGGAACTACTTGGAAGATGGTATACTACCTCTCCCCCCTCTCTGCTGTCTACAACTATGCTATTTACATCCATGTGCATGCCAGAAGTATTTAACAAGACTCATGGTGTAGTACTAGATAATACGCTTCCATTTATTCCAAAATAATAGATGAGTTAAAACCTCAATTAATAAATCACAGAAAAAGTTGAAGACTATTACCCCACTGCAAGTAAGAATCATCACATTCGGCCACCGCAAAGCACAAAAAGTAAACCTATGTTAGTGCTGAAAGATGTTAACAGATCATTTAATTTGAAATGAGTATGAGAAGAAATTTGACAGCCACCTCATGAGCCCAGAAAGATCCTCTCCCACCATGGCAAGTTGATGATGAATCACAACTTAAAGATGGCCAATACTTCTCTAGACCATCAAGCAATGTTGAGATCTGTGCAGTACAAAACCTTAGCAAAGGTAAGATGTGATATTGCTTTTGAAACAAGAACTTAACACATGATAATGATTTCTCAAAATGTATGGAAGCTGGAAAATCAACATAAAATGTATGGAAGCTAGATAATCAACATAAGTATGCACACATAAATGTGTTGATAAGATTCTAATATTAGATAACTACAAAAGGAATACTTTGAACAGAAAAGTATGAACACAGAAGTTCTCCTTAAATATGATAGGATATATAGCACAGAGAAAGAAAAAACACCCGAGCTGTTCAGTTTTACATAATCCAGATCATAGGGTTACCATCATAGAATTATTAGCTGAAAATATAATAACAGTTTGAGACCTAGAGTAAACAAATAATCTAATATCAAATTTAAGATATGCCAAATTCTTTGTAGCTTCCACCACAGGCACCCAAGATAACCCACTTTAGAGATCCACAACATGTAAATGACTCCAAGTGCACCAGATTGAAAGTAAAATAGGTAATGTAAATTGAAGAACAGGAAAACAGCTACCTCTTTTTCGTCAAATTTTGATCTACCACAACATGCAGGCCATGATCCATCATTATAGTCAGGCCACAGGCCATCTGTCACACATGATATGTAAACCGATTAGCATGTTTCTTCCAATGCTCTATAAACCCAGAAGAGCAAAAAAGGCTCAGTTACTACTCACTACATAACATTCATAATGCGAAGAAAACTTTAAGATGATCAAACAGTGAAATGAAGCCTTTAAGTTTGTTTTCAATCCGAAGTTTAGACACTTCGGAAATAGAAGAAATTTAGTCAGTTTCTTGAAAAAGGATACCGTAAAATTAGTCAGCTATCCTTTTGTCTTCACAGTAAAGAATTGACTCGTACAATAAGGACTGGTAAAAAAATAAAGGAATTGTACTTACGGATTGTGAATTCAGTTGGAGCGTTGGAGCTGGATTTAAAAATAAAAAATGAAAATCACCAAATATAGCAACGTCAGTTCCATTACCAGGTTGATATGTCTAATTTCTGAAAAAAAAAAGGCAACACCTATTTATTGCTCTAGGAAGGCAAAAACTTGGATATCCAAGTCACGAATTGTACAGGAAGTGGTAAATTATTTTTATAGCAGCTACGGAAAAACATGATACCTTGCTGAAACGTCGAGCTAATTTGTCATTAAAGAAGTAGAATAAGGTGTGAAGTACCAGAAGAACTTGGCACACTCATAATGGTAGTAAACTAAATGAAGTCAGTCGCCGTGATCCTGACCAACAAGTTCCTAATTTAACAAATTACAACAATCCAAACGATAATCAAATGATTGGGTTTCCGGAGTTTCACGGGAACCTAAGTTTTGAGATACTGATCTAATAAAGACACACGCTTTACACATATATCGAACTTTCAAAAACTACGGGAGTTGAATTCAGGGAACAAAATCGCTCAAAAACCTCAAAACTTTGCTTCTTTTCTTGTCCTAAGTTGAAAACTGCAAAGCGTAAGAACATGTCCCGATACCAGAATCAATCCCAAGTTTAAACCAAATAAAGCATGCCTCAGACGAACACGCAATCAGCCAAGAAACCATACACCAACAGGAAACAAAATTATCAAGAAAAGGAATCCTACCCTCGACAACAAGCGTTCTGGCGGCAACAATGGTGGGTCCGATGGCAGTAAGAGCCAGGCCACTGCAGAGCCAACTTAAAGTAATCGAACTCTCTCTGCCCTTCTCTTCCGTCTACCTTCTCGATGAAGAAAAACGAAGCCGTAGCGAGGAAGACGAGAAGCAATATGAGTTGGAGTCGAGCTCCAACAGAGAGAGAAGGCATTGGACGGATTTGTGTTTCTTTGGTCTTATTAGCAAGCATTCAAGAAATTATAGCTTAAATAAAAGAGGAAGAAGGTATCGTACCAATTTAGTTACTGGAATATGCGTGAGCCCCATCGCTGTCATTAAGTATATATATTAAGGACGAGTTGGGATGGACGACCACGCAATCCATCCCAACCGTCCAACTAATCCGACGGCTCTTCCCCCCCCCCCCGCCCCCCG
>JANZLC010000202.1:14415292-14440129 GCA_026413385.1 Erythroxylum gracilipes | reverse complement strand
ATACCTTTGAGGGTTGTGGTCGCGTGCAACCTTGAAGTGTGGGTCGCGTGCAACCTTGAAGCACCCGGGGATGAGCCCGGCGAGTGCGCAAAACACGGGCCCAACACGCAAAACACAGACCCAACATTAAAAAACACGGACCCAACACGAGTGAGTTTACTCACAGAAAGTAAATTAAAGAAAAAATTCCAGTAAGCTTAAGACAAATGATAATGACAATAAATGAGTGGGGTAAAGTGGTAAATTCAATAATAGAGGAAGTAGATCCATCAACTAAAGTAACATGGGAAGGAGATAAGTGTTTTTGGAAAGTAAAAAAAAAAGGTTTACGTATCATGTGATCTGAGGCTCTATAATTAATGACCCATTGGGAGGAGGAGGAAAGAAGACAAGTAGGTGTTTTTACCTGAATTAACAATAGCAGAGATAGGGTGACAAAAAAAATTTAAATGTTTACCACTTAATGAATTTAGTGAATTCATCTAAATAAACTATAATTATCTTCTCAACGGATGAGCATAGTCGTAGCTGTAATATGAACTGAATGAGTTTTCTAATATTTATATTGTAGCTTTCGACATGTGTGTTTGGTATGACTTGGTTCATTACAATTTCAAAAGAAGATTCCTCTTGCATTTTGATTCTAGATTCTTGTTCCTCCTTTGTTAATATTCCTTCGAGATGATTTTCCATGGTCATATCCAGTATTTCAACTCATAAGAGAGTACTAGAGGTTTGAGTGTAGGAGCAACAAATGCAATGGTGTTTGTATGGTGCATCTGAGTAAAGACCTCGTTTAAGGAGGACATTTTAGCTCTTAAAAGAATTTGAGACTTAACAATCTCAAACTGTGAATTAAGTCCAACAGAAAAACTCATGATTGCCATATATTCCCATTAGGCTTGTTGAAATTTAATTATCACGGCTAAACTAGTAACGAAACAGTTTGTTCTTTATAGATCTTTTTGAAATTCATAAAATAAGCTTGAAAGCATTGGTCTTGTTACTCAGCCCAATAAAAACCCTTACACACCTCATAAATTTGGCAAATATTTTATTTTCAAAAAATATAAATTCCAAATAAGTTGTTAATTCTTTGAAATACTCACAATGATTAATTAGATTGATGACCTTGTTGTCAATATGGTTCTATATTTGCAAGAATAATTGAGCATCATCTCACAACCATTCTCTGCAAGTATAATCCAATAGAGGATTATCAGGAAGGTGATGATTCCTAGAAATGCTCCTTAAAATTCAAATTATGTTACTAAATCAAAATAGTTAAGATCAATTAATTTATGTTCCATAATTTTTAACATCATAGGAACTACATCTGATAAAATATTTGTGTTTGTCAGCCATAGAAATAACAACAGCAAAAATTAATGTGAGTTAGATGCAAAACCAAAAACACTCCGAGATAGTGCAAGCCTTTTAGATCCCATCAATCACACTAGTTCAAGTGTAGAGATATTCTGAGGCAGCCACACAAACCGATAAAACTAAGAACCCAAGAGCAACACATAAAAATTACAATTACCAAAAAAAAATTACTATTATGTGACAAACCCAAATGGTAAACTTGGAAACACCAGAGAACTAGAGGATCAATGGCAAGAAGGGGGCAAATCTAACTGGAAATAGTGATGGTACGAGAAGCCAGACCTTCAAGAGCATCGGTAAGGAGGAGTCGACATTCGAGAATTTGGTCGGAGGTGAGGGTGCTATTGTGCGTGCCAGTGCGTGGGAGGAAGTTCGAAAGCTTTGACCAGCACACGTGACACATGTGTAAAGCTTCTGTGGACCGTATTTCAAACGTGGCTAGCTGAACAGTGATGTTACTGCTAGCGTCGACGGTGAGATCAGTGGGCAACCGAAATGATGACAAAAAAAGACACAAAGTTCAAGAAAAGACTGACGAAGAAGAAGAGATAAAGGCTAAGTGCTCTAGCTCTGATATTATGTAAATTAGAAATGTGATGTATTTCTCTTAGATTCAAAATGTACAAAACCATACACACACACGAATTTACAAGACCAATTAGGGAATGTAATTCCTATGATCATGGGATTATTATCCCTACAATTAGATTGGAAGATATATAACTTCAAAAAATGTAAGTGAATTATTACATATATACAATTCTTTCGTAAATATTTTATGAACGTGAATTTCTATAAAATAAGAACTATAGACAAAAAAAGTTATGAAAAAAGTGAGATCTAGAACAATAATTACAGTACATAAAATGGAGCAGTTGCAGGTGGTGAAGTGAAGTTTTTAACGAACTCTTCTTTAATTCTAATCCCGCTGTCAATATTAGGTTATGTGTTTGCAAATGTTCTAGTAACAGTATTTCTATCATTGTCTAGTCATTTTATTTTCTTAGTACATACATTTTGACTACGGCTTTTAACTCTTGAATGTATCTTTGTAAGGTTACATGTGTACGTTAATCCCCTGTCGTATGCATCCTGTTGGCAAGTTGAGCATTTTATTGATAAGCTGTTAGTGTTTTATTTATTTTATTTATCTATTTTATTAATTAATATTAATATTATTAGTATTAATATTATTTATTTATGTATGTATTTATTCAGTTTAATATTACTAGTATTATTCGTTTATTTTATTTATTTATTTAGTTATTTATTTAAGTTTTCTTTTTATTTATAAGTCATTTCGAAACCTCTTTGCTAGTTAGGGGTAAGATTGTAAACAACTGTACCTTTTCAAATTCAATTTTTTGTAATCTTCATGTCACATTTACATATAGGTTTATCATAAACAACATTTTTATTATGTAAAAATAAGGTTGTGTATTATTAGACCTTCCTAAACTTCGCTTGGTGTGATATTTCACCTGGATATTGACTATGATGATAAAAATGGAGGACTATTATAACTATCAATTTCAATGTATTTGATAAATAATAATATATTAAATAAAAATATTATGTAATTGTATTGATAAAATCTAAATACAAATTATATAACTAAATACAATAATTATATAAATTTGTAAATATATTTATTAAATAGTTAATAACTTTCACATGAGACTTAAAAAACCAGTGTAAAAGCATGGGGAATTATTTTAATTAACGATAAGTTTAAAGATTTAAATAAAGCACAGACGCTTTAATGGTTATTAAATTATAAATTGACCAGGCTTGAAACGATTTGGGAACCTTTTGATCCAATGACAGGCTTTGGTTCATTTAAGAATCCTTTGGGTTATCCAACACTTAGGATTATTTTAATTTAGTTTAGGAGCTTGGCACGAATAAGTAGGACTAGGAGAGAAAAGGCGTTGGAAGCAAAGAACAGGGTGTTTGATTGGAAGACAGCTCAGCGTGAATATGATGACGTCCCTTTCACCATCACAATGTTAATTTGAGATGTAAATGACTAAATAGAACTTAGAAGGTAACTGTTGTAAATTTGTTTTCCTTTCGAGGACCATCTTATGTTGTAATTAATGTTTTAAAAATTGAATCGGTACTAATTTTGTAGAAGCAATTGATTTAAAGATTAATAGTTTAATCAAAATTTAACCGTAATTGAATTAGTAACTAATAAATATATAAATTTTATTTTTTATATTATATATATATAAGATAACTTTTATATTGTAATTGTAGACTCGTTCGTGTCTCTCTAAGAGAGGAAAAAAAGAATGATGTAGGCAGTCAAGGTCAAAGAGAACTGTGACTATTCAAGGAGGGCTACTAAAGAAAATTGAAGTAACTCAATAAAATTGAACATTTAACAAGAGAACGCAGCTAATTAACATCAACTTTATATATAATCATTGAATAGTAACTTAGACGGTAGTCAAGCAAATAGAAGCCGCGGGCCACATTTTTCCCCTTTGCGGCCACTTCAGCTAAGGACATTCGTGCCCAACTTGTTTTAACTTATCCCCAAAATTAAAAACAAACAAATTAATCAGTAACTATAAACTATTAAGCGGGAATGTTTGTGAATTAAAATTAGACACGGAAATTCTTTCCGGTGAAAGTTTGACCGAACTCCCAGTTTGAGGGAACAATGTTCCAGGAGGTTGAGGTGCGCCTGTCACTGCCTGTGACCCTGAATGAAAGTGACTGACCAACCAAAACAGAGTTCACTTGCCAGTTCTGGCCCCAATTACGGCTCATGCTCATCCAACCGGTCTTAGAACCTTTAACGCTCACCTTCACCAGGTCTCCAGCACCCGCCACGTTGGTGATCAATACCAAGTTGAAGTACGGATTGCCATTGATTTGGAACCTGATTCCTCCTCTCTTCCTGCAAGGCACTCTGTTTCCCGACAAAAACAAACCAACATTTCAACAAAGCTTGAGGCTTTAGAATCTTAGTAGAAGCTGTTCTAGTTATTATATGATCAAAAGTAAATATGAGCAGAGTGTAGAGGGTGTTGATTTCCAGATAAAAGGGGTTTCAACAGAGTTCAGATCTTTGGTTAAGATCTTGGCAGTAAGAAAGGCATTTTGAGTGACATAGTCAAATAGAAATTAGAATCTTATGTGTTTACCGGCGATAAGAGACAGGGACGATTCCTGCACGATACTCGGCGATTTTGAGGAACATGGGCATGGCAAGATCGAAATGAGAGCGAGGAGGGTTGCACCAGCCACCATTGTCATTGGGTAGAGCGTAGTTTGGAGGGCAAAAGTTTGTGGCAGTGACGAAGATTGATGGACTACCAGAGTGGCACCATTGTGGTTCACTAGCACACTTGATTTCAAAGCACGATCCACAACTCTGGCCATTGTTGAATAGTGCTGTGCTTAGTGCGGCAGTATTCACTCCGTAGCCTTGGCTGTATAGGTTCCCATATCCACAAGCACCACCTGCAGTACATGAGAGAAGAAAATTGGAATCTCTGAAACTGTTGCTCTGTTCACTTGATTTTAAAAGGCTCAAGAAGAATGCCTCTTTACAAGCTTCACAGTTGACTTTCGCCAATGGATATAAAAGAATGCTTAGAACAAATAATTCAGAATGTGAAAATTCGCGAGTGGAAAACAGAGGATATATTACTTGATGCTGCAAAATTGCAAAAGAAGAAAGTAATTTACTTCATCTTTGTTGGTTAAGCTTCAAGTGATTACTCGCTGAACTTTTATCTGTTTTTTTTTTTCTCTACTAACAATGCGAACACATAAACTGAAAACTCATAGCCAAGCTTAGTTAAGATTGCAGTACCCATTGTCCCGGAGGCATCATTGCCACCATAGAAAGTTGCATGAGCGTTCTGCCACGCTCCACCAGAGAAAACACCTGGAATTCTCGCTTCACTAAGCTTCAAAACCAGGAGCAAGAACACGCCATAACTGAAGCTCTTCAAAGCCATTTGCTATTCACTTTTCCACGCTGAAAAGATAGAGCAAAGGACTCCTGAAGAAGCGGGGTGCGAAGAGAAGGTGAAGAGCAGAGCGGTATTTATGGGGGAAAACAGAAGGGTGTGTGTAACGTTGTCAAAAAGAAAAAAAGGAAAAGACAGAGAGACCACATTATTACCAAACATTAATTACTGATGTTGCCTGTCGATCTCTTGTTAATTAAAGCAACCCGTCTAGCATACACTATCCTTGGCGGGTAACTTATTTCAACCTCCTTAATGTTTTTACACATATCACCACAATGCGCTTGGAGTCTATGATTGAAAAAAGGAAGGGGTAGGATAGGAAAAGGGTCCAAAGTCTCAAGAAAGGCTGATAATGTGAAATCGGTTTGCGTCATTCGTAAGTTGTGCCACTGATTACAGGCTCTGTCCCAACGGTTTGCTTTTCTTCGTCTTTGAATTTTGGGTACCGATGAATGTGTTGGACTTGAATTTTGGAGGGAATGGTACCGGCCTTCAACTAGCTACTGTTGGTTTCTACTTGTAGATGGTAAATGCTATTTGAACTCCGTTCATAGACATTGAATATTTGAATGAGAACGTTTTCAAGTCGGTAAAATTCTAATTGGTCAAGGAAGTGAATCCAACCTCAAATGGATAAGCAAGATCTTTATTTCCTTCTTTGGCGAAGGGCAATGTCCATGTTTGACCCGAGCTTCAACCATTAGTAAGTAATAAGTACTGTCCAAGTTGCGAAATTCTGGCATATGTAAGAGCTTCTTGTGAAATGCAGTACAAAACGACAGTAAGTGTTAGTAGGAAACTTTTGATGCTTGAACTGGAACCCGCCAAATTCAAGACTTTCGCATAAAGAACACGGCTAATTTCGAGGTTGGTGGCCTGTGGGGCTCAAGTACCCGCTATTTACGCTCCACGTATCGCGCCGTCAATTAGCCGTACAACTTTAGTCTTTAGTGGACCCTCGCTCAGGTCTTGAAGTTGAAGGTCTTCTTCTTTGACTTACTACCTACGTAATATTGAAAATATTGTCAGGACAGTTCACTCGTGGGCTCCTTGGGTTAAATTAGAATTTAAATTTTTTATTAAAATTAAATGTTATCCAAGTAATACTGCTCTTTTAGGACGCGATGCATTGAATATTGAGACTCCGTCTGGACATGATACGTGGCACATTGAAATTACCCTTGTTTGGAGGAACCATTAATAATGATTATTCTTTGTGTGCTACTTTGTTCTTTACTTTCTGCATTTTTTAAATGGACAGATTCAACCAATCATCTTTGTCGATGCCAGCTTAGCATGAAGAATTACAAACAGAATAGAAAGTTTCCCAGATTCTCGAAAGATTTCCAGAGTTTGAGATGATAGCCATATTAAAGAACAATTTGCAGTTCCTAGGATTAATAAAATAGGGGTATAATGCAGTCTTACCAGTTACCACCAATGTATCTCATACCAAATGCATCCTCTCCTCAATACCTACATCCCCATTCCGTAAAGTATCGTAGAAAATGAGATGGCTGCAATACAAAACAACCATTATTCGCATGGAAGTGATTTCCTTAAGGGCGCTTTCATTTATTTGTCCAAATATGTCCTCGCCATTGCACATCCCAAACCACTATTTGGTGCATGCATAGACAAAGACAACACTGGCAATCTCACTCGTAACAGAATCTACGAATCAAACCTGAAGGCTAGAGCGCATCCTCAATTTTCTCTTCTCTAACTCTCTAACCGGATTTGGATTTTACTGCACATCTTTCGCGGAAATCACTAGCGATTTAGTTTATTCAACTTTTGTTCTACGTCGGAATAACAAATATACTACTCTATACCCAAGTAAATGTTGACCAAGATACGTTATAGTAAGGCATGTCAAACGGCTCATCAGTTAGTTCATCTTTTACAGCTTATATTAAAAGAATCATAGTAGCGGACGAGATTAAGCAACAACTTAAAACCAGCAAAGTCTAAACCAGGTTCGGCATTAACAATAAAAGTCATGCTGCGAGCTTACCAATCTGAACCATCCACCAAATATAGCAAGGAGATTGACTGCCTATAATATGTAGTACAGACTTTATTACGTGCACAGAATCACACATAAAAGTATTAAAAACGAAGATAATGTGAAATGCCTGATTTTGGTATCATCTCTGATTCCGATGCCGTTTCTAAGTTCTAAACGATCATGAATCTTGGACCTTTATGAAAAGTATTTTCCGACACAAAGTTTAAATCTTTCTACAGTTTTCTCAATACGCAAACTTTCTTAACGGGTCAGAGAATCATTATGCTTACGATTGATATGAGAACTACAAGAGATTTTAACCTTTATATATAGCTTCCATATCGAGCTTCCTCATCACAAGGCCGATATGGGTCCGGTCCATATTAATTGGAATCCATTTTTCACGTAAACTTTGACCCATTGATTTAAATCATTTATTGGGTCACTTTATTATCTTTATCTTGATCAAATTACGTAACTTAACCGATAATTTATTGAAAACCCAAAAAATGCAATTAATAGTTGTCTAATTTTATAGGAAAGACAAATTTGTCCAACATTCTCCCCTTTGGACTTGCAGTTTTGACGCTAGTTTAAAAACCAATATAAAAAACTCGGTTAAGTCACACTGTTGTATTAGTCGACTAAGTTTTAAAAACAAACATTTGATCCAAAGATAACGAAAGTCCATCATTCCGTACTGTAAGGCTTTCGATACTAAAAATATCAAATGTATGTATCATGTGTGACACAGATCCAATATAATCATGTATACCTAATACCTCACTAACATAAATGGAAAAATAGAGTGTGACAAACTAGGATGATACCTTTATAATCTAAATTATATCATCTTCGTTTGTAGGTCTCGATTTCTCCAACTTTATGCTAAACTGTATTAGAGAAATCTTGTTTTCTCTCACTGAATGCTAAACAACATTAGAGAAAACTTGTTTCCTCTCACCAAATGCTAAACCGCATTAGAGAAAACTTTTATGTTCTCTAAATGAATGCTAAACTGCATTAGAGAACCTTTATGGGATTAAAAACTTATATCCCCCTATGTCATGTCAAACTCATGGATACCTGTACTAAAATTGTACGCGTCTAAATGACATAGGCACAAAGTCAATCTTTATATATGTACAATGACTTTTAAATGCTTAAGATCAACACATATCTTAAGACTTTCATACATATTATGATAATGTATGATAACATGTATTACTGAGGATAAATGATGATCATCTTTATTGATGAACAATCATACTGTCATAATACATCAAAATGTACAAATATACATGGAGCAAACATAACAATCTGCTAATAACAATGTCTAAGGATGTCAAAACACCCATACTGTATACTTATGTCACAAACACAAGTGGGCAAAGTCCTTTAGTTAAAAGATCAAATTATAGGTCCTCAGTCTTTAAATGCTCCAAACCTTAATGTCACCTTTTATATCAGCCCTTTTATGACCAAATAATTGACCTTTAAATATTAAGACCATGTGATATTCTTTGTTATTATTAAACATCACGGAAAGAAGATTACCACAGTACAACTAAATGGGTCTAGCTATTAAATCAACCACAGACAACTCAGAAATCAAGTTTTTGAGCTAAATCGTCTGTGAAGTAGCCCTATAGCATGAATTCTGTATGCATAGTTGAGGAAGTTACATGTGTCTACTTGACACACTTCTACGATATTGTACCATCTGTAAACTTAAAACTGTAAGCTTAAGTGGACTTTCGATCATCCAAACACATAACTTAATTTGAATCTGAATTCTCTACGAGGTTTAGTCTATTGACTACACTATATGTCAATATATAATCCTTAGTTCTTTTAGTATCGCAATGCTCGCTAGGCTGCATTCTAACGGTCTACACCTGGATTAACCAGATATTGACCAAACAGGCAAATGGTGAATGTAATGTTTTGTCTAGTACATAGTCAAGCATACATTAGGCTATCAATTGTACTAAAATACTGATACCATTTTGCTACTCAACATTTTTTTGATATTGGAATCTAAAATTTTTTTGACAACGGTAGAGTCTAAAAGTTTTTTCTAAATTTTCTTGTACCTTATTTATAATAGTTTTATCTACTTGTAATTGTTTTTCTAAAATTTCGATCGTGTAACTCATAATTTAGACGCGAAAACTATAGACAATTTAAACCTAAAAAACAATATTTCCCTCGAAACAAAAAATCTTGTAAATGTTGGCTATGTAAGGAAGAAGGACATTATGTTGGTTAAGTTCTAATTGCCACCTTATTAACCGGCTTAGATTAAAGTTGGTTTTTATATTGTATTTTATGAATTCACATAAATACTTGGAATCGATCTAAATAACAAATTCTGTAGGTAATAAATCAATTCGCCATTTTCTCAAAGTTTTGAGAAAGGTTAATGTTTCCTTTTCATGTATTGGATATTTGAATTCAGTGGGTGTAAATGTCCCATTTATATACTTGCATAATAAATACTTCTTTTGATTGAGTGATTTTGTCAAAAGGCAACCAGCCCATGTATCCATACTGGCATCAATTTGTACCAGAAGTGTATCCTTTAGGAGATAATTATATAACATAGGTAAATCCTTACATAGATATTTTAAGGTACGTATAGTATTAGTGTCTTCAGTTGTCCAACTCCATTGGGTTTTTGTGCTACATTTTAATTATAAACTTTTTCTTTCTTTTGAAAGATTTTTAAGAAAACCTTGGTCTGAAATATAATTAAGGATGCCTAAAAATTGTTGAAGATGAGTTCGATTTTTTAATATATCAGGAAATTGCTTTAGTTTAGAAAGAATATTTGGTTGTAATCTTATGAAGCCATTATGGAATTCGATTCCTAAATATTCAATATTTTGCTGAGCTAATTTTATTTTCTTTTTACTGAGAATTAATCCTTTTTCTTTAGATCGATGAAGGACTATTTTAACCTTTTTTAAATGGTCTTCTTTATTTGTATTAGAAAATATTATAATATCGTCGATATAAGCTAACGTGAATTCTTCTAAGCCTTCCAGATTATTATCTATAAAGCGTTGATAAATGCTAGGTGCTTGTTTTAATTCAAAAGGTAATACATTCCACTAAAAATGTTTTTGAGGGGGACATGTAAAAGTAGTGAGTGATTTTGTATTTTCATGTAATTGTAATTGCCAATATCCGGATTTTGTCCTAATGTTGTAATCCAGAAATGTCCTTTAAGTTTAGTCATAATAAAATCTTTTCAGGGTAATTTATATGCATTGCCGATAGTTGCTTCATTTATTTTTTTTATAATTAATTACCATTCTTCTTACTTTATTCTTTGGATACTATGCTAAAGATTATCTCTCACTATAAGAGATAGGTGCTACGACATGTTTACTGTTAGCCATATTAAATCTTTGTAATACATAGTCAATGTATGCATTCTATGAGAGGTCTGATGAGTGTTTAGATTTGTCCCGGTGAATCCGGGTACTTAGGACAAAAGATGTTATACCAAGGTCTGTCATGTCAAAGTTCTTGATCAAAAGTTGCTTAATCTCATACAACATGGTCAAGTAATTTGACATGAGCAATATATCATCTACATGTAGAAATAGGAAGATAACTTTGCTCCCCTTGACCTTATAGTACAAGCATCTTTTTAACTTTACTTTCCATGAAGCCGAAAGAGGCCAAACCTTATCAAATGTAAGGTATCACTTTTATGAGGTTTGATATAAACTACATATTGATCTGTTTAACGTGCAAACCATGTCAATTCTATCTGGATCTTGAAATCCTTCAGGTTGTACCATGTAGACCTCTTCATAAAGGTCTTTACTCAGAAAAGAGGTTTTGACATCCATCTGATATCATGAGCTACAATTGTCTTAATCACTCAAAATGTATCCTACGAGGATACGAGAGAAAAGATAACATAAAGTCAACCTTTCTCTTTGAGTGGACCATTAGGCAACTGAGCGAACCCATAAACTACTGAACTTTATCCTGAAATCCTTTAAGTTTTAACACTTCATTTATAGTTGACAAGTTTGTAGTACTGATGCAAATCAACTAGCTCTCAAACCTTACTATGCTCTATGGCTTACATGTTGTCATTCATTGTATCCCACCACACAACTGCATTGGGTCTAAAATTAGCTTCTATAATAGTAAATGGATTCGTAACATGTCTAATAGCATAATCCTGTATACTTGATAGACTATGTAATCAGATGGGATAGTAGGTCATCTCACTCTAGTAGATTTACTTAACTGTATTAGATCTTGTATCCCCAAAAACCTCTATGTGAATAGGTATAGGTTCCTGTTCTTGTACAGGCACAGTGTAAAGACCTAGATCCACCAGATCTAACTGTATGAGTAGTGGGTACATAATAACTGTAGTATCTGCCCTGCTATCATCCGAAAGGTCAAAGGGCCCACCATCATCATAGACATTGTATTTCAGAAACTTAGTTGTTTGTGATTCTACTATTCTGGCCCCTCCTTCTCTATAGTAAAATCTGTAGCCTTAAAATGGTCGAGATATTTTACTAAATAGCAATAAACGGAACGAGCATGCAATCTTTCTTTATAAAGATTATACTACCTCAGTAAGGCAGCCCTATACACAAATGTGTGCAAGGCTGAGGTTCCAAACTTTTAGATAATTAGGTAGATTAGTCCTATTATGCATTGACTTTTTCAAGTCCTTTAGGGTGCTGTTATGCCTTTTGGAAACACACTCTTTTGCTCATAACTATTTGGCATAGTGAATTAAGTCACTATTCCAACTGACTCCATATATCTGATAAACGAACTTTTTAAAGTCCTAAAACACCATGTTTGTCATGATATTCTCCTCCACAGTCAAATCTGACTTTCTTGATGAATTTTCTCAATTGGTTCTCAACCTTCAGTCTTTAAGCAAGAACACATAACTTTAAAGGAAATAATCATCAACAAATGTCATAATACATTTAGAATTGCATAATGCAATTATATAGTGCCTACCGATATCTTTATGTATCAAACTCAACAAGTCAGTAGCATGAGTTAATCTCAATATCCTTATTAGTCAACTTATCCCTGCAACAGTTAGTACATGTTCCCAGATCATCATAATTTAGAATTGAGAAATGCTTTCCTTGATCAATCTCTCAACCCTAGCTCTGAAAATATGGCTTAAACTTTTATACCACACCATGCATGATTTCTCATTCATCAGGGTCCTTTATTTCATAACTTGTTTAGCAAGATACGAAGAAGCATTTATCTAATTCGGGATAAGACACATTATATACAAACCATATAATAAGAAAGTTGTACCATTATGTTTTGCATTAAACAACAACGATACAACATAAGCATTAAATACAAAACATTAACCCTCTTTGTCCAAAATTGATCAAAAGATCACATATAATGTGTAAAACCCAAATGAACCCTACAATAAAGTTCAGTACATACACCCCCTATAGATATTACTTCCACTTTTTTGTTACTGTGAACTATCAGTTTCTCTTTCCCTTTATTTGACTTTATCCTGGATATGAACCTTTGTATTGTGGAAGCACCATGATTAGATGTTCAACTAAATAGCCACCATGTATTTAATGCAACTATCACAAGTTAGATTCATAATTGACAAGCCAAAGAGTAACCTGATGGTCTCAGTTTTTCCTTTTAAACCTCATACTACTGGTTTCTTTATGTCCCTAGGACCTTTACCAGCACTGGTTTAACCAACATCAGTATGTGAAGAAGCTTTGAACTTTCTGCCTTTGAACTTAGCGGACTTCATATTTGTCTTCCCTTCAGTTGCTTCAAGGGCCGTAGGAGTAGCAAACTTGAGTATCTCCTCCTCAGCAACGTAATGGGCTATCAAAGCATTGAAGTCCCAACATCTTCAATCTACTTTGAAGATGAATCATTCTTGATATGTACTCTATTACTCCCCTTTTTCCTCATATATACCTCATGGAGAATAATTATTTCATCAAGGCACTTGTCTCAACATTAGGTGAGACTATGTACCTCTGGGAGACATTATCAAGAAACTCCTTCGCTATGTGTGTGTCCAAAAGTCCACTTAGCAGATGGTTAGGTATGGATCTCTTAATGGTCATCATACATAATCTGTTAGACCGATCCCAGGCTTCATAAGCTACTTTATGAACTCTCAAGCTCATGGATGTAAGTGGAGATGACCTATCCGTCCGTATGGTCATATCAACCACAGCTATCTCCATAGCATTCAATACATCCTCTATCCACTTCTTTATATTGAAACCGGTCAGGGTTTTAATGGTGACACTGATTTTATTGACTAAAAAGGTGACTTCAAGATGATAATGTTTAAATCAGCACAAATATAGGACAACAACGATACTTAAAACCATTAAATAGTATTTTTACTGAAAATCCGATCACACGTATAATAAAACACCTGTGGGTTGAATACATAATACATGCAACTAAACCTCCACATAAAAGCGATCAGAGTACAAATCATCAACTCTCATAACACTACCACCTGTGGGCGAATAGATCATTCAAGCAACGACTTTCCTCTATCCAATGCCTTTATGCACATCTCAAAATCTCATGTAAGGGCAATACCTGAGGGTAGAATAACCAAACATGAGACCAGAGACGTCCCCTAACGTGTGAGTAGAACAATTAAAAATACTAACTCGAAAGGCCACTGTGGTGACTACATCCTCATCAGCACTCAAAAAGTCCACAAACATAAGGCATACATCTTTATGTTATCCTCACATTCTTTATGGGCATATGGTATGTGACAATGTAACATCAAAAAATGTAAAACAACCGAATGCACAGTTTCATTGTCACGCATTCCTGCTAAAGACATTCTTTGAAAACTTCATTTGAGACTTTCGTAAAAGAAAAATCTCAATAGAGTGACTATCATGCGTCACCAGACACTGAACCGATCACCTAAGACACGAAAACCTCATGCATTTCCCTTATGGCAAGTTCGTTGCATGAAAATTCACTCAAAAATGGTTCAGAATGTCTTAATTCTTTTTCGATCGACTTTCATGCAATCCTGAACATTGAACATGAGACCCGAGACTCGAGAACCTCATGTATCTCCCTTATATGATATCAGAAGCATGAAAATTCACTCAAACGGATTCAGAATACCTTAATTCCTTTTTTTGGAGTTAAACTTTAATTTATTAATAATGTAATAAACCCAAAAAAAGGAAAAACTTACTTTATAAAATTTCCGGACCTGGAAACTGACCCAAAACACTCCGGGGCACCTTTACTAGAAATATGAAATTTGTGTGTTTTTTTTTGAAAAAACATTGTAGAAGTCCGTACGGCTGAAGTAGCGCACCACGTCAATGCATTGTGCGTGCACGTCACACGCTCCCCACGCGTAAACGCGCACCTACTGTACAGTGTGTGCAATGCATGTGCTGCCACTTGTCATCCATCTGATGTGCCATATGTATGGATGGATGTGGCGCGTGCATGACACGCACCCTCCTTCCCACACTTCCCTTGGAGCGACGCGTCTGCACGGTGCATGTGCAACACGTGTATGTCACTCACTGGAGCGACGTGTCCGCACGCGCCAAGCGTATACCGCTACTCGTGGCCACTGTAGCAACGTTTTTATGAATGTAAACTAAGTATCATAAGTAAATTGCTCTCGGCTCTTCAATCATTTGATAACCAGAGTCATTCTTTGATATTTTGGACATGGAACAATATGTTACTGCAGAAACATGGAAGAATTGAAATCTTAGATCAAAACACTATGTATAAATGGTATGAACTGCCTAAACAAGAGTTGCATATTTTGTCAATATGGACCAAGGAGAAAGGGGCTCAGCGAGAAGAGGATTGTACCATGAGAGAAGCAAGGAGGTCAACCTCTTTCAAATATACAATATGGACTCTGGCAATGCAATGTAATTGGACTCTCATGTCGATCCGAATGAATCATCATTTCCACGGAGGTCAATCTTTGCTTGCTAGGCAAGAGGATAACAAGTTACAAATTCTGTCTCGGTAGGATAGACATGTATTTTATTTCTATTACTATGAAATTCATAATTAACGTTTTCTCTTCCATTGACACAGGAGGTGATTTTCGACATCCCAAGATGTCATTTTTTGGTCCGTTCGGCCTGTTTTCAACTTGTTTTTCATAGCTAGCCTTTTGTATACTATGTTTACGTACTTATATACGTAAAAAAATTGAAAAACGAATCAAAAATTGAGGAAAACCATATAAGATAAAAAATTAAAAATTCCTCATTTCCAGCAATCCGATCACGTAAACGCTCTGATACTAAATGTAATACATAGTACAGATCTTATTACGTATCCAAGATCATATATGAAAGGATTAAAAACGAAGGTAATGTGGAATACCTAATTTCGGTACCATCTTTGATTTTGATGTCGTTTTAGCTCCAAACAATTACGAATCTCTCAGGACCTTTATGGAAAGTGTTTCTTGACACGAGGTTTAGGTCTTTCTATAGTTTTCTCAATGCGTAAGCTCTCTTAACGGGTCAGAGAATCTTTATGCTTACGATTGATATAAGCAACTACAAAATACCTTAACCTTTATATATAGCTTTCATATTGGGCTTCCTCATCACAAGGTTAATTTGGTTTCGGTCTACACTAATTGAGATCTATTTTTTACCTGGACTTTGACCTATTGATTTAGATCATTTATTGGGCTACTTTATTATCTTTATCTAAATCAAATTACGTAACTTAACCGATAATTTATTGAAAAACTAAAAAAGATAATTAATAATTGTCCAACATTATAAAAAAGGACAAAATTGTCCAACACTACCCTCGTGAAAGTAACTAAACTGATGTTCAACGACGCACCCACTTATCAAGAAACCCATTAGCCATTTAAGCTTTCCATATCATTGCATGTGAAGTTACCACCCATATTTTATCTACACATACCTTCTTCTCGTCTATCCCGACAAGCTTGTGCTCAAAAAAGCTTGAAATGCCACTAATTGCTAGAGCCAATACGAAAGAATTCGGGCTAAAAAACTGGAAATCTACTAAGAAAAAAAAAGGATTAGAATTAGGTCAGGATTAGTGGGCACGAATATCATAAATAACAAAAAATAAATTTATTTAAATAAATTTTTATTTAATAATAATAATCATTTAAAACCACTAAGTACGGACTATTAATTTATCCTTGTCATAAACTCTCAACCAATTATCACTTTATATTATGTCTATTAGAGCATTAAAATTTAGTAAGTCGTCATTCCAATAAAAAAATATTTATTAATTATTAGTAAAGATATTCCTTTGAAGTAAACTTACAAGTTCGATTAATTTACTCGAACGTTTGCTATATTACACCTAAAGAGAAATTCAAGAAAGCCTTTTGCTCATAATAACCTTTAACGCTAACAAGTACCCCCTTTTCAGGACAAAGTTATTGACTGACATAATCAACGAGTACATATGCTAGCAGTGTTTGCTGATATTTTAAGTACTGATTACAAAACAAGTATGGCTAATCCTAATGGATTATGTGATAAACTAACTAAAGTATACTTAATGAGTTGGTGAAGTATTGTTCCTTTTAAATTCTCTTACGTTATTCATAATTAGCAACCTAATAGTTTATACCCTGCAACTCTGTTACGACCAAGAACTAGATTATTTCCACACAATTGGCACTAATCATTGTAGAGTGTATGAAAGAAAGTAAACCTCATCGTTAACTAGCCCTCACAAATATATTACGTAATGATCAATAAATAACACAACATAGAACAGGCCAAAACATAAGTAACAACATCGATCACGGTTGAAGAATTTAGGAATGATTCTTGAAATCTATCGTACAAAACGTCTCATGCGTATGTTATAAGACGACAAGATGCCAACGGCAGACGTGCTTCCTTATATAATTAATTTCTGCTTGGTCTGCCCTTGGCTGGACCATTTTGTCGGACTAAGGGTTGTTTTACCGCCTTTGTTATGAGAGGAGCAAGATCTATGTACAGCTCTATTAAGCTTTACGCAATCCCTAAAAATTGTTCCAAGTTTCCTTTAGAAGCAAACTTGGAATCATATCCTCCGACTTTTAGCCCTTTTAATTTCATGCATTACCACTGTACTAGAACCACTGCACGTCAAGTTTCCTGTCTTTTTCTTCTTTCTTATTCCCTTGTAATCAACCATGGACCATATATCCCATGCTTACATTGCATGGCCGAATGGAGGGAGCTATGTAACTTGCTCTCTAATATGATATTGCCTCGTTAAGCTTAACGAGACCACCATACCAACTAACCTAACCACCATCAACCGACGACAAAAGGGTACAATTGCATGATAAATGTTTTAGTGGGAGCCATGTTAGTGAAAGTAAAACCAGCAAGAAGACTTCTCTTAAACCCTCCTGGGAAAAGAAGCAACATGCATGATTCCTTCCTGGGACCCGTTTATATTTTAGTATATTAATGGAACCATAGTTACTTCAACAATTTCATGAAGGAAAATGTACTAATTAAGAATAAATATAGAAGTTAAAATTAGAAAGAATAAATATACTAATTATAATAAAAATTGTTCTCTTCATCTTCTCCGCTGAATAGTCACCATGTCAATTAGGATAAAAAGCATAAAAATATTAAAATTGGTAATAGTAAATATGTCAATTATAATAAAAGAAAGTTATTCCCTTCATCTTTTCTATCTTCAATTTTCTCGTTTCATCTCCTTTAAAAAGGTTTATATACTTGTTGATATTTCAGACAAGAACTACCATCTTTTTTCTGTAACTTAAATTTAACAATTTGCTTTATTTAGTTGTTTTTTCCTATCTTTTCTGTCCTAATGTTTTTTTCCTTCCTTCTATCTCCACAAAAGACGTTCAGGTAATTATCAAAAATTGAAGATGTGAACTAGTACCTTTCTTTTTGCAACTTAAATTTGAAACAATCTGTTTCGTTTGTCTTCTATCTAGCAACTAAAGACATCAATGATATATCCACATCAATTGTTTATTATTTTTATGGGAAGAGAGAGGCAAAGAAGAAATAAGGGAGAAGATCGGCCCCATTGGTGCTTTGAATTATTTTGGCTTATTTATATTTGATGTATACTATATTTTGGTACGTGAGTAATTTACCAAAAATTTGCACTAGCAGTACCATACCTCATCACATTCTAGACTACGCATATTTTTAAAAAATACAATTGGTTATTTTTTTTCAAATATGTAATTAATAGCCTCACTTTTATAAGGGAATAACATCCATAATCCATATCTCATTACATTCTAGACTACGCAAAAAAAAAAAAAAATTCTAATAAGTAATAGCTTCACTTCTATAAGGGAATAACATGGCTAAGTACAAACAATTTTATGGCTCAATAAAAACTATATTAGTACTCAATATATATAATACCAATCTAATATAAAAAAATACCATCAATTGCAAAGAATGTGTAAGCTTCGAGTCATGCTCGAGCTGGGGGTTACCCAAGCCAGACTTGACCTAAAGCCTAAAAATTATAAAAAATTACATCATTTTGAGTAAGATGAAATTATTTTCTATTGTTAATTTAAGTAATTAAAAAATTAGATCAAGTCAAATTTTTGGCTGAGACCAAAATCTGAACAGAACTTTTGAACCTGGCTTGGGCCTAGATGGGCCTAGCCAGCCTAGTCCATTGCTAGCTTATAAGCAAGACATACACTTTTAAATAGAAAAATATTAACTGAATAGAAAGAATATCAACACTTAGTACAAACAATCCTAGCACTCAATACATTCAATACCACCATTATAAACAAAAGTTACCACCACACATTTGAAGTAACCTTCAATAAAAAATAGGAATATCATGTATAAGCACAAAATATACCTTACTCAGTACAAATTAAACTAGTACCCTATCTACTTAATCCTATGTCTAGGTGTAAAAAAAAACCATCTTTCATTAAAGACAAGTAAAACTAATACTTTAAATGGGAATATAGTGACTAAGTGGAAAGAACCTCAATATAAATTATATTAGTACTCAGTATATTCAATACCATAATTACAAATAAAAGTTTTCAGGATGCATCTAAAATAAGTAATGAATTGCAATAGAAAATGGGAATACCATCTCTAGGTATGCCCTGCCTCAATACAAATTGTACTAATACTCTATACTTTTAAATGAAAATATAGTGACTAAGCGAAAAGAATATTGTGCCTCAATACAAGCTATACTAGCACATTTAATTACACAGCTATAAAGAAAAGTTAATAGGACACATTTAAAATAATTAACAACTTTAGTGTAAAATAGGAATGTCGTAACTGAGTAAAAACAATATCAAGCATTAATGTGATGGATATGATTAATGCTCACACATGCAATAAACTAAGTTGTTTAAAGGTTTTATTTAACATTGTTAAATACTCTCATGTAATCAACTTGCAACAAAAAATTTTACACTCTCATGTAATCAACTTGCAACAAACTATGTCCATAAAATTTTTAATGAACACGAATAAATGAACAACTATGATATTAATAGAAGTTTGATGAGAAAACTACACAAATTGGTATATCTCCATACCTAAAATAATATTTGTTAATGGTATTATTTAACATAATTTGATGCTCAACCATGCAATCAACTATGTTCTTATTTAAAAACTTACACTTGAAATGTGAGGTACACAAATTTGTGTGCAATCGTACAGGAAAATGTGTCCATTAAAGGTTTTGTTCAATACGGTTAACTATACATTTGTATGGTCAATCGTGCTCTGATAACGCTGGTATGAACTCATGCATGCATTGTGTTTGGCATCTTCACACTTGAAGACTGGTTCTTCAGTATTCATCTCTGTCATATTACCTTTACATCTATTGCCTCTTACAAATCCTTCCTTACTTTTCTCATCGCTTCTCAGCCACCATGACACTTTGTCACATGATTTGCCTAGTAATTAACACTCCATGTCTGCTACTAGCATATATTAATCAATTAAGTTATTCCTATTTAGTTTGTTAAAATATGAACTTAAAATTTTCAACATTGACATTACCTTCAGCAACATGTACACCTCTACCTTTCAACTAATAAAAATTACTTTTCTACCACTTATGACTGGCCATTAAAACAATTATGCATCCACCTATGGTATGTGACATAACTTTGGCCTCTATGATTTTATGAAACTTATGAATATTCTTATAAAGATGGTTGAGGACTAATAAAGTTGCTCAAAATTGTCAACATCGATAATCGCATACAACATCTATATGTTTGTGCCATAATTGGCATTGGGACACAAAAAAACACAATACATATAAAAGGAAGTTTTTTTTTTCTGGAAATATTACTTTGTCTACACACCCGTCACTTTATCGAGTACTCACTTTATAATGATACGTGAATCATCAATTTTGTATCCCTCCTACAGCCTCATGAACTTAGCATCTTCAACTTTTATGTGTACTCGTTTTATTCTGTTCAAAACCCCATAATCCATATCATAGTATCACAACTAATCTTATCCACTTGTTCCTCCCTTATTCTCTATTATGATAACTCATCATGATCAACTTGTATATTTAATTAGTATCACACATCCCTCCTTATTCTAAACCTCTCAATCTCTCTGAGTTTACTGAATCCTATACCAGTGACTCATTTTTTGCTACTTCTGATTAATGGTTTGCACCAATTTGATCATCTTCTTAGAATAATACAATATTTGACAACTCTACAAAGACTTAAGTTGCATTAATCAGAAACATGTATAACAATAATACTTCATAATGATACCATAAATATAATTTTATTCGGTGCAACTTCTCCTTGTTCATCATTCCCACACTTTACTTACTTATCCCCATGGCAACAACTTCATCTTTGACCTGCATTTTTAGGTTTCATATCAAATTAAATTTATATAAACTTAGGAGTGTTTGTTTTTACTTCTAATTTTCTGTTATAATTTTTAGTTTTAGTTTTAGTTTTTAGTTTTTATCATTCTTTCAAATAAAAATAAAAACTTATTTGTTTTTTTTCTTTAATTTTTTTTTGATTCTTCATTTTGTAAAAGTAATAACTTATTTGGTTGTTGCTGTTAATATAGTTATATTTTTATTACTGATGATAATTATATATTAGATAAAAGTTAAAATTGAATTATTTTTAATTAATTAAATTTATTTTAATCACTTACATAATATTTATTAATAAATTATCAATAAAAATTATTTTAGTTTATTAAAATAAATAATTTTAAAGTTAATTTTATTTATAAATTAATGTTTATTTTAAAATATATTTTAATTATTAAATACAAAATTATTTAAAATTAATATATTTTTTAATATTTCTTTATTAATTTTATTTAATTCATTAATAAAATAAAATAAAATAAAATAATTTATAATTTAATTAATTAAATGCAATATTATATCAAATTAAAATATTCATAATTCTTATTAATAAATAATATATTAAATAATTAAATAATAAAGTTGATAATATATCAGATTATGAAAAAACAAAAACAAAAAATAAAAATCACTTTTTGTGTTTTTTATAAGTTTGAAAATTGAAAGAAACCAAGAACAAAAATAGAAACAAAAAATTTAGACAAACAAAAAAATTTCAATAAATTTGAAAAAAAACCAAAAAAATAAAAAAAAACATATAGAAACAAACAGGTCCTTATTTTTTAAAATTAAAATGGTTATTTGTTACCTTCCTTTTTGCCTTTCAAATATGCTTCTTTCCTCCCTTTGGGAGTAGATTGGACCAATGAAATAGTTGAATCTAAAAATCAAGTAATGATAACTTTAAATTGTACCCTTATAATTGTATACGTTTTATAAAATTATGAATTTTTTATTAATAAATTATTTTATGGTGAATCATATTTTGAATTGTAATTAATAAAATTAATGATTAAAAGTTAAATATGTGGATTTATGAAATATATGAGTTTTTGATAATTTTATTTATTAAATAAATAATTGATAAGGTAGAAAATGTTTTGTATTTATGTTTTGTTACGTGTTATGATTTGTATTAAATAATACTTTGAAGAAAAATGTGATAATTGAAATTGTCAGTTATGTATGTGTATAAATAAGAATATTAAGGTAAGATGAATCACATTCATTAAATTAGAAAGAGACTAGTCTATAATGGTTTCAGATTAGACTACAAAAGTTGTGAATTAGTGGCTTGCCTAAAATAGGCTATATTCGATAGATTGATGAGTTATTGAGATGTAATCAAGTTGTAGCTAGATACTTGTCTATGGAGGTATCGACACATCATAGGTCTCAGGAATGTCCTATATCGATGGCTAGGTACTAGAGTGGTACCAAAATATCCTAAATCTTGAAGATATCTTGTATTGATGGTTAAGTACTAAAGTGGTACTGAGGTACTAGGTTAATTGCGGGATTGAGGTATCCTATATCAATATCTACACATCTTATTTTGTTTTCATTTAGTGAGTGATTATGATAAGTAAAGATGAGCTGTCACATGAATGAATGTAAGCCTACTAGGTTAAGTAGGGCTCAGGTAATTCAATTATAATAAATAATATTAGTATTCATCATTATTAATAATAGAATTGAGTATTGCTTGTGTATGTTAGTAATATATATCTATTTTATCATTTGACTTCAATATATATTGATTGACTTAATTTTAAGGGTACTAATAGGTTACCCTTCGTACGTGTCTCATCTCTTGCTGCTGTATTTTCATAGGAGTTAGAGAAATTGTCGATAACTCTAATGCTCGTGATTGACAATGTAAAGTTTAGGTGAGACCGACAAACCAAGTTGAGTAAAGCTGTTTTATTGTATCTACTTTGGAATGTGACATTTTAGATAGTTATGCTTGTACAAATAATTTTTGTGACTTATAAACTTCATTTTTTAAAGTAATGAAAAATTTAGTAATTGATGATGCAATTGTGGATCAATTTTGATAAATTTTTTTGGAACGTCAAACTTACCTGCCATCACTGTTGTCTCCCTTGCTACAGTTTACCGATGTCACTTGTTTTAGCCGTTGTCTCACGCCGCCGTGTTGTATTTAAAGAGTAATTTTCTGCTATGAACTTATGATTTGTTATCATTTTTTTATTATGGTGTTATGCTGTCTTTGTGTGTTCATTTTATATGGGTGTCTGACAATGACAATCAGGAACGGATCCAGAAATTATTTTAAGTGGGGGAAAAATATTTAAAATACTCTTATATTACTGAAAAATACAAATATTTAAATATTTGATAAACAAAAATTACATTATTGTCTTAAGCTTCTTACATATAACCTATTACAATCGTTCCCTACGAGTCCTCATATTTTGATATCGCTGTAAAATTTTCTCATTGTCAATACTATTGAAGATATCTTTCTCAATATATGTGATCAAACAGTCATTCATCCAAGAATCTCTCATTCGATTGCGCAAGCGATTTTTCACTATCTTCATTGCAGAAAATGCTCTTTTCACCGATGCAGTAGCAATAGGCAAAATCAAAGCTAATCTCATAAGTAAAAACACCAAAGGATACACAACATCCTTTTTTTGTTTCAACTAGCTTCTTGGCAAGATCACTAATCCCATTTAATATCGAAAATTGATCATCAGATTACATATCAACAATATAATTATCAAGTTGATCACCAAGAGTAATAAGCTCCATTTTAGAGAAATCAGAAGGATAAAATTTAGCAAGCTAAATCAATTTTTGCTTATCAAAAGCATAAAAAGATTCACTTGGATTCAAGCAACTTGGTATTTACCTCATTGAAGTGATTGTTGAGCTTTTGAAGTTGCATATCAATCACAGTACAAAATAATTCCACTTGATAATGATGCAAATTCGTCATTTTTTTGTATTTGGCCTCGACCTTCCCTGATGTACAAAATTTTCATCCATATTTGGAATGACAATATCATGGTTCTCACAAAATGAAGATGTTTAAAAAATAAGGTCTGCCACCCATCATCCCTCATCATTTGTAGTCGTTGTTTGGAAACTTTATTAAAGAAATTGCATTGATAATGTTTTGATCCTTCCTTTGCAACGCTTGAGATAATTCATTTGTGATGCCCAAGATTTTTTTCATCAAATGCAAGCTAAACACAAATTCATAAATTGGATAGAATCAAGCAAAGCATATGCTTCACCTTTTTGCTCTTAAGTTGTGCCTCTTTCCATGATGATCTCTAGAACATCAACTATAGAGTCAAACATCACGATTAAGCTTGATAATGATCCATAATGTGCGCCCCAACAATCTTACTAAATTGCTTCTCATGAAGAAGATCTTTTCTTTTACAAGAACCTCCAACTATATTTGATAAGCTTGAGACTGTGTTAAACAACAAAGCAACA
>JANZLC010000202.1:14402314-14415192 GCA_026413385.1 Erythroxylum gracilipes | reverse complement strand
TTAATCCCAACACATATAAATTATGCTAGACCTCTAAATTTAATCAAATCATGCTTAAATAAGTAAATAAAAAAAATTCAGGGGCTAACAAATACTTTGGATTAGTAACAATCAAGTGGAGCTTAACATGAACAAAGTCTTAAAAATTTTGAAAGAAAGCAGCTTTTACATGAAGATCGATTTTATAGACAAATGTATCAAAAAGCAAGACGTGAGTTGCTTTAAAGAAGTTCAATTTGAAGAAGTCAAAACGGACGATGAAGCTAAGAAGGAAAACGAGGCTGAGTCTAAGGAAGAAACTAAGATGGACGAGTCAGATGTTCAAGCACATAAAGACATATTAGTAAGAACTGGAGCACCCATACCACCCTCCACTGAAAAACCACCTACTATAAATTTAAAGACTTTACCCACACAACTTAGATATACCTTTCTAGATGAGGTCTAAAATCTACCCATCATTATTTCCAATCAGCTGGATGTAGAATAAGAGAGTCAGGTGGTAAAGATTATAAGAATGTGGATGAAAGCCATAGGATGGCAGTTATCCGACATATGAGGTATAAGCCCAAATGTAGTTGTGCATAGGATAGACCTCGAAGATCAAATCTCTTCTATATCTAAATTGATATTTTAATCACCCTCATTATACTTACTCTTTCTCAGTACAATAGTGAGAGAACGTCAATGAAGGTTGAAACCTCATATGAAGGAAGTGGTCAAAAAGGAAGCAGTAAAATTCTTAGACACGGGTATCATATACGCGATATCAGATAGTGAATGGGTCAGCCTCATATAATGAGTACCGAGAAAGGTGGAACAATCATAATGGAGAGTGAAAATGAAGAGCTGTTTTCCATCAAAACAGTGATAGGATAGAGAGTTTGCATTAACCATCGTAAACTTAACAATGTGATTAAAAAGGATCACTTCCTCTTCCATTTGTAGATCAAATGATAGAAAGGGTAGCTGGCTATTCATTTTACTGATATTCAAGCTACAATTAAATTTTTATCTAACCAAAGGACCAAAAACCATGTTTACTTATTCTTATGAAACATTTTCATATAGACGGATGCCTTTTGGGTTATGCAATTTTGTAGCTACATTTTAAAGATGCATGATTTCTATCTTTCCAGATATGATAGAGGACATTATAGAAGTTTTTATGGATGATTTTTCAATCTTTAGGGAATCCTTTGAGCAGCGCTTGGAAAATTTGGACAGAATACTCCAAATATGTGAGGAATCATATTAAGTTTTGAATTAGGAGAAGTGTCGCTTCATGGTAAATTAGGGTGTAGTGTTGGGACATAAAATATCGTGCCAAAGAATTGAAGTAGAAAGATATAAGACGGAGGTCATAGAGTAGCTTCCACCACCCGTTAATGTCAAAAGTGTGCGAGCATTTCTAGGTCATGCAGGATTCTATAGCTACTTTATTAAGGAATCCTTACTGATTGCAAAACCTTTTCCAAACCTATTAGTAAAAGATATGCCTTTTAATTTTTTACAATTGTTTATTTGCATTTAATCAACTGAAGGAAGCACTAATATCAGCACCAATCTTAACGTCACCAGATTGGTCATTACCATTTGAATTCATGTACAATCCTAGTGACCAAGTTGTGGGTTACATGTTGGTCACTAGTGGTGTTATTTGCATGTGACAAGTTTTGATCATATATCTCAGGCTCTAAGATGGTCATTTTTATAGATTACGCTATGCTTAAGTATCTTTTTGCTGAGAAATACACAAAATTGAAGCTTATTCAATAGGTGCTCTTACTCCAAGAATTTGACATTGATATCAGAGATAAGAAGGGACTAGAGAATGTGGTAGCCAGCCACTTATCATGTCTAGAAGGAGACAAGTTAGAGCAAAATGATGATATTAATGATCAATTCCCTAATGAAACTTTAATGTTGCTCGACTAGCTTGTGGCATCATGGTATGTAGATATAAAAAATTTCATTGTAGGTGGTATGCTTCCTTCAGATTTATCATATCAGCGAAAAAATGATTCTTATATGAGTGCACCCATTACCTATGGGATGACTCGATCTTTTATTGGACATGTGCTGATGGGTTAATAAGGAAATATGTTCCAAAGGAGGAGATGTTAGATATATTGATGCAGTGTCACAAAGCTATATATGGTGGGAATTTTGAAGCAAACAAGATGGTACTGTGAGTATTAGAATGTGGATTTTATTGGTCAAATTTGTTTATGGATGCTTGGGAGCTCATGACATAATGGGATAGATGTCAAAGAATGAAGAACATCAGGAAAAGAGATGAGATGTCCTTATTTAACATCTTAGAAGTCGAAGTGTTCAATATATGAGGACTGGACTTCATGTGACCATTTCCATCCTCTATAGAGAACAAGTATATTTTAGTAGGAGTGGACTGTGTGTTGTGATTGGCTAAAGCCATGGAAACTCAAACAAACAATGGCAAAGTTATGCAAAAATTTATTAAAAGACTATTTAACTGATTTGGAGTGCCATAGGCAATAATAAGTGATGGAGGAACACATTTCTGTAATAAATCTTTAGGTGCTTTTCTTAAAAGATAAGATGTTCACCATTGTGTAGCCACTCCGTACCACCTGCAAACAAATGGACAAGTGGAAGTCGTGAATCAAGAGCTAAAATGAATATTAGAGAAGACAGTAAATAGTTCAAGAAAGGATTGGGCATTGAAGCTGGATGATGCCTTATGATCTTATTGAACTGCAAACTCTGATCGGGACAACTTCATTTAGACTTATGTATGGCAACGCTTGTCACCTATCTTTGGAACTAGAGCAAAAGGCATACTGGGTGAAAAAAGCCTTAAATTTCGATTGGAACCAAATAGGTGAGCGAAGACTTCTACAACTAAACGAACTTGACTAACTTCGCTCGAATGCATATGAGAATGCCAAGTTATACAAGGAAAAAGTGAAGAAGTGGCTTGATTCTCATATTAAAAAGAAAGTGTTCAAAGTGGGAGATGCGATATTATTATGTAATTCGAGATTGAAGTTGTTTCTTAGAAAGCTCAAACCAAAAAGGAGCGGGCCTTTCAAAGTGACCCATGTATTTACACACGGAACTTTATTATTAGAAAATCAAAACAAGGAAACCTTGAAAGTGAACAAACAAAGATGCAAATCGTATCTCAGAGGAGTATTTTTGCAAGAAAGGGAAGTGATTTCTTTACTTTCAAATCATTAAAAAAATTTTAGGAGGATGAATGGTCAAGCTAAAGACCAAAACTTAGCACATTTTGTTAATTAGGTTTGTTTTGAATTCTAGTATCTAAGGTTTTGAATTATCATGTTTTGGAGTGGTTTAGGTTGCTATATTACTTATTTTTGAATTTATTTCATGTTAGTGAACAAGTTCTATGGGGGTACATGAAGAAAAAACAACGAAATATGACAAGATGTGTGAATTTTGATCGATCACGAAAGTGCCTCATGGAGCATGATATTGCATGGCTGAAATAACCTATGTCATAATTGTGCTTCCAGGGGCATGATCATGACCTGTGGTAGACCAAGCCCACATATGAAAAAACTCACTTCTTACCCTTCTTTAACCTTAACCCTTTATATTCATCCTTCCTTTTCTTTCTAAAACTTAGCACCCTCTCTTAAACTCTCTCACTTCTTTCTTCATCTCACTTAGGATTTTCACTTATTCTTGCATCTTTCTACTAGATAATCATTTCTCACATCCTTCAACTAGATAATCATTCCTCCCACATATATCTAGTAATTTCTACACAAATATCACATCTTTAAAGTGGTTGTTATAAGATTTTGTGGAACTTTTCTCACTTCACATTTTTCAGATGTTTTGGTGTATTTTGTGTTCTTGGTTTATTTTATAGGTATACTCTTATTCATGGAGCCAGGAATCAAACAAAGTGCTAAATGCTCACAACCAAAGGGAAAAACACAAGTGTTAGAGAGAGGTGCACATGTAGGGCTACAGACTTTGGAGCTCCTTTTTCGATTCATTCGAAAGATGAAAGTATCTGATTACAAACTCTCCGCTCTAGGATTTTTACTGCTCCCCGATACTTTGATTTTGACATTTTAGAAAATCTAGGGTTGAAAGATAAGGGTTGAGACTTTAAGTAATAAAATTTGATGGGATAAATTTATTAATTTTGTTTATATTATATATAAGGAATTAACTCTCAAATTTTATAATACTCTAAAATTTGAGCCACGAGATTTGACTGAGTTTTGGTTTCAATTAGGGGTCAACCATGTAATTTGACTTATGACATAATGGAAGACAATGGTGGATTTCCTAAGTCAAACATAATTCAAAAATAAACGATTTTCGTGCTAAGAGATATTGGAAACAATTAACAGGGTTGGATAACTTTGTTGTTACAAATGCCTATAACAATGTCATTCTTAGTCTCGAGCATCTATTACTTCATAAGTTTATCCATCATACTATGTTTGGTAAATCGGAAAGTAACAAATGTTTTGTTAAATAATTATTCATTTTGTGGTGTATGGACAACAATGTCAAAGTTTGTACATCAACTCATATTTTTAATACATGGTTACTTCTCTTAAAAAGAAAATTAGTCACCTTGGCATGGCATATCTTTATTATGGTGTCGATGTTAAGGGACTAACTATTGTTTTGCCTGAGTTTCTTATTCACACTCACTTAAGGTGAGTTGAGATCTTGTAGATTCATCACATGGAACTGCCAGATATAAATTCCAAAATTCATATGAAATATAGGATAGGATAAGCTAGCTCAAGCTCTGCACAAGCACAACAACAAATAGAGGTCTCAGCAAGTGAAGACACAAAAGATGGTGAAGAGGAAGGCTGGGAGAAAGTCTTCAATTTGGTCTCCCAGAACAACAAGCTCATGGTGGAGAATAACAACCTTATGGTGGAGCGAATGAACACTATAGAGGAGCACATGAAGGAGATGGCATGAGAACAACAAAGACAACGATGCTACACCAAGAAGATTCTTACGTACTTCATTGCTCAAGATGTTCAAATTCCTTCACCCATGTCATTATTGCCTCAACCTCTATAAATGGTTTTGTGCTCTAAACTTTTATTTTGTTTTTTGTTTTTCTTTTTTATGTATGTTGTTTGTTTTCTCACATTGCGGACAATGTGTTGTCTAAGTTGGGAGTTTTATGCATTAGCATGTCATATGTGTTTGAATTTTGCATCTCATATTGTGTTAGTTTTGAACTAAGAGTGACATTGTGTGAACATTTTATTGCATATGTGTGAATTGTGTAAATGAGTCAATGGCAAGAATTTGATCAAATTAGTTTAGCTTTGAACATGGTTATTTAATTTGTAAAGGCGTATTGACTCGTGAATTTTATGTTTTAAGTATTTTTTAGAAGAATATGTATGTTAATTAAGATTGGACCCTAATTTGTCACTTTAGGAAATTTGTTGTATACATTTATAATTATAAGTCAATTGAATTGGTTAACATCATTAGTAACCTTTCATGAGGATGATTGACTAAAAAGAAATGAGGTAGGCTGATAAAAAAAAAACATGTGTGTGTTAAATTAATTCCTATTACACTAGCCCATTTGAAGCAAATATTAGGTTAAGAATAGAGTTAGTAGCTAGTTGAGAATGTGATATAGTTGAGTAACTGGGGGCATTCACGAAAAAATATTTTTCTTCACATTAAAAGACTAAAATGACATTCCCACCAAGCTAAATAATTTAAAAAGGTGGCTTAGTTGAGTAACCGAGGGATATTCATAAAAAATGTTTGCCTTTGTGTCAAAAGACTAGGTTAATTTTTAAAAAAGAAAAAAACTGTGTTTCAATAATCCAAACCTATTGATCTTTGAAAATAGAAAGAATTTTCATGAAATGATACTTAGTGATAGTTTACCTTTTTGATTAAGCACAAATTATAAATGCATGCATACAAGTGCCATAGGTGTATAAATAGGGTGTTGATGTTTTGATTGATATTTATATTCAATTTAAAGCACACTAAAGGCATAGGTTAATATGTTGGCACATTTTGAATGATTGATTTTTGTAGTTAAATTGATTCCACAAGATTCAATTCCATTGTACCATTATGCATGTTGCATAAATGTGTACTTATGTGTTTTGTATTTTGTGTTTTGTTGTGTGTTTGTGTTTTCTTCATTACTTAAGCACAACTAAAAGTTTAAGTATGGGGATATTGATAAGTATAGCTCATACTATGTTTTCCTAAGTGTTTTAGTTAGTTTTCACGTGTTTATTAGATGATTATCATATGAATATGCTTAGAATTGTGTTATTGTGAGTGCTTGTTTATATTCTAAGTGTTTGTATGGTTTATAGCATGATTTCAATCTTAATTTTATATTTCATGAGGTATTTGATTTATTTTTAAGTGTAGGAAATCAGATAATTGAAGAATAAGGAAGATGGAAACTACATGAAGGGTGTCATGATTGTGTATGAGGAGCGTGACTCCTATGTCACGATCATGACAGAGACTTCCTAAACGAGAGTTTTTTCATCTATTTTAAGGTTTGGGGGCATTTTTGGTGCTGATCAAAGTAGGAAAACCCTAGATACACCTCTAAGACCCTAATACACTATTTAAGAACGTGAAACTCAAAAAAATAGCAGCTAACATCAAAGAGTGGATCAAATGAGGGCAATCAAGAAGAGCATCTAGGAATTCCATCTTTCCAGATCAAGTCCTCAATAGTGTTTTTCTTCTTTCCCTTTAGTTATGTAATTGTTCTTGATGTGTAATCTGAATTCTAAGATGTTAAACATGTTCATGAAGTTCTAAATTTCATATTAAGATTTATTTTAGATCTATTTTGTGACTTTGATTATTATTGATTTCAATGTATATTTAGATGTTTGTGATAATTGTGCATGCATATACTTGGCAACAAATCAAGAGAGTAAGTAAAAAGTAATTAGAGTTAGATTGTATATGAGATTTTCCAGTTTAATAGACCCACAATTATCAAATTAACAATCATTTGAAGAGAGATCTAGTTGAGAAATTAATTATCCAATAGATAGCTTCAGATCTAGCTGAAAACGTTATGGATATATTTGTAAATTGAGAGATTACAGATCTAAAAATTTCAAATTCAATTAGTGTTAATTGATTAGATCTTGAGAGGGATTAATCAATCCCTTAGGAAATCTGGGATCAAACACCTAATTGAATCAATAATAGTTAAGGAAACAAAATAAGGAAAGAATAATTCCTAAGTATTCATTCTTCATCAAAACCTTAAATTAATTGGCAGCTCACTGTTTTACTTATTATTTGATTTGTTTTATTATTTATTTCAATTTATGTTATTTATCTTTATTCAAATCACATTTTGAATACCTTAGACAAAGTTAGGTTCAAATTGTTAACCTTGCACAATCCTCGTTGGAACGATAACCTTATACACTACAAGATACAAACTATATACTTGAAGTGTACTGAGAGTTTTATTAGATATAGAACTTGCTCAACAATCGGTTACAGGGAAGAGAATAAATTATATTTAATTTTCTAAAATATAATAAAATAACTAATAATTAGATGAAAAATAATGTATATGTGGTAGTCACGTGATAAATACAAAATTTTGATATAATAAGTCATATCAGCAACGTTAACGGGAAACTTAATGTCAGACTATTTTCGTAACAAATTGAAAGTTCAAGTATTTTAACTCCACTTTTTAAAGTTTGTACTAGTATTTCAAAAATGAGATAAGTTTGAGATTTTTTTTTGTAATTTACCCTAAAGATTTTTTGTTCAAACCTAGCTTCAAGTTTAGGAATATCTAACCTAAATTGTCTCTAATTGGGTCTAAACTCAGTATGAACCTAACCTAAACTCAAACCAACTTATTTTTATCATAAGGTAAGGAAATTCGTCTAAATATCCAAGAGCTATACAACTTGTCTAGTTACATGACAACTACATATTCAACGTAAGACAACTATTTTAATGGATTAAGGAAACACAAATTCCTAAAAGTGATATATCTAATCTAACAAAGTGAGGAAGTTATACCTTTAAGATGAGCAAATGCCCTAATAAAGTTAAGCAACTCACTTGGAAAAAAGATGTCAAAGAGTGATGCATATGATCTAAATACGTGAGACAACCGTACCTTTGAAGTGACGAAACTGCTTCAGTGGAGATATCCAAAGTGACGTAAATGGATCTACTAACTCTCTTGATGTACGGAAACTAACCCTGTTAGAATGAGGTACACTATAACAAAGTAGACATTTAACTACATTTTTTTGCAGCATTCGCAAAATCGTCAGCAAAAGTTATCATATTGCGACGATTTTCCAAATCATTATTAAAACTAAGCCTTTAGCGATTAACTAAAAAAGTGTCACAAAATGAACAACATTTCGTGATGAATGACAAAAATCGTCTCCAAATGGTGAACATTTAGTGATGATTACCAAAAATCATCACAAAATGATCCACAATGGTTGACGATTTCAGAAATTCATTGCTAAATGAAATTTTGGTGACATTTCTCATAAATCATCACCATAATTTGTAAAACATTTGGTGACTAATGCCCGAAATCTTCACCAAAGGGTTCATAATTGGCGACGACAATATAAAATATTCACTAAAAGACGTTTGGTTTTTTTCTACGTTTTTTACATTGTCACTAAAAGTGACCATTTGGTGACGATATTTGGAAGCACCACCAAAAGATCAACATTTGGTGACGAATGTTAAAAATCGTCACCGAATGTTGCACATTTAGTGACGATTTCTGAAAATTGTCACTAAATGGTCCACATTCGGTGACGATTTCGTCACCAAAGGTTCTATAGTAATTTGCAACACATTTGGTTACCATTTGCCTAAATCATCACTAAAGGGTTGACATTTTTCAAAATTGTTAAACTAACATTTTTATACTCTACCATAGTTAAGATATGTTTTATTGGAGATTTGTTTTGGATGTTTACAATGTTTTGTTGAAAAAACACACACAACATAATTTTAAGTATTAAACAGTAGTATTAATTAATCATTAATATTTACTAACATTGCAAAAAATAGTTATAAAAATTTAAATAATTGTATCAATATAATAATATGATATATGGAGTAGTACGAACTTTGAATTAGAAGTTTAACAATTCATAAAGCCATAGAAAAAGAACAATAACACTCCACACTTAATAGTACACAACTTAACCCTTAACTAGTAGAGAGGTTATTTGACAAATTCTTACAGATACAATAATAAATTAACTTTAAAGCTGAGTCCAGTTGATTGCATCAATAAATGACAATGATATAATTTTTTTTTGGATTCTAAGTGACATAAGAGTCAGTAAAGATAAATGAGTTCCCGATGTCTGGATTCCCGAGAAGGGTTCTTGCATGTTCGAAGGAACTAATTGAAACAATGATAGTTCTTCCCTCAGGTGTAGGGTTTTTTTTAACCCTCTTGCAACAACATTTTTGCTATAGCTAAACTTGTAGAGGATACAATAAATGAGTCACCAGATTTAGTATAGAAGACAAGTTCATTAGAT
Source organism: Erythroxylum gracilipes (assembly GCA_026413385.1). Taxonomy (NCBI): domain Eukaryota; kingdom Viridiplantae; phylum Streptophyta; class Magnoliopsida; order Malpighiales; family Erythroxylaceae; genus Erythroxylum; species Erythroxylum gracilipes. Next base: position 14,405,620 of record JANZLC010000202.1, on the reverse strand, counting down.
GAACTACTAGTACGAAATGATTTACCTAAACATAATCAGTATAGAACTTAGATATTGTCAGATTAGTAAACCGTTAAACGAACTAAAATTGGACTGACATGCATACGTGAATGACCAAATGAAGTCTGTGGAATTGATGAATTTTCCAAAACAACCAATTTCTCTAATCCTTTACGGACCGTTGTGGCATCGCCCCCACCTCCATAGGCATACATGTCATCTTCGAGAGTCAAGAAAGCTTAAAACAACATGTAGTATATACCATCAAATGTGAATATATAAAATAGCTCCATAAAAGGAAATGAGATGTACATAATAAGGAAAGTGATGTTGTTTAGATGATACTAAACACCTTGAAGCAGATCGACAATGGAAGGCAAACGATGATTAGTGTATGAAGTAGAGATTTTTTCTAAATTGTTTATTTTTCAGTAGGGACAATTTTGCCACATTCCTCCCAACGGAATGAATTAGGGCCATCTAGAACTAGTCACCATGTCGACATTCCTTGATTAATAATGTTAAGAGGTATATTCTGTAAATGACGATTTAGAATAAAATGATGATATGTTCAACTCTAATTTTGATGATAAGTGAAAGTAGTCCAGTTTAGCACTTATACATATTCAGTGTGCCTAATGATATGAAGGTTAACCTTACTAAAATTTCATAAATCTATTGTGTAGTTTGTATCATATGCAAAATTTAGAATTTAAACTAGAATAGACATGAATATGTTCTTGATGTACAAAAATATAGTATTATCTATATTGGGCTATATTAATATTAATGGAAATAAATTAAAGTAAAATACTCTTGAAGACCTTTCATCAAATAGTTACGAAGCTTTGATGAGGGAAGCGTTAGAGGTTATTGGGAAGAAACCAACCCATATACAAATAACAAAGACAGACAGTAAATCATGTTCGAAACACAACCATAAACACAACCCATACATTAATTGCATAATTAAGAACTCACAATAAACACCTAAAGGTATAAGTTAAACTTATCACAACTTTTTTAATGAAAATAGAACAAAAGAATAATACTGATTCAGTTAATAATTGTTCTTCGACAGTGATGACCACAATACAGAACCCAAATAAAAGATAGGATTTTGAGAAATGTTGATGGCTTGAACGAGAATGGAGTAGCCTTTTATTTGGTTGTCATTGAAAACCTAATACAAAACGACACGAGAGTGGAGTAGCCTTTTATTGTGGTTGTCATCGAAAACCTAATACAAAACGACGTCGTTTTTCTTATGTAGGTAAACGATGTTGTTTCTTGTTTATAGTAGTTGTTTGGAAGTAGTATTAATTAATTTACTACGATCTATTGTATTTGGTCGACAAACGTCATATGTAGCGACTAATGCGTGGTTCATCGCTAAAGCTCGCTAGTTCATAAATAATTTTTTTATAAATTTATATTTCTATTCCAAAGAAAACATAATTTGAATTAAAAATTAAATTATTCAATTAAAAACTATTTCGAAATTAATTTGTTTACCCTTCAAATAAATTATAGTTGACTTATGATTTTCAGAAAACTATACTATCTAATTATATGAAATTTGGAAAACTATTTTTTTAAAATTTAACAAGACATTCTAATATAATTAGAAAACTATTTTTAACACATCTTTAGAAATTACTATTTTGTAACATAATAGTCTATTTTATGATATTAAAAGAAAACCAGTTTTCAAATTAAATAAAACACTTAAATAATTAAGAAAGTAATTTAGATAATTTATTTAGATATTAATTTGTTAATTATTTAGAAAGTAAAGAATTTGCTTGGGTTTTGGCAATGATGTGGAGATTTGGTAGCAAATGGTCAACCATTTACGACTAAGTGTGGAAGCTAGTCGCTGAAACTGATATTTTACGACTCACACATCTTCATCACAAAAAACTATTTTAGGCAACGATGTGAAAATTTGGTAGCAAATTGTCTACCATTTGCGACTAAGTGTGGTGGTTGGTCACGGAAATGGTCTTCTGTGACTAAACTGAATTCGTCGCAAAAACTCGAGGGTATTTAATTTAAATGTATCTTTTTATACAAATAAAAAGCTTAATGGTAGATCAAGGGCTAAAGCGTATATGTTGTCATGTTAGTCGTCTCATCTCCCTAAAGAAGATAATGTACTACTTAGCTTGCATTTTGAAATAGTTCCTTCTTTGCTTAAGTATATGAATGAAAGTAATATTCGTATAAGTCATTTGTTTAAACATATTAAATTCTTAGTTAGTTTTCAGCTTTGGTATGTTTATTCTTTTATCTTTGCTATATCTATTTTCTTATTAAATCTACAATTATTACTTCAATTTATATGTTAGTTGGTGATTGTGTATAGGGTTTTTCTACAGATTATGTCTTCCTCTGTTTGATTGGAGGCAAAACCGAAGAATTTGTATGGAATCTTTAGGTATATTCTCCCTACCCACCACATATTGGACAAAAGCCCTATGTCCTGTGAACAAGAATTATAATGATAAAGTATAAGGTTAATTATATAGAATTCTTGTAGGGTTTGATTTTTAATTTCAATATATATTTTTAAACAATTATGTATTATTTCTTTGTAGTATCACTTAATCATAAAGTTATTTTTTATTTTTTATTAATTTTTAATTACTTCATATATAATTCTCTCATATTTGTAGGCAATCTAAGGATTAATTGTTGAATCCCTCCTTCTTGGTGGTTTGTGGTTATCTGTCGATCTAGGTAACTCTTCCAACCCAATTAGAAATATTATTTGTCCAAATAGTTGTAACTATTGTGAATGCGAATTAGTAGTAACCATTATTGTTAATGTGAATTAGTAGTAACCATTATTGTTAATGAGAATTAGTAATATTCATCGCATTTGAAATGGTTTGTTAATTAATTGTTTTGTATATTGATGGTCGTTTCATTTTGATGTATATAGTTAACGTAATTGATGTGTATGAACTGACAACACGAATTGAGAGGATAGTAAACCCATTGATGCGTATGCAGTGAAAACACGATATTGTCACCATGCAATTGAAGAAGATAAAATTAGAACCTTAATTTCTTTCTTTTGTTAATGACATTTAAAATAATAGCTTCAATGTAAATAACAAAAATTAATACAAAATTAGTAGTTAATCTCATACAATATAATTAATTTTTGTACAAAATAGTTAGTACCATAATAACATCCAACACATCAAATGATGAATATATTATGTTCAATTACATTATACACTAATGTAAATGATATAATTTATATATTGACAAACTTTTGAAAGAACAATAGGTGTT
>JANZLC010000202.1:14312672-14333521 GCA_026413385.1 Erythroxylum gracilipes | reverse complement strand
ACTCGATTATCTTTCTAAAATTATGATTATTTGTTATCATCAAAAAGGGAGAGATTGTTAAGTCAAAATGACTTCACATCTAAATAATTTTGATGAAAATCAAATAATAATAATATTAGAAAGTGATGAACCGTTTTAGGAAGATGGAAGCTGAAGTGAAACTGTGATAGAAGTTGAAGCAAACTAAGATGAAAGCGGAAGCAAAAGTAAGACGGAAGCTGAAGCGAAAATAAGGTGGAAGCGGAAGTAAGCTAAAACGAAAGCGGAAGCAAACTAAGACGAAAGAAACTAAGACAGAAGCGGAAGTAAACTAAGAAGGAAGAAACTAAGACAGAAGAGAAAGTAAACTAAGAGAAAAGCTGAAGCAAACTAAGACAGAAGCTGAAGCGAAACTAAGACGGAAGCGGAAGCAAACTAAGACGGAAGCTGAAGCGAAACTAAGATGGAAGTTGAAGCAAACTAAGATGGAAGCAAAAGCAAAAGTAAGACAAAAGAAAGTAAGATAGAAGCTAAAGCAAAACTAAGACGGAAGCAGAAGCAAAAGTAAGACAAAAGAAACTAAGACGAAAGCGAAAGCAAACTAAGACAGAAGCAAAAGTAAGACGGAAGTGATATAAGATGAAGACCCGATACTATGTTGGATAGTTAATCAATTTGATTTAATTACAGAACTCAACTGAATAACTGTTTCATCAAAGATCAAGAAACAAGAAGAAAGAAGCAGTTGAAGATGAAGGCTATAAATACAAGTCGGAGTCGAAGACTAAAAAAGCTTAGAAAAAAAGTTAGTGAATTCAATTAGTGATTTGAGATACTAATCTTAAGTTTTTAAACACTGTATTTGTGCAAAACACGAGAGCTATGATTTCTGTAACAAAGCTCGCAATATCTTTCTGTAAGAGAGAAGAAAAGCTAAGAGCTTGAAGAGGCTAAGTGAGAAAAAGAATACTTGGTGTAAGAGACCTGAAGAGACTCTGTGGAAAAGAATACTTGTATAGCTTGAAAAGAATAGTGAAATCTCAGAAAGGATTCCGAGGACTGGACGTAGCCCACGGTTTGTGGTGAAACAAGATAAAATCGTTGTGTCAACTTCTAATACTTTTAATTTCTATTATTTTATACAAGTATATAGAAGTTAATTGCAATACATCGTGAATCTTACTCAATAGTTTTGAAAACCAGGAATAGCCAAACTTGAGAGGAAATGAAATAAATTGAACCATAAAGGATTCACTTACATCTATACCCATCGATTTCAGCTTAACTAGTAGATTTTCCATAACCAGTCAAATTTCTTGATCGTCAACTCACCCATCAAGTTCCCTATAATGGATTTTTAATTTATGTCCTATTAGGAGTACTCCTTTATCTTTATCATAAATTCCCTTACATTGCTCATTTTGGGCATTAATGGCTTAACACTTTTAACAATTGTTTTCCTCATCAAGTTTAATCTTAACTCGTTTGACCACTCCTAAGCATTGTGAAAAGAATTGTCAACTCTTGTACTGGTCTTAGTAATGGTTACAGGTTTTTCATCTGAAACTATTGCTAAGTTCAAATCCATAACACCTAGTTTAAACTGAATTTGTTTTGACCAATCCACATAATTTAACCCACTGAACTTGACCAATTTATTGCCCAAAGAAAACATTTTGTTAGAAGATGCAAACATTACGCAAGCTCACACATAAATTCTTTGAGTAAGTTTAATAGGTTCAAACAAAAAATAAACTTTGATTATATATTGAAGTTCAACTTTGGGTGGTACTTAAATACATAGTTTTAACATAAACATGCTTTACTAAACAAGTAATCATACTTACGTCAATATGTTTTTTCAGTTTGATTTCATTTAAAAACTTGTATATATAAAAATCGGTTGATTTATCAATCAACTAGTTAGAACTGGTCAATCTATATACCTAAACTTCAATAATGAAAATTTAAAAAGTCTCCTCGCCTTTACTCTCTACTCTTTACTCTTTACTCTACAAACCCATATCTTCTTCTTCTCCTTCTTCCCTTTTCACCTCTTTCCTTTTAGCTCACTCTTTGCATATCTTACTCCTCTGCTTTTTGTGTTCTGTTCTACCATTTTCAATTTTTACTTGTTCTTCAAAACTTATGTCAACATCTTCAAAAACATATTTTTTCTTCTTAACATCAAAAATATGTTTGTTGTTTGAGTGTTATTATTTATTTCCATATCTTCATGGTTGTAATATGAGTAGTTGTATGTGCGGTACACATCCATGATTATTGTTTTTTTCTCTTACTGAAGCATTACTCTACCTTGGTGTTTTGATTTTCTAGGATTATGTCCGAGTCTAAAACATTTCAATGTTGATTTTCTAATGATTGAGAAGAATTTGGGTTTTGGTCAAAGTTGGTAACTTCGTCTAACTATAGAAGATGAGGAGAAAAGTAAATAGGCTAGCGTTAATTGCAATGGGAGAGCATAATAGTGCTGAGTATATGGATATCAATGTCAATAAAGGCGAGTCACCTTGAGTAGCTAACCTAAAGAAAGTATCAGTTCTACCCCTCATCTTCCTGATCTTTTAATAGGTCTCTAAAGGCCCTATTATTATTGAGGGTAGTGTTCAAGAGCCTGGTCCTCTTTTGGCTCTTATTGGATTCTTGGTCTTCTCATTTATATGGAGCATATCTGAGGCCTTGATTACAGCTAAGATGCATGCAATGTTCCCAAAAATGGGGGTTATGTTATATGGGTTTCATCTGCACTTAGTCCTTATTAGGGTTTCCAACAAGGATGGATGAAATGGCTGAGTGGAGTGATTGATAATGCTTTATACCATTTCTTTTCCTTAATTATTTGAAGTCAGGAGTTCCAACTTTAACTGGTGGATGGGCAAGAGTTTTAGCAACATTAGCTTTGATACTTGTGCTCACGTACATGAACTATAGAGTTCTAAAAATCACAGGGTGGCTTAGATTCTTTTAGGCATCTTGTCATTACTTCCTTTCGTGGTTATGGGAATTGTTGCAATCCCAAAGTTGGAGCCTTCAAGATGGCTTATGGTGGATTTTGGAGAGGTGGATTGGAATTTGCATCTGAACACTCTTTTCTAGAATCTAAACTATTGAGATTCGATAAGTACACTTAGTGGAGAGGTAGAGAACCCAAAGAAAACTCTTCCTCAAGCATTACAGTATACATTGATCTTGGTTGTGACTAGTTATTTTTTCCCTATCCTGATTGGTACTGGAGTTGTTCCACTAGATCATGACTCTTGGACTGATGGATACTTATCAAAAATTGTTAACATAGTATGGGGAGTTTGGCTGAGATGGTGGATGTGAGTTGCAGCAGCAATGTCTGACATGGGAATGTTTGTGGTGTATTTTTATTTCAATAAAATATTTATTTTTACTTTTATAATTTTTACTTATTATTTATTATATACTAGTTTTATAACAGTTTAATACTGGTTGAAAATTTAAACCTTAAACCTTTCCTCTAACCGGTTTGATGTCCGGTCCAGTTTTTAAAACATTGTATTTTCTATATCTTATCTTTTGTAACCACCATAAAAAATTTTAAAACAAAAGAAGTGGGAGAGATTTTTCTTAAAAACTAAAGATTATTAACAATAATCTAACATTTTACTGCTAAACATATAATACTTAGACATATAATACTAATACTACTTGTTTACTTTGTAGCATTACTACTAAAGACAGGGATCACTTGTTCTTTCAATGTCCTTATTCTAAAGCTATTTGTAGTATAATTTTACACATGTTACCTTATAATTTTTTTGGTTACAATAGGGAGCAAACATTAAATTGGGTCATTTCTAACTCAAAACAAAGGACCCAATGCTACTAGCTACAAACAAAGGACCCAATGCTACTAGCTACAAAGCAGCATTCACAGTCAATGTATATACCAAATCGAGAGAGCAGAATAGTTGCAAATTTATAGATAAGAAGAAAGAGAAATACCAGCTTATAGATAGAGTTGTCAACCTCATCAAAGCATGCATATATGTTAAAAATGTGTAGCACTCTCTATCTATGGACATGAAGAGAACGTGGAGCTTGTAATTTCATTTGCAATTTCACTAAAGCTTATGTATTTTCCTTTGGTTATTTCTTTAGCTTTGCTACTTGTAATTAGTTCTCATTAAGGAAATAGGCAGATTGACTAGAACTCATTGTAATTTTGTTTTAATTTCATCTATCAATTAAATATTATTCATTTGTCAAAAAAAAGTATGCACTTAACAATACTCTTTTCCTAGTTTGGATATTCTACTTTGCTACAATTTTGTTTCTCTTCCTAAAATCTAAAGTTGAGAGTGATGTTCTTTAGTTTAGGTTGCTGCTATACATGGATGCTCTTCAATATGATCTAAGGAGGCATTGATAGGTATCGAATATGAAAAGAATGTAACAACAATTATATCATAGCATTTGTTTATATTTATTAATTAATTATTTAGATTTTTTATTTAAATAAAAATGTTGCATTTTAAGTAGTTAATATATAATATCTACAAAGAGATATTGTTGTTAGATGGATGAGTAATTAATTTTTTATTCATATAATAGTTCAAGTTAAATGTTAATTGTTTTGGACATAAAAGTTCGACGTGTATTACTTTTAAATGCATCAAATATAATATGTGCCTTACACTTTATCCACTTTTTGTAGACCATCGCATGGTTCCAAATTTGTAATTGTTTATCTATACTCTTCTTTTATTGTATATTATTAAGAAGATTCTATAAAATTCAAACCTAGATTGGACACCCCCTGTTGGCCCCGAATTCTTTTCTTATTGAATAAGCATTGATTTTTAATTTTATTTTTGAGGTTTTGATTGATAAATTGCTTTTGGTTAGAGTTTAATTAGAATGTCAATGGTTGGAGGAATTTATTGTTTAGATTGATGGAATTAGAAGTTATTAAATGGAGAAATTGAGATTAAATTAGAGTATAGTTTGATGTAGGTAATTTGAATTAGGATTCCAATGAGGTGACTTGGGTTGTGGAAGAGCAGATGACAAAGAAGCTTAATTCTTACTAGTATAGGGTTAGACATATTTTGGTAGTGATTTTTTTGTTAGACCCGAGATACAAGATGGAGGGGGTTTGTCTTTATTATGACATGTTATAAAGTCATCAAGCTTACGAGCATGTTGATGTAATTAAACAATTTTGGTATGATTTGTTTAATGATTATCAAATAATATTGGACAAAAATTAGGATTGTAATAGTTTAGTCCGAACTTCGAGTTCAACTTTAGGTTCAGGTTCAATTTCTGATTCAACTTCTTATAAGACTAGTTTGAAACCCTCATTTGAAATTTATTAAATAAAGAAAGGGCTAGGACTTTTCATGGTATGATTTAGTTAGACAAATATTTGATGGTAGATTGTACAACCAAAGTTGAAGTTGTGGAGTTTAATGTATTGTTACAGTGGAAGAAAAAATACCTAGGCTATCCTACTCGCAAGTGTACGAGATAGTTGTAGTTGATTACCTAGGGTCATTCCCACGGAGGTGAAATTGGTTAACCTAAATTAATCTTAAACAAAAAAATAAAAACATATGTAAGTTTAAACACTCTATCCCGAATTATTGAGTGAAAGCTTTAAAAAAAATCACAAAATTAGAATGAGAAGTAAAATGATTCAACCAAAAAAAAGACAAATAGATTAATCGAAATGAAAGACTCTTGAGAATTAATTTCACTAATTTAATCTCCTATGTATGATTAAGGGAAATAATTGGTTAATTGTCTTACTAAAATTAACAATCAGATTCTAAGATCAACTCAAATAATAGACTAAATCTAGCTTTCACATTCAACAAGTTATTGCCTGAATTAATTATGAAAACCCGACTATTAATTACCACTTAAGTTAATATATTTATAATTCATAATCTAATTAAGAATTTACATTTTCTAGTTCTATATTAAACTTCTCCTCTTAATCCTTCGTTTAATACCAAAATGATGCAAAGTTTGATCATGCTATTACATCCATTCAGTTCAGAAACTATAGCAAATATAAAACAACAACACAATCCCTCAATCATACATATTTGACTAAAATAGCTACAGTAATCCTCAAGAAAAAGAGATCAGTCCATCATAGCATAAACATAGTTCATCATCTTCGTACACTTCAGTCCTATGTTACTGGCAACAAAAGTATTAAAGCAATAAAACAGTGAATACTAAATGACCTATGAAAAGAAAACAAATAATAGTTGGTTAAGCTAAAAGGTAATAAGTTCAGTAAATAAACAAGAAACTAAGCAACAGATGAAAAATAGTATGAGCAAACAAGGATCGGATGAGGGAGTACGGTTGGTCTCCTATCCCTCTCAAGCTTCCAGTATTTTCTCTCAACTTCTGCTTTAGCTTGTTCTCACCCAACCGAATGGTTACTCAAGTTCAATGGATTCAGCTCCAACTCTTGCTTTTGGCCTCTGTCCCTAACTTCCAGCTCTCTGTTGTGTTTCGCTCTTCTTCACTGACTCACTCTATTTCTCTTCTCTGTTTCTCTCTTCTTCTTCTCTATCTCTCTATGCCTCCTAAATGTGTCTCTGGTGTTAAATGAAGAGTGAATGAAACTATCCTTTCTATTTGTACCCTAGTCTAAGTTTGGATTTTCGAGCCCCTTCAACCTACAGCTACCACGTAATAAAATAGACAGATTAAAGGAGTGCATTAGAATTTGCATGGGGGTGATTATGTTTGTCACGCCCGTGAGGATTGCTCACCCCCGTGCATAAACTTGCACGATGTGACTAATTAGTCACGACTTTATGCACGGTGGTGACATTTTAGTCACCACCTTATGCACAGCGGTGACACTTTAGTCACAATCCTTTTTTTTCATGCAAAGTGACATGAACTTTAATTTTTCATGCAAAATTTACAAATTAATCCAATCAACATACATGCAATGTTCACACCATTTTCATTCAATTTATCTCACATTTGGATCAACTCACAAGAACTTTTAACCAAAATCAAGATATAAAGGCAATTAAAAGCAATAGAAACTAGGCACAACATGGAAAAAATATGGAGATTATTTTTTTATCATGCAAGTAATTGCACAAGACCTCTTAGTAATTCCAGCATCTATTGTTGCTTTAGAGTCTACTTTTAGTACTAGCTGTTAGATTATTAATCCTCATTGTGCTCGATTTCATCCTAGTAATGTTGAAGCCCTTAAATGTGCCTTAAGTTGGTTAGATGATAAAGATATTGAGGGTAAACTCAAATATTTATAATATATCAAAATTTCTATTTTATGATATTATCTTATCTTATATTGTCTTTTTAATTTTTATGTTAACATAGATACTGATGCAAAGAAGACCATTCATTCAACTAAAAAATATTTTTAAAAATATTTGATAAGAGGCATATTTAATTAATTATTATCATATGTTTAATATTCATTTAATGCAATTATTACATTATAATGTATAATTTATATAATAATGTTTCTACATATAGATGAAGTAATGTAAACTATTAGCAATTTAGATTATAATGACAAGTTCTTTTCTTTCCTCTGTTGCATGTTTGTTATCTTTAATATTTGTTTCTGGAATTACTAATTTTTCATGTGATTGGTTTGTTTTTCATAATTAAAGATATAACCATTTATTTATGTGTCTTTAAGCAGGTTTTAAGCTATTGTCTTAGCCTGTTTACTCTACTCAACTTCAACATATACTCTTCAATCTCCACTCTCCACTCTCCAGCATTAATTGATAATTTCATTTTGACTTTTTGTAATTTGTATCGTTAAAAAATTTAGATAATATTAGCTTGATGATAATCTTTTGTTTTGATAATAAAATGATATTCATAATATTACTATTTTATTTGTAATTAAAGGAATGCACTCATTTGTCATATATAATCTTTTAGTTAACTTTCTTCAAAAAAAATTAGTTTGAATTTATTCACTTCAAAATTTTATATATACATTTAATATATATATTTTTAAATACTCATTTTCTAAATTTAATACATATATTTTAAAAATACTCATTTTCATTAAGCAATTGCGTTAATTAAATAAATGTTGCATTTTCATATATAATCTTTTGGTTTATTCTCTTTAAAAATAAATTTAGTTTGAACTTATTCTTTTCCAAATTTTGTATATGCATTTTTAATGGGTCAGGTCAAAGCCCAATCAAGTTTTAGGCTCCTTTTTAGCCTGATCAAGCCGCAGCCCAAGTCTGAGCTCGAAATGCATTGTTTAGGCCAAAATGTTTAGGTAGGTCTCAACTGTGACCTGGCCCGCTAATAACTCTAGAAAATAGGTCTGATGAATTAGAATATAAAGTGACAAAAGTTGGTTTCATGGATTCTTAAATCTATAATATCATAAAGAAACAAGATTTGTTATCTACCCAAACAAACTCTAACTTTATCTTACCTATTATTATTACCTCTTGATAAATGATTTAGATGTGAAATTAATCCATGTACTTAAATATTACAAATGTGCATTAAGAGGGAATATTATATGTAAGAGAGTCAATCCCTTGATGCAAAAAAAAAAAAAAAAAGTTAAGAAGGAGGTAATTTAAGCTCCTTGATGCAAGTATAATCTATCATTTCTCTAATAGTGCTTGAGTTAATCCTATTCAGGATGTTCATAAGAAAGGAGAAATGATTGTTGCTAATGATGATAATAAGTAGATTCCTACTAGAAAAATTAGAAGTTTGATAATTTGTATTGATTATAGGAAATTAAATGAAGTCTATTGATAAAAAAATTAGAAAGACTTATTGGACATGATTACTATTGTTTCCTAGATGATTAGTTTGGATATAATCATATTATTATTGCTTTCAAGATCAAGAAAACACTACTTTTATATGCCATTATGATACTTTTGTTTTTCCTCATATATCTTTTGTTCTATGTAATGCTCATTTAGTTTCTAAAGGTGTATAATCAGTATTTTTCAAGACAAGGTGGAGGAAGTTATAGAAGTATTTGTGATAATTTTTATTTAGTTAGTAACTCTTTTGATAATTATTTGCATAACCTTATTCTTATTTTGCAACATTTTGAAAATTAATAAAATTGTCATTTAATAATAAGGGAAGGGAAGAGAAGGGATAGTATTTGTTCATAAGATTTCTCGTCAGGGATTCAAGTTAATAAAGCTAAAATAGAGGCAATTCAAAGGAGTTGACTTTGAAGATAAGCTTAAATTATTGGTGTAAGTTGGTTTAATTTGATAAAAGAAAAGAAGTAGTCAAACTCATCTCCCAATACATTTTGAAATGGAAATGGACTTCAGCCAACACACCTCGTAGTGTCGTCCATCATAAAAGTAAAATGAATTACCAAGAGCCTTGCTACAAGAAATTGAACATTTTTTGAAATGATGTTTAACTAGAAGAAAAAACAATTAAATGCTCTCTTTAGTGTTCATTTTATGACATAACATGATCAAAAATATTTTAGTATTATAAATCAAATTACCTTAATCTTTATTTAACCGGAATTATGCTTAGTTACATTATAAATTTCGATGATCATCTCGTATGATTGAAATTTTCGTCAGGGATGATTGATGAAAGAAATTGGTAAACCATAATATTTGAATGATGAGACTTCCCTTTTTCTTCTCTATTATAGACGCTAGTTAAAGATTTTGTAAGTTTAAAAGCATCAAGCTAGCACAAATCCATTGTCGTCTAGTCCGGTTTAGGATACCTGGCTTTCACCCAGGCGACCCGGGTTCAAATCCCGGCAATGGAAGTATTTTTAGACAACGCAATTTGAGCTGATAAACCAAGGCGATCTTTTTCTTTTAAAACTCTGTTTCACCATTTCTGCTCGAAATCATTGGCAGAATTAGAAATCTTCACTAGTGTGGTGGCCCTGAGAATGATACAAATATACGTGCGTCGGCTTTAGTACTGGCGGGTATTTTGACCAGATTAATTTTAAAATATAAAATTATCCTTATCGTCTCATATCTTTACTTCACGGTCCTCTACTTCGCTTACAATTTCAGTAATTTTCCAGTCTCTTACAGACACCATTCTTCTATCTGCTTGAGAGATTATTTTATAATTTTTTATAATTTTAATATTTGTTTTGGTGGCCAAATGGAGTGCTAATAAAAATAAACATCACATTTGCTGGCAAAATTAATGCTTCACATTAACAAAGTTTTTGTGCTGTTGTCATAAAAGGAGAAGATAAAGAAAATTAATGGTATTTCTCACATGATCATTTTACAATATTGTGTTCATACGTATCAATAAACAATGAAAAGAAATATGCATCGTCTCAAACTTTTGTGTGTTAATATCCATGTACAGATTTTGTGTGCAGAGGGATTTGTCACCGAATTTGAGTGCGTCCTAAAGACCACAAACCTGTGTCTTTGACCGGTGCCTGAAAGCAGCCTTAGTTAGTTAGTACTTGAGGATGCATTTAATCAAATCAGTGAGCTCAGACTGGCATAACTTACTGGTGTTTTTACAGATGGGAAGACATTCCAAAAGCGCAAAGTCTCATCTCCTGCTCCGGTCACTATTGTCTGTAGGAACACAAAGTGATTGGAATAGTCAAACTTTATTTATACAGTATTGTATTCAAAAACCAGGAAGATAAGTTCAATAAAATCATCATCGTCTACGTCCATAGGCCGTGGAGATTCCAGTACCTGACCATCAGGTGACATGGCAAGATAAAGTACCCGCAAACTATGGCCAGTTAGAGTTGCGAACTACAAGAAGTCAAACATTGGTATTAGCCTCATAAACGCTAGGTGTTCTCACTATGAGAAGAATTCGCATCGATACCTTTGCAAGTGATGGATATTTCCACACCATGATTTGATTTTGGGAGTACCCGTGAGTGCTGACCAGCTCATTGACATTCTTACTCCAGGCTAGGTTGCACACCTAAGTTGGAGAATTATGGTGTTACCAAAAGCTCTTTCTTTGTTCAAGATGATCTTATCTGAAAGTTAGCATTGTTTACGTAGAACTATTGCTTTCCAGTTGCTTTTTCGACATTTCCCCAATAAAATCTATGGCAAACCTACAGTAAAAGTTGAAGAAGGAAACAGAAGAAAGTGCTTCGACAGAAACCTGGCTCCCAGTGTCGACGTGGTTTAACTGATGACCATTTGTGGTGTTCCAAAAACGAATGCACCGATCAGCAGTTCCACCTCCAGACGCAAGAAGGCCACTCTGATGGGGTGACCAAGCAATGGCCTTTACAGCAGCTGTATGCTCGGTCAATTTCAGTACTGGATGCTGAGAATGCTGGCTCCAGACCAGCAGCTGATAACCAACAAGCAATTGAATGCCCTTTAATTTTATTGTTTGGACAAAAAGCCCAGTGAATTGACCACGGAACAAAAGACTAAAACCGATTAAAATTGAATAATATTATTTGCCTTTGTTGAACGTTCTGAAAAGAAGTAAAGCATGAAGAAGAACTAGCATTACCTGATTATCATTTCCACCTGAAGCAAGTTCTCTATCGTCATGAGACCATTTTAAGCCACATACCTGCAGCATTGAATCATAGTGAAATGTTACTTCTTTTATGGCTTGTGCACCTACCCAGTATGACGACTAGAAGTAGAAAGGGATTCTTGAAACAACAAATTCCACTTTCCCCTAAGAATTTACCTCCGATTTATGACCAACATGCTTACATACAAAGTCGCTTGAAACACGAAGATCATGCTGAAGAATGTTACGGTCCCTGCTCCCTGATGCCAGTATACGGGAATTCCATGCCAGGACACCTGTTCTTGTTTGATGTCCTCCCAAGGTCCGTACTTTCTTGCACTGAGTTCCATCCCATACCTGTAAAAGGAAACAATATATATAGTTGTGCAGCGGATGCATATATCAGAAAGTCGAGATTGGAGAAGTATACATGTTTCTCTGCATGTTGGAGAGTTGAAGATACCTGAACTTGACCAAGATGTGTACCAATTGAGATGTATGAACCCTCTCGAGTCCATTGCACAGAACAGACGCTATCACTAGGTCCCAAGTCACACAACTTGGTCACCTGAGGAACAGATCATAGAACGGCAAACATGTCAGTTACCTTCTTGTAAGCTGCAAATGGAGCAATGGGGACTGAAATCCAATTTCCTACCGAACTTGGCAATGATTGCTAACTTACTTTGCTATTTGATGCAGACCACAAATAAACGCAAGTTCCCAAACCAACAGCCAATACGTTCTGCGAGGACCAATCCACAAGATTCAAATAGAAATCGTCTTGCAGTGATGGGGCGTCTAAGACCTGGACCAAACTAACGTTTGAATAACCACAACTACACTTCTCACCAAACATTCTTGCCCAAAACAAAATTAGATCAATAATAGACAACTAACCTTATGGGGAGTCTTGGGAACTTTTCTTGGTGGCTTTGGAGGTGTCACTGACTCGCTAGAAATCCCAGCATCCTGCCCCAGGATGGAAGGAGAATACGGAGAATTAGGGCCCGAGAAATCAGTCTTGAACCGCAACATGTTCTTGCTGGGACTACTCATAGGAGACCCAAATTGACCACCTGCAGGAGACGAAAAAGTAGCAAAATCAGACCCAAAAAGCTCACATTTCAACAACCTGGAATAGGCCTCATTGCCTCCTTCTTTAACTGGAGACTCCTTCTCTAGTAGCCCAAAAGTGTGCAGCCTTGAAGAAGATCTACAGGGAATGAATCTATCACTGCAAGTCGATGACTTTGAGGGCGATGAGAGGCTCGAAATTGCTCTAGGTGACTGTATGTTTGATCGAGCTCGACAAGAACCCGAAAACGTCTCGAGCCGTAGAGAAGCCTCAGACATGGAAGACGGGAGGTTTAGGCCACTTTTTCTTCTTGGTGGAGAATCCATTTTCCTGAGTTGATTTTTCTTGTGATGGGTTCTGATGAAGATTGAGAGGCCTCTCTGTGAAATGGAAGAGAGGGGCTGTCAACGGAGCTTAGCAGAAAGGGTTCTTTTTTTTCCTTCTGTATTGGGGAAGAATCGCAACGGTCGAGTTGTGGTGGGTTATATATATCACATACGGAGTGGGACTTGGAATGTGCGACGCTCAACGGTCAATTACTGAGGAAACAAGCAGCTGGATGCTTGGTTTGGTTTGGTTCTGTTTGCCCAAAGTAGCCGTTAGTTTCCAAAATCAATGTATGTCGGATGCTGTTGTTTCCTTTTCTTTCCATTTTTTTTAATTCTTCATTGTTTTTACTTTATTTTAGCGCTCTAAAAGTTGGGTGGTGGTTACACTGCAGATTTTGATTACCACAATTATTCTTGGAACTTGTGATGATTAATCTTATCATTAGTTTCATCTCTCCCCTTAGGTTCTCTTTTCAGGCGGTGGCCGTGCACTAAAGAGTTTTTGGAGTAGGGGCAAATATATGGTTCCATTAATATCCGACAAACAATGCTGAATAGTCGAGTCAGTCCAGTGAATATCGTAAACAACTAAGTAAAGCCTTCCTGCTTCACTTACAATTGATTGAAATATAATACATCTGTTTGTTCCTGTTGGAGAGACGTCTATATAAATAGGAACTCCTCCAATAAATAACCAATGGAAAAAGGCATAAAGAACCAGCAATGCCGCTGTCATAATAAAATTACAATGTGTAACGAAACTTGTATTCCCGCAGCCAATCTTCACCCTTCTCGTAATAATCCATTCTACTAAATGTCTGATGAGGAAATTGAAAAGTAGCCGCATAGTTAGAAGCACCACGCCATGCATCATATACCGGATCCAATGCTCTGACAACTTTTATAGGTGACCCACATGGCCGAATCATTCGGACTCCTGCTTCCAAGCGCTCAGCCATACCCGGGTAAAGGCAGCTTCCACCAGTCAATAAGATGGAACTTGTCAATCTCTCCACCAAGGTGTCGTCATTGAATGGGAGCCTCCTTATTGAGACTCCAGCCATCTCATCTAGTCCAGCCTGATCAATCCCAACTAAGTTGGGATGGAATAGAATTTCAGGGCATCGAAACCTTTCCACGCCTAGCAGAATTTGGAAATCTTCCTTGGTCAGAGGACGAATCTGCGGTAACTCTGAAGCAGGCTGTGATGATCCTACTTCTTGCTTTGGAACAAATGCTGGGTCAATCTCCTGCAACAGCAAACTTAGTGAACTAAGTGCCTAGAAAAGTAATGTCAGTAATATGAATAAATATTAACACAAACGAATACATAAGCTCACCTGAAGCCTAGAAACAATGCGGGCAAGCTCTGCTTCATCTTCGTCAGGTCCCTCATCATCATCATCATTATCCTTGCTCATTAGTTTGTATAGTTGCCAATCTTCATCTTTCGCCCCAAAAGTGTCCTCACCTTTACCTCGATCAAAGGCTGCTGTTGTTAGGAGGCGCATCCGTTCCCGTTGGGCAGTGTTCAATCTCTCACCACGGCCAACACCACCAGACACGCCATTTCCATTTGAATGGTTCCCATTTATCTTGAGTCGTTTTCTCTGCTCAACTTTCTCAGACATCTCTTTGTATTTAACATGCATCTGTTCCAAATAAAGCTCCGGGTTCTCTCTGCATTATAGAGAATGGGAACACTAAGAACAGAGACAACCACCAGTAACAAACTAAATGATTTCTAAATGCTCGTCTGTTGGTAAATACATTCTAAAGAATTCAATTGCTACTCAACTTATCATTCTCCATACAACTATGCTTTATTTAAGAGCTTAAAAACAATACAAAACCTAAATACTTCTCAACCAGTCATGTCAAATAAACTGAAAGAAGCATCTTCAAGTAGCCACATACAGCCGTTTTGCTTCATCTAGTTGATTTTTCCGTTCTCGTTCTAATTCTTCTTCATAACGTTTCTGTTTAGCTCGTTGTCGACCATCAGATGTGGTTTTAAGAAATAGCTGTCTTCTCTTTTCCTTCAACTGACACAGAAGTACCGTTCAGAGTTAATATAGCATATTTGTAGGGAGGAGAATATCATAACAGCACTAAACTGCTTTTGAGTTGATCAAAAGTAATGCAATGAAACAAGGGGTATAGTATTATGACCAGAAATTTAACAACATTCCAGGAAGAAATAGAATACAACCCGAACAAGCAATCCAGAATTGATCAAATTGATAAGAAAACATACCTGCTCCGGGGTCAGCATGTTATCAGGAATATTAACAAGAGGATACTTTTCATTTGTAGAAGAATCAGTCTTCTCTTCAACTTCAAATTGTTCACTTTTAGGTTCACCTTTTGCTTTTCGTAAAGACTGCATTACTTTTGTTACAGAGGATTCTATTTCCTGCCTAGAGACATAACCAGTCTCCTTCAGAAAAGAAGGGATTTCATCCTCTGTCACTTGATCAAGCTGCTGCAAAAGGAATTCCAAACCACGCAACTCATTCTCCAGTTCATTTATCCTAGATGATCTCTTTGCCTCTGCCATTTCTCGCAGTCGTTGACCCTGTCTCTCCTTTATGGCTGCCTTCCTAGCAATCTCTTCTTCAGAAGGAGGCTCCTCAACTGGTGGTGGAGTCCAATCAAGTTGCCAACACCTGGTTTTTTCTTCAGCTTCCTTAGTTCCTTTCTGTTGCATAATTTTAATAGTCAATGTAAGTTTTTAAGATAAGAGGGAAAGCACATCCAAGCTGGTTACCTGAAATAATCGAGCTTCTGAAGCGTAATTTGGTGCAATGTAGCAATGTTCCATCTTTAAGTCTTCAACCTTCTCCCATGTTAACCGATTACTACAGGAACACATCAAACATAAAACAGAAAAATTTTTAAATTGAAGTACTGGAGTTGCACCAGAACCCATCTAGATATATATACTCACAGGTGGTGAGGATATTTGAGTGAAAGAAGTTGCTTCAAATAATCAGTGACATGGAATCCTCCAATATTAGTTCGGCAGCATCCTTTATAAATAGGCTCTCCATCAATAAACTGATAACAAAAAGTACCATAATTAATAGCTAATAATTGATCTTGGCTAAATTGTCTAATTCAGTTCTGAAGATGGTGAAACAACACTAGTAGGATGACAATAGTACCAGAAGAAAATTGCAGGAGGTCCAAAAGGACATATAATGCAAATAGTCCCAAAAAATGCAAATATAACTAAAAATGATATTAATTCTGTTTTAATTCACATTTCAACAGGTTGAGCAACAATGATATCAACTAACTGGCGTATATTACAGAAATGACGCATAACAATGGTAGAAAGAGAGAGAGAGAGATTTAATGCCCATCATTTCACATAATAACAAACTTCCAATCTACACAATTTCTGGCAAATTTATGAAGTTGAACTAAGCAGAACCTGGGTAGGAAAACATACTGGAATAACATGAGTTGTAGTGAATCCTGGGCAAACAGCAAGCCCATCTTTACCACAGACGCCAAGTTGTTGATTGTACTTATAGCTGAATGCAGCATCAACACCAAATGCTGTCATAATTGTTAAAAGAATATATTAATTTGGTAAACCATCCGTAAGTACCGTAGGAGCAAAATATTGCGAGCTTCCAGGATGCCTTAAATCCTCTCATAATGAAGGAGGAAAGTTTACCGACAGATGGAACTCCATAGGTTTCAAAAAGAAGCTCTGCCATTTTACTGCGGGAATGAACTGGGTTGCATACACATTCTGTCATCAGTATAGGATGATCAATCTGTCCTGGCCTCAAGTAATAAGAAGATCAACAAAAAAAAGCTCATGACCATGTCACATAATATATTCATGTAAATGACAATGTATTAACAAATTCCAAAAATATTTCCATGCACACTATAAGAAAGCTACAATACAACATTAAACTAAATAAGATCCAAAATACCAGAGCCAAAGGCAATTTGATGCAAGGTAGCATCAAACCTAGAGAGCATCTTCCAGAATAACGTGAAATACAGCTTTAAATTGTTTAATACACAATATGCATCTAGAATATCTGTGTATTTTATTAGTATTTTCATAATTTAAACAAATTCTACATGTTACCTGTGAACCATTTGCTCCTAGTCGATCAAATGCAAAGTCAAGGACCTATCAATTGAAAGAATCCGTTAGAGAAAGCACTCTTCTCACATTATTCTCCCATATAGCCACTCTCAAGTAATCTCTACCACGATTGCCATAAGGTTAAAAAAAAGCAAAATGTAACAGGTCACATCCGTATTTATATTAAAAGGCTTACATATTCCATTATCTCAAATTGGTAAACAACATTGCTATCAAAAGCAGAACGAGGCCCTGAGCGAGTGCAGTCAAAGTACTTCAACAACGCAGGGTCATGATCACCAACTATGGTCACAGTTTCACCTAAACCAACGAAAAACTCAACGAATCACGTATCAGATAAAACAGCTAAGTGAAATCGCCTAATTGTAAATCACTATAAATGGCAATCTCTAACATTGATCACTTTTAATAAACATAAGATGAACAACACCAAGATTTAGAACAGACAAAATAAACCCGGTCTGAAGTAGAACATCTATCATTGACATAGAAAAAGGTGAAAGAAAGAAATATGAAATCAGTTACATTAGTTCCTCCATTTTGCATAGCAACCAAACAGACACCAGAAAATAATTAAAAAAAGAACTGCAAAGGGAATAACAAAGAAAGTTAGCATACCGGTAGCTTTGTGCCGTGGCCTCTGGACAATGTTACGGAAAATAACCCTCGGATCGGTCTCTCCAGCCCATCTAAAAAAACGAAGAAAGAAACAAGAATTACGAGCAGAGAACCGAACCACGCGCATTGATCAAGAAGTTAAAAGCCAAAGTTAGGGTTTGTTAGGCGAAGGTTGATATACCCGACACGGAAATACGAGGCGCCATTGTCGATAACGATGGGAGTAGATGAAGGGAAGAAATTGTAGTCTGCTTGTCTATGAATCTGCGATATGAACGGCATAGTCTCCTCAAGTCTTCCGAGAGAGGGGTCTGGCTACTGGCTAGTGGCTAGTGTGAGAACGAAACGCCAACATTTACAGGGAAGGAAACGACCTCTCGTTTAAGTTAAAGACCAGAATAAACCAAACCGGGCGATCTAAAGCCAGCAGTAACACAACGCGTGAAGTTTATTCGGAAACCGCAAAATGAAATTCTTGTTCATGTTGGGCTTAGGCATAAAACGAAAATTCCAAATTGATTTAGAGCCCATAGGCCTAGGATTCTGATGTCGGGAAAAATAAGATTCAAGACAAGTCCTAAAGCCCGCTTGCCCAATTGATTGGTAAAATGGTAATAAAGTCAATCACTTACACGTGCACATTCCTCTCCCACAACCAAACTTCAAAACGCAACACGTGGTCCTCATTCAAGCCCAGCCTGCTGGCTCCGAACCCGAACCTTCTGGCCCCCGCTTCGAAGTCATACTAGTACAGACAAGGAAAATGCTTGCCAAACCACGGACGCATAAAATAAGAGCGTGCCTAATTTTTCTTCCGTTCCTTCCACCACACGGTTGGATAAGTCAAAGAGCACCTTCCCGAACAAGCTTGTAATTGGAATTTTATTTTATTTATATGTGTATGCATGCTTCGTGGAAACACAAACTTTCTCAGAGTAACATTATAAAATGGAAGTGAATGAAGGATGGAGAACGCCCAGACACGGCGAGTCTAGGATCCCGGCAGTGTTTTTATGTCCGCCGGCACCAAAGAAGAAACCGGTTTATATGAAGAGGAGGGATCCTCCCAAAGATGGCTACTTTCATCCCCCTGATCTTGAAGCTCTGTTCGCAGTTGCGCCAAAAAGGGAAGCTTATGCTTGAGGCTTGATTAGGGAGAAATCCTTATATGCTAGAATTTTAGCTCTTTGCTTTTGGGGCTGGGCTCCTGGTTGCACTTCTAAGCACTTATCACCAAGTTTAGGATTACTTAGGCTCTGGGAACTCTTTTTTTGTTTATTCCTTTTTCTAGGTGATTTGTAATATTGACAGGAGTTGTTTAGATTAAGACTTCTGGTAATATATATATTCTGATAACTAGTGTTCGTGGAGAAAGTTCCACTCCTTGACGAAAGCATCATTTTTTAATATTCGGGCAACAATGCCCTGAATCGTGACTATTGTGGGTTTCACTATTTGCGGTCTTGTAACGCGAGCGGTGAAGGTTTCACACCTGCCATGTTCATAGTGTTGGTGGATCATTTCGCCTTCAAACTATTAGGGGCCTAGCCGCCAGGTTTTCTTCCGTGCCAAGGAGGCATATAACTATTAAGATGGGCCTCGATTAAAATCTCTGAACCAACAAGCAAGTATAGTTTAGATAACCAACATGAGGATCCTAACCGAAGTCGAGAAAGGTATTTGCAACCAACGAGCCGTCGTTAGACTGGTTACGGACAACCTCACCAATAACTTGAATGGGGTGTGCTCTCTCTCTCTCTCTCTCTCTCTCTCTCATTAGTTCGTTTGCAGTTGTAACAGACAAAGTATATCGTGACTAGACTGGAGCTTGATGTTTATGGTTCATTTGGTTCTAGTTTTGATGATGCAAGGGAATGAGAAAGTTGTTGGAATTTTATCTTCAATAATAATATTGTTCGACTCTTAGTTATGGTGATTTATATGAGAGTCAATGTTACTATGCTAATCTATCAAAATTGTGTGGGGAAGATCGACCCTTTTTAAATATTTATTAATTCTTCATCTTTTCATGATAATTTCTTGTTAAAGAGCTTGAAAAGTTTGTGTTGTTTCTCGTTTCATTGCATCAAGTGTGCTTGTATGATGAAAGGGTTGTTGTAGTCAATTTCATATATTAAAAGTATGAAGATACTTAAATAAATGTGTGAGTGCTTGATAGAGAACAAGTTTATTAAACTGACCTCATATGAAAAAATTCATTTAAAGCATTACTTGTATGTTTATAAAAATTCTCATTGTGATGATTGTATAAATAATCATTGAACTTGAGGTCTCCAAAGTTATCTTGTATAGAGATTGTTACATTTTGATACTACTTATAACATATTCTAATCATGGGTAGTTCAGTCGATACACATTGGATGTAGCATAAACTATGTGGAGGTAGTTGAGTGATCAAAATAAAAATTATCACCTTAAAGTAATTAGGGAAAATGTTCTACTGTTTTCGATTAGTATTTATTCGAGAAATACTTGGCCAAGGTAAAATGTCGTTTTGTAAATAGTTACAAATGTCATTAATTAGATCAATAACTAATGGTAGAGAACTAATATGATTGGACTGAAAATATAATAAAGATTAATTTCATACTCTATATGTAATTGAAACATTGTATGAAAAAATGAGTAAATTATATAGAAAAACCATACCCGGAAAGGTTAGTTAAAACTACTTTTGATATTCTTAAATATTTGGATAATTATGATGTATTACTATATGTCAATTTTGATATATAGAATAAATTGTTTAATTAGAGAATTAAGAAAATTAAAAGAGTTTAATTTATCTAATCCTAAATATAATTTAGGGTTATAATTTGTATTCATTACCAACTTATTGAGGAACCTAATGGGTCACGCATAAAGAATTAGTTGAAGAGAGCAAACATATTTTAATCAAGTTGAACTTGATTGTAAAGTTTGATAAACTTATAATTTAATCTGAGATATTTAATAAATAAGGATCAACAGTGACGAAGCCAGGAATTTAAGATAGGAGGGCTCAAATATTTATTTTTTTAATTTTGGGAGGCCCAGTGTGCCACTGAACCCTAAATAACTCCGTCCTTATGTGTATCTGAAGCTGTTACTTATTTCAAATACACGGTGATAACTTTTTTCATTCTACTGGTATTGAATTTTTGTGTATTATGTT